>LSYV01000018.1:1261028-1273799 GCA_001584585.1 Gonium pectorale
AAAGTGATGATGTCGTTGTAGGACCCAGTTCCCGAGGTAGTCGAAGGGGTGATGTGTTGCGTGTGTGTGTGTCACGTTGCGCTTTTTGTGTTTAGTTTTTTGGGCCTCACGGCTAAGACAACGGGTGTTTCACCCACTCTGCTATGGCGGGTCGGGACTCCCGACCCGCCATAGCCTGGCTATCTTCCGTCGGGGCGATTCGTCTGGCCCGACGAAAAAGCTTAAAACTCGTCAAGGATTTTCGTCCGGGAACGCCCTCCGGATGGGCATTTTTCGTCCGCTCCATAGACGGAGCCCCTTTCAGGGGCCGGGTTTTTCGTTAGAGCACCCCTTCTTCCGGCCCCCATTTTTCGTCTGGGCCCGCCCCGAAAGGGGGTGTTTTTCGAAAAAACGTTGAAGATAGCCAGACTCGGGAGCCAGACTCGGGAGCCAATTGGCTCGTGTGGCCTGCAGCCCCTCAAGGGAGCCTGTAATCTGTAATCTGTAATGACGGCCACCGGAATCCCGACGGTGTGTCCGTTTTTTTATCTTCCTTGTCTTCTTTCTTGCTCTGTGGTCGTGTGCGTGCCGCTGCTGTTGGCGACTTGGCCTTGCCGTGGTCCCCGGTAGGTTGGCCGGTCCTCGGTGCGGTTTCGCCCTTCGCCGCCTCTCCTCCGTCACATGCCTTGCATTGTACCCGCCCGCCCTACTGGAAACGTCGCGCTTTCGGGTGTGCATGACCGTAGAGGCGGACTTCCTCTTTCTCTGCAGATTTCTCTTTTCTCCTCCCGGTAGTATAGAGCAACCATAGCCTTGATACGAGCCCCAACACACCTAGCTACCGGTATTGTATGCACGCAAACACTCCGTCGTCTGGCACAACCAGGATGTGACAGATCTTTCCTACCAAGAACATGCATTTCCGCAGCAGCCGGGTGATTACAGCCAAACGCCTAGCCGAACAGTACACTCTCGCGATTAGGCGGTCAGCACCTTGTACGACACATCGTCCAACATCCCAACACTTGTTGACTTATTGTGGCATGCCTTGCCCCTTTGGACGACGTGCACAAGGCATGGACAACCAGTTACTACTCAAAATGCCAAAAATTTGTGGCCCATGTACTACATATCCCGCCGCAAACCAGGAGGCTCCACCGAACCCGCCAGCCATGGGCGCCAACTCCAACCGGTAGTACAAGTTAGCCTTTTGTGTTACGTACATACCGCCATCCAAACACACCAGGAGATGTACAAGTCCCCCGTACAAACTGTCTGCATATCACGAACACAATGCGTGCCGCAGGTGGTGAGAGCGGTCTCCAGTCCAGTAAATGCCCAACTTCGCAAAATATTGGGAGTGTCTGTCGCCGTCCGTTAAGCAATCGACCAGTATGTGATTCTTGGATCGGTACCGCAACCGTGACCGAAGAAGCCTGCCCCAGGTGCAACTGAAAGTCCCGCAATGGCCTGAATGAATTCAACGCGGCCCCGTTCTCCTCTTCTCCACAAAATGATGTGTCCGACCAGGAGTACGTCCAAGAAGGTGCAGAGATTCAAATCATACATAAGACAAATGACCATTTTCTCCTTACGACGGCAGTCAGTGGCCGAAGTGCGAATACGGCATTCGGCCTACGAACCTAGCCCGCCATCCCAGGAGCCCCTGGAGTAGAAAACAGGGGAGTAAAGAAGCAATCCTTGCCTTTCACGCATGCCTCAACCCCCTCCGGCAGCGAAGGATGAAGCAGAAGCGAAGGAAAACGAAGTCCCGACACCCGCTGGCACTGCCAGGGGAAGGAGACTAGTCACCCGAAACACGACATGCGGCCCCTGGACACAACAGCCCGCACCCATGGCCATGGTGTCACCTCCACAGATGTATTGGCAGCATCGATGCTATGCGCAACCCGCAATCCTCTTCTCGGTGCCCGTAAAAGCTAATGTACAGGCCCCGGTTGCATCGGGGAATAGGCCGAGCAGAGCGCGTGCGCCAACAAACTCCTTCCCCTTGTACACACGAGCGCCAGCCCATGGGATGCCTCTCGGGCCATCTGGACGCCGGATTGCCCAGAGTGTCCAGAGAGCACGACGTTGCTCACGGGCAGTATCCCGGACGCGTAGTCAGCCTCAGACCCTCAGTATGCAGTACGCCATGAGGTAGAGCACCAGGGCGCCACCACCGCCGACCATGTTCTGGCCCACGCTGTCGCCTGTGGGAGGGAGCCGGGCAGCCCCCCAAGAGTTGGGACCGTCCGTCGCAGGAATAGGACCCAGCATACCAAGGCGTCTTGTTGACAGCATTGGGGCCAGACTTTTCAGGCCACGGGTCAGGGTTGAGGCGATGCGCTCCGTGGCTTGGCTGAAGGGATCCCGCAGCCACGCAACGGCCGCCCTGTTAGGCCCCTGCCCGCCATCCACCGCCAAAGGCCAGCTAGGGCCGCCAACCTTACCTTGGTCAATTTGCCGCTCCATGGCGCAGACTCGCTCGTAATAGCGGTCGACCTGTTCGGAGACCGGCGGGAGAAGGCATCCATGGTAAATCAGATCCATTCATGGGATCCTGCGTCCCGTGAGTGCACAAGCGTAACAGATCAACGAACACGGGGATGGTACTGGCTACTGGGCTGTGTGGCCGCCGTGGTGCTCCAATCACGCCGTGATGCTCCCTACGTCTCTACCTTGTCGGAATCCAAACCGTAGACTTCAAAACACTGTCGTCGTTCGTTCGCCGACTTGGCAGTGCTGCACGCTTCGTAGGCGTCCCTGGCGGAGGGGGGGCGTATGGGAGGCAGGGAACCCACTCGCCAGCTGAAGAATCCCTTCGGAATATCAGGGATGGCCGGACAGCGACAACAGCAAGAACATGCTGGAACCTTCCTTTAGGGCGCCAGACCGCGCTCTTGCTAGCATCTATCCCTAGTACAGCACAATGTCAACTTCAGCAAGCGTTCAGGAAAACGGCCAGGGGCCCCGTGACTTGGAAATTCCGAGACTTCCGTCCACGTCACTACAGGCGTGTTTCCGCTATCAACTGCCCGTGTGTAGTTCAACTCATGCTCTTGAAACGGCTATTTTGCAGAGAGCTTACCGGATATCCGTCAGGTTGAGCGTCATTGGCGCGCCTGTGAGCTGGAACACCCCTGTGACGTTCCGGGGCGTAGGTTGCCGGAAACCGCCCGCTCCCGTTCCACTTGTAGGCGGGAGGGCCCCGCTGTGGGAGGATGCGACGACCAGAAGAGATTTTTGAGGCTTTGACGCGCGACGGGTAGCCTGGATAGAGCTGCAGATGCAGTGCGGAACAACGCTCCGAGCAACTGTGGACATCTTGAAATACTGACGGGACACTTTAATGTTGCAAAGTGTCGGTGCCCCTTTGCGCGGGGTATCCTCTCTCCTTCAGACGGCAATAGTTCTTGCGGGTGTGCGGGCTAGTATGTACATGTGAAGCTGTGTGTCTGTCCCTTTCAGCAGAGCTTCTCTTACGACATTTTACGGCACCTATGCAAAGTTGTGTGACGGCCTGCCCGCTTGGGCGCTAGGAATGCCCACCAAGGCCCTTGCTTAACGCTACGGAGTCGGAGGGAGTATCCAGCAAACTTTCTGCAAACGCTTAGCTGCAATCACGACCGCCTTGGCTGCCATGCTTGTGTAGTCCATTCAATCGGAGAGCAACCTTGGGCACGCACGCCCAAACGCTGCTCCGGCATGTCGGCAACTGGGTTCTTTCTTGTATACATACCCCATACCATTTGGGGTACTTGGCTATAAAGGGGGTATTTTGCTGCTCAACGCACTGTTGCAGGACGTAGGACGGCGCGCACCGGAGGCAGCAGGGACGTTGTCGTGGTGTGGCGCGGTGATGGGCCTGGCTACAACGTCGGCCGCGTAACGTCCACGATGGACGTACCGTCCACGAGGGATGGCTCACCCCCCCCCTCCCCCCACCAGAGATAACGGATGCAGCCTGGCTGCTCCGCACACCACATGAACCAGGTCCGCTCGCATCACAGCAAACCATGCGCCTTTTAGGTCACAGACCCCTGGAAGTGGTACGCCCGCGCGAATGACTTTGAAATTCCCAACAGCAACAAGCTCTCTCCTGGTCGCAACTGCATTATCCCCCTATGTACAACGTAACGATTAGACGTAGGCAGGTTATAGGAGGCATGATTAATGAGTCCCCAACACATCACGGCCATTAAACACACACGGCAGTCTGTGTCGAGACCACAGACCCAACAAAACGGTACCTGCAAAGGCCTTAGGGTGCCCTCCCACAGCACAGGCAGCCCAACACAGCTGTCACCGAAAAGGCTGTGAGGAGGCAGCCAACAGTCCGCGCTCCTATGTTGAGATCACTCCTCCAGCGTGGTGCTCCCTTGCTCCCGCTGAAGCAAACACCATGTCAAGGGTACTTCCTGCACTGCCTCACATGCGCAATCCGCCCACACCCCACCCCGTACGCATCAACGCGCTCAGGCATTGCAGCGAGGACAGACAGTTCGCCATGTCAAGCAGCAATTCGGAGTCACTATCAGCCCGCCAGAGCAGCACTTTCAAGGACCAATACCACGGGTACACGGATGTTTCTTTTGCGTGCGGGAGCGCGCAAAATGCGACGTGCACCCTATCTCCAGCTGCGCCGCACAGGTTGAGTTTGACGGCATCGCCGCCCCCATCCGCCCGCTGTTACCGCGACTACCCCACGCCTGCTGCCCCACAATTCGGCTGCACGCGCCAATCCCATAGCTGTCGACAGGAAAGCACGCTACTATCCCGGCGTTTCGCTCCATTCATGTGCGCCCTCTCACCCCAGCCGACCCCAACCGCGCTGCGCGCCCAACGCCCCTTCCCAGGGGCCGAGATTCCCAAGAATGCGATGTATCACACCCCGTCCTCTGCCCCCAACCCCGCCCTCGCCTGCCGCCCTGTCATTGGCAATAACGCCATGATGCACCTCACGGCCCCACCATGGTCCCCACGGTGTTGCCCTGGCCCCAGCTCGCCGCCACCAGCGCGCCAGCCGCTGCCAGGGCGGTCGACGAGGTGACCTCCGCCAGCTTGTCCACGATGCGGCGGAAGGACGGCCGCTGCTTGGCGTTGCCGGCCCAGCAGCGGGCGGCCAGCGACTGGTACCACACGGGGGTGCCCTCGGGCCACGGGGGCCGCACGCCGTCCCCAATCACCGTCTGCAGCAGCTTGATGGGAGTGCCCGCCAGGTTGGAGAACGCCACGCCGCCCGTGTAGAGCTCCCACCTGAGCGGAGGGGGCAGGAGGGTCGGTGGGGGGAGGCGAGCGGGTACAGCAGAGCTTGCATGGGGAGTACAGGAGGACCCCAGGAGGAGGCCATCGAGCGCTGATGGCAGGGAATGGAAGAGCCCAAAGACCGCCGAGCGAAGACAAACTTCGGGTGCTCTCCGCTCCGTGCTTCGGATCCCGGGTCAGCGGTCAGCGGTCAGCGCGGTGGCTGCATCGGCCGGCTGGTGCCGCCAGCTGCAGCTCGCACCGGAGCGGCCCGCCGGCGGCCATCCCGTGGCAGGGCAGTGGCAGTCCAGCACTTCACCCGCCCCGCCCCTGCGTCGTCCATCAGCCTCCCGACGCAGCAATCCCCATGGCCCCGATGGCTCCACGATGAGCTGCCGCCCCCGCGCCGCCGCCCCCGACCCACATGAGTATGCCGAACATGTAGACGTCCGCGCTGCGGCTGAAGCGCTCCCCCCGGTGCACCTCTGGCGGCATGAAGGGCAGCACGGCGCTGCGGTTGCGCTGCAACAGCTTCCGGACCGTCTGCGCGCCCTTGCTGTAGCCCACCACAGTCATGCCTGGCAGCCGGCAGCGAACGGGGCGAGGCGGGAGTGAGACGTTTCAGGCTAGAACGGTGCTAGGGCGCGCAGCGGCATTCTCGGGGCAGGGCAGGGCGCGCCGCGATGACACAGGGGATGGTGGCAAAGGCTGCACAACGCCCAGAGCACGCCCGGCGGCGTACTGCACGAAGACGGTCGCGGCCCGCAGCGACGCCCATACGCACGTCAGGCCCGCCCCACCCTCGCCACAGCCGCCCCAGCCAATCGCCGCTCCGCCCTCTTCTGGGTGACCTGGGCCCACCTGCGTCCTTGATCTTGACAATCACGTCCGTAGTTATGGGCCGCCCGGGCAGCGGCCGTTCGGGTGCCGTTGAGCGGTCTGTCTCCGCCAAGGACGCGCCGCACCCGCCGCCCATGCTGCTGGACTGTGATGTCCCGCCGAGGCCGGCCGCGACCGCGCCACCGCCACCACCGCCGCCGCCGCTACGGCCGCGGCCGCTGAGACCTAACGCCGCGCCGCAGTTAGCACCAGGCGCCCGAGGGTTCGGCGACAGCCGCTGCATCCCGTCGCTCGCCCCGCTCAGCACCGTCGCCGGCCCCAGGCCCGCGCCGCTGCTGCTACCGCCGCCGCCGCGCTCCTGCTGCCCCGACGCCAGGTGGCTGCGCGCACCGGACGGCATCGCTAGGAGCACGTTCTCTGGTCGCAGCTCGCCGTGCGCCAGGCCGGCTGAGTGCAGCGCCAGCATGCCGGCGGCGATCTGCGACAGGATGGAAACCACCAGGCTCAGAGACGGGCCACCGCCGCCCTGCCCCGTGCCGCCGCCGCCGCAGCTGTTCCCGCCGCTGTTGGACGCCGCCGTGAGGGCCAGGTTGGGCGACGAGTCAACGGTATGGCCTCCCCCGTAGCCGCCCAGGCCCTCACCCGAGCCCAGGCCCTCCGGCAGGGTTGGGAGGCCGGACAGGTTCTGCGGGATGTACGGGTAGCCCCCCGAGATGCCGCCGCCGGCGCCCAGGCCGGCGGCGGTGGGCGTGCCGGGCCCGTCACTGAGCGCGGACTGGCTGGTGGCGTACTGGAAGGGCCCCGCCACGACGCTGCTGTCGCCGGTGCCGATGGCCTGACCCCCGGTGAGCTCGCCCAGGGGCAGCAGCATGCGCTTCTGCAGCGCCTCGCGGAGGCTACAGTGCGCGGGGGTAAGGGCGGGGACGGAGGTTGGGGCGGCAGATGGAGACTGTTCTGTGGGTCCGGGAGGCACTACAACGAAGGTGGGACAGCGGAGGCATTGGGGGGCGATGCGTGGGCGCGGTCGTGAGAGGGGCCCGCAGCCATGTGGCCATTTCCGGAGGGGTCGTTGTGTGGCACGGCGTCCGACCAGGCCTGCGCAGCAGCGTGCTGGCGTGTGGGGCCGGGGTTATAACCAAACCCGGACAAGGGACTCCAGCCAAAAGATGCCCGCGATACACGGTTGAGAGTGCGGGTGCGGGTGTGCCTGGCCGCATGTCAGTCCAGTGCCACGAAACGACGGGGGGGGGGGCCCGAGGGCCTCGCCGCGGTGCCGCCCCGCAGCCCACCTGAGCGACGGGAACAGCTCCAGCATGAGGGCCATGCCCCGCTTGAACTTCTCCCGCCGCGGCAGCACCGCCGTCAGGTACACGCCGCCGCCGGGCAGGTCGGCGGCGCCTGCGCCCGCCAGCAGGTCCCCCATGGCGTGCGCCTGCATGTGCAGAGCGCCCAGCCCCTGACCCAGACCGTGCGGCTGCAGGGGGTTCAGGTGCGTCGCGCCGGTGGCGGCGGCAGCACCGCCTCCGCCACCTCCACCGCCGCCTGTGGCCGCGGCAGCCGCCGCGGCCGCGAGGAAAAGGGCGCCGGGCGCATTGCTGCCTGTGCCGGCGCCGTGGCGGGCGTTCTTGGAGGCTCCGCCCCCAGGGCCGCCGCCGCCTGCGATCACCTCGTACACGAGCGGATAGACCATGAGCACGCGGAGCACGTTGGGGTGGTCCACGCAGCTGAGCTGCTGCTGCGCCGCGATGGTGAGCGCCTCCGTGTCCAGGTGGCCTGTGGCGGGGGTGGGGGAAAGCCGAGGGCGCGCGTGGGGGTTTCAAGATTGGAAGGCTTTCTGCGGGGGGTGGCGCGAGTGGGGGTTGAGTGGCGCAGGGGCTGCCGCAGGGTCGCAGGTGGGCGGCAGCGCAGGCGGCGCAGCGTGGTTTTGAGTGCGGAAAGACATGTTTGAGCAAGGGTCACAACGGCGTGAGCATTCAGGGCACGTCGTCAAGCGCCGGTGGGCGGGCGGAACGGGGCAGGAGCAGGCCAAGCCCGGAGCCGGGGCACCCCACAGAGAGAGAGACAGCTGAATGCCCGCGACCCGGCAGGGTTTCGGCATCGCTGGGTGAGGAAAGCCACTTCCCAGGGATTTCCCCCAATGAGACGTCCGTCGCATCCTGGACGCCTTCAGCCGAACCTGCCCCGCCCCCGCCCCCGCCCTCGCTCACCCGGCCGGCCGTCCATGGACATGTGCGACCGCATCATCTTGATGGCCACAGGCCGCCCCCGGTAGGCCGCCAGGTATACGGACACGTTCCGCGTGCGGTGCATGTCGAACAGGATGTCCACCAGCTCGGGCCAGCCCTGCGCAGGGGGGAGGGGGAGGCGGCGGCGGGGAGCAATCAAGGCGGTGGCGCGATCGGGAGGACTGCATGTGGGCTGTGCGAACTCGGGTTTGACGGGAACACATGGCGCACAGCAGTGCTGTCCCGAGTCAAGGGCGTCCGAAGGAGGGCGGCGCTGGGCGGCAACGCGCTGCCACGGGGTAAGCGGCGTAGGGGCCACGCTGAGCATGCAACGCCAACGACACCCCTGAGCGCGAGGCGCCCCCCTCCCCAAAGCGCGCTTGCCACCGGACACCCCGCCCTTATCCTGGGGCCCCGGATAGACCCGGCACGTAGGGCTGTACGGCGGTCGGCCCCCGCCGCCTGCAAAACCCACCTGAAGCTCCCGGCTGCTGCCGCTGACCTCCTCCTCCGGCAGCAGCTCTTCCGTCGCCACGGACACCCCCGGCCCCGCCACCGTCACCGTCACCGGCGTCGCGCGGACCGGCCGCGCCACGATGACGGTCGGCCCCGCACCCGGTGGGCCTGCTGCAGCCCCTGCTGCAGCCGCTGCCGCGGCTGCCGCCTGCGGGCTCGTGACCCGCAGCAGGGCCCTGTCGCCGGCGCCGGCGATATTAAACCCGCCTTCGCCGCCGCTACTGGCGCCGGTCGTGGACGTTTCGAAGCCGGCGCTTGGCGGCCGGCCCCCCCTGCAGGCCGCCTCCTCCGAGCCGCCCGTCGCCAGGCTGCCCGCGCCCACCGGCGGCACTGCCGCCACTGCCGCCGTCGACGTTGTCACCGTCACCGCGGAGTAGGGCTCCCCAAGTTCTGCCGCCGGTGCTACCGCCAGCGGCAGCGTAGGCAGCAGCTGCGTCATGGCCACCTGCTGGATGTCCACTGGCAGCTTGAAGCTGAGGCTCCCCGGGCTGGGGCTCTGCCGGTCGCCGGCCGCGCCGCTGCTGCTGCTGGCGCCGCCCCTCGCCGCCGCTACCACCGCCGTTGAAGGCATCACCAGCGCCGTTGGCGTGCCGTGATCGCTCCCCGTCTGCTCCGCACTCCCCACGCTCGCGTGCGCGGGCGGGATGCGGTGCCGCGAGCCGACCCGCTCAGGCGGCCGGGACCCCAGGCCGGGCACCGAATCGTCGCCATCCACAGAGGGCATGAATCCCGCGTATTCGAGCACCTGTGCCGCCGCCACCAGCACGCGCGCCGCCTCCTCGCGGCTGCCGCCCCCGTCGGCGCTGAGCCCGAAGCCGCCCCCGTAGGGCTGCTCCGCGCTCCTGCTGGGCACGTCGAAGGACGGCCGCAGCGAGGACGCCCCCGAGTAGCCCCCCAGGGAGTTGCCCGTGTCCGTCCGCTTTACGCGCCGCGCCGCGCCGGGCCCGAAGCTGGTGCTGCCGCCCGTGGTGCCGCCCGTGTGGGAGCCCCGGGCGCTCATGTCCCGCGCCATCATGGGCCGCGCGGGCGGCTCTTCTGAGAACACAGAGTACCACTCGTGGCGCAGTCGGCCCACGAGCTGCGCGAAGACGGCGCGCGAGAGCATGCCTGCCAGGTCACCCCACGCGGCGCGGCTGAGCGACAGGTTGAACTCGTTCCTGCAGCGGAGGAGGAGGATGGGTCGTGACGAAGGCCGTGTGGGTGGGAGGGTGGTGAGGAAGGGCGCGTGCCGCCGCGACCTCCCGAGTGCCGACCCTCCGTGCCCCCCTCTCTCTCGCGCGCGCGCGCGTGCGCGTCCCCCCACCTCGCCGGCCCCGCCCACGCTGTGCCGCGCTCGCCCCCCTCCCCCCATCCTCCCCACACACACGCACACACACCTGGCGAAGACGTAGACGCAGCCCAGCGACCGGCACCGATGCAGCAGCGGCAGGATGACGAGCGTGCCGGCCGTCGCGGGCCGCGTGTTGTTGAGCGCCAGGTCGCGGGCCACCATGCGGCCGCCGCCAAAGTACTGCAGCGCGTCCTTGATGATCATGATGTCGCCCGCCTGGGACGTAAGAGGCAAACAAAAAGGACGGGGACTGAAAAAGGGGCTTCGGACGCCCGGCGGCGTCTGGATGTTGCTGCTGTGTCAGCAGTCCGGAGCGCCAGAAGCACTCGGGATGACGGGGGTGGGTGGGAAGGAGGGAGGTCGCAAGCTGCTCCCCGGCGGTCGTGAGCAGCCCCACTAGGGGGGCGCATTCCTGCACTCCAGGTCCAAACACGGGCATGACGCGGAGGGTTTCATACCACGATTTGCCAGAGATGCCTCCCAACATCCAGCGGGGCCGCCTTGCCGCCTCCATCGCCCGATGCAGGAGCTGCCGCTGTGTTTCAGTGCTCCCCTCTCCGCCCGACATCCAACACCAGCACACACACCGAACCCCAAAGCCGACGACTCATGCCCCCCTATACCCCACCCCCACTCCCCACCTCCAGGACGCTCATGAGCAGCGTGCTGTCCGTGTTAATCTTGACGCAGTCCACGGGGGGAGCCTCGGGCGGCGGCAGCGACCGAGGCGGCCCGCCGTTGCGCGCCTGCGCTGCTGGAGACGGCCGCCCGCTGCCCATGCCCGGCGCAGAGCCCTTCCGCCCCGTGCTGGGCGGCCGCAGGCTGGGGTCCCCGCCAAACTGCTCCGGCGAGTCCACGGCCTGCCCCGCTGTGCTGCTGCTGCGGCAGCTCAGCAGCTCCTCCCCATCCAGTGTCGACCCGAGGACCATGCATTCGATGACGTCGTCCCCTAGCAGTGGCGGGCTGCCAGGGCCGCCAGCCGGGCCGCCGCCCGCCTTGCCGGCGGGCGCCTCCGTCGGCGCCGCCCTGCGCTCCGCATCTAGCAGCCGTATGGTCCCGGACCCGCTCATCGGGTACAGAATCACACCCGCCATGGAGGAAGCCGACCCCGCGGAGGCGCTGGGACCCGACGCTGCCGCCCCGCCAGCCGCGCTGCCACTGCCGCCACCGCCGCCGCCGACACCGTGTCCCAGGCCGAGGCCGGCACCTATGATGCTGCTGCCGGCGGCGGACATGGGCGTCCCCGGCGGAGGCAGGCCCAGCCGTCCCGAGACCTGCAGCAGCGGCGCGGCGTAGACCACTGCGTGCTGCAGGCGGGAGGAGACCAGCGCCAGCCGGACCTCTGGCAGCGCCGTGCCGGGCCCGGCGGCGCCGTCAGACAGGAACACGGGCATGTCGTAAGCGAAAGCGCGCGCGAGCCCCGTCAGGTCGGCGGCGCCGCAGAGGCGCGAGTAGAAGGACGCGCGCGCTGTGGCGCGGGTGGTGGTGATGGCGCCTGCTGCCCAGCCCGTGATGAGCCGCGTGCTGGAGGCCCAGAACTGGCGGTTCCAGTCCATGGGCTCCACGGAGCCGAAGCTTATGCAGCCGATGACGGTGCCCGAGCCGTTGGCCGCCGACACGGGCAGGCACATGAACGACCGCATGCCCTTCTCCCGGTGCAGCAGCTGCCAGTCGAGCGGCCACGCCGACACCGGCACGATGCCGGGGCCCGGACTTGCGACCGGCCCGCCTGCGGGCGACGAAAGTGATACCTGGCCCGGCATCCCGCCAGGCCCCGCCCCTGCCCCTGGCCCCGCCGCTGTTTGGTGGAAAAGGCGCGGCTGCGAGTTGCCGGACGGGGCCCCGGGGGGGCTGGAGGCCGGTGAGGCACTGGTCGTGAGAGAGGCCGGCAGGCCGGTGCTAGTGACGGGTATGGGTGCCGGCTCCCATAGCATGAGCGGCTGGCCACTGGCGCTGGCCGCCTCGATGCTGGTGTCGGAGCTACGTAGCATGTGCGGGTCAGACATCCCCACCTGCGGGCCGCGGGCCGCAGGGCACGGAGCACGGGGATAAGGTACGGCGTCAGCGACGATAAGGGGGGGTTGAAAGAAACAGATGAAGCTGGTCGCCAGCTGCGTTCGCCTGTAAGGGGGGGGGGGTAATGTGCCGGGAGGGGAAGGGGGAGCGGGTTATTCAGTCCGTGGGCACAAGGGGGAGGGGGAGTGTGCGGCAGTCGGCCCACGGGCACGCTGTGTCCGCAAGCGGACCATCCCGGGGACGGAGGCTGCTGCTCAAACGCGGGGGGCCGCATCGCTTTCCCCACCTGCTCCGTTTCCCCAACTCTCATGCCTCGTCGCCGCGCCCGCCTACCTCAACGATGGACCCGGCCCCCACGATGCTGTTGGTGGAGCTGCACCGGGATGGCGGCCCGCGGCCCGTCCCTTGCCGCTCGCCCTGCCCCAGAGCGCCCGGCAGGCCGCTGCTGGTCCGGCAGGATGAGAAGGAGCAGGTGATAGTCCGGGACTCCAGAGCATAGGCGGAGCCTGCGGGGTGGGCGCGGGAGGAGGGGAGGCGGGGACGGGGCTGGTGGGGTGAGGGAACCGGTGGGTACGGCTACCAGGACTGCTGCTCGAACATGAGCGCGCCTANGGCGGC
>LSYV01000018.1:1274267-1297485 GCA_001584585.1 Gonium pectorale
CACGTGACTGCAGCTGTCGGGAAATTGATTGGACCCACAGCTGGCCGCACGTCCACGTGCCGCCGCCCTGCGCCGCTCACAAGGCTACCCTCCCGCCGCAAGATGCGCACACCCAGCCGCTCCCATTCCCTCACGTCCACTCCGCGTTCGTCTCCATCCCCTATGCCTGGTCTTTGAGCGCCTCCCGCCACCACTGCCGGTCCCGGCGCGCGCTCGCACGTCACCGTCACGGCCACCCATCGTGCGCCCGACGACGCACCGATGTGCTGGAAGACCTCCCCGTCCGTCGACAGTGCCGTCAGGCAGGCCCACGATACGCCCAGTCGCTGACACAACAGAGCCATGACTTTGCTGACCTGCGGGCGGCAACGGAGGAGCATAGGGCCTGGCAGCTCTGCAGGCGTACGTGACAAAGTACCCGGCGCTGCCGGGCTGCGTCCAAATACTGTGCCATTGCAAGCGCTGCAGGGCCTCGTACGAGACGACGAACCCGAAGCGTCACCTTGCTCAGGCGCGCCGCTGCAGCCGTTACCCCCCGTCGCAACCCTGAGGACGCTGCGCTGCGCGCTACCAATTTCAGAGCAGACGGCACGCAACGGTTAGCCAGCAGCGACAAGGACGCTCCCCCACGCTGACGCTCCAAGACGCCAGTGATGCTATGCCGCAAGCGCACCTGCATGCGCTCCGATGTAAGCCCTAGCAGCTCCTGAAGGAGGGCTACCACACGCATAACTCCATCTTGGGTAGTCTGCAGCGACGACGCCGGTCGCTGCGTGGCCTCAGCGCCGGAAGCTTGTCGTTGCTCCTCAGCCGTCCCTGAAACGGTTCGCTTGTCATCATTCTGAGCCTGGGATGCATTCGCAGCAGCCGCTTCCTGGCTCTGTGCATTGGGCTTGGCCGAGGCTGCTGCCGAAGATGTCTGAACTGTAGGTGGCCGAAAGCAACAATGAAATACCATTCCCCTTCTGTCACTGACTCCGCAGCCTGACTGCAGACTTGTTCCTCATCCCACAACTTTGTTAAGTTGCTTTACGTATTGTTTAAGTGAATGTTCGCAGAAAACACAGCCAGAGACCGGTCCCAGAGAGCATACGGTGTACAAATACGGTGTCGAGTGGTTAAGGAACCGCCTAGTGCAAAGTTGCTTTGCAGCATCAAGTCAGGCCACAACCTATCCGCATCGTACTATTTGCGTGCCCTTGGTCCCGGTTCCGTGTAGGATGTGTGAATGTCCCTCGGGTCGCTTCGTGCGAGGCTCCCCGCACATAACACATGAAACGCCGCAGGTGACATGTGCCTCTCCAAGTAAGCAGTACCGAGTATGGCGGTGTGCGCCGGGCTGCCGGCCCCGTGCCTGATAACTACCTCGCGCAACCCCATGAGCCCAGCTCCCCTCAGGGAGCACTTCGCAGGATCTGCATACTTCACCAATCAGCAGACACCACACAGACGATAATGCCCACAGAAACGCCAGCGGATCCGTGTCATCATTACAGACACAACGCTCACGCATTCAGACGCATTCTCCGCTACAGGATGGCGCCGCACAGCGCTGCACAGCGCTGTATGACGCCGCTAAGACGCTGCAGGAACAGACACGCTGGTTAGCTTGCATAGACGAAGAATACGGGCAGAGCCGGCAGGAGCCGGTAGGAGCCGGCAGGCGGCGGGATGGGCAACGCTGCAGTGACAGAACAATGGCTTGCAGTCAATCGACGAATACAGCGGCCTTACTGGAGCGGGCCGCCAGGCGGCTAGAAGGAAACGAAGAAGTTGGCCACGGTTGCTTCCCGCGGCACTGCCCCCCGTGCGGCCATCGGTGGTGCACTGATAACCCATCCTTCTGTGACTTGGAGCAGGGCAGCTGCATTAGGCAGCTCTCATAGGTTGACTACGTTGCCGTAGTCAGCAAGCTGGTGGGTTTACGTCCGTGCGCTCACGCACAGCTGCTGTGCTGGCAAGTCCGGGCACGCCGAACCGAACCGGGGCATAACCGGCAGCGGCACAAACACATGGCCTTTCTCAAAACTTCCGCGGGAACGGGCGTTGCAACAGCGGGAACGGGCTCAAAGCCCGCTAGGCGCACGTCAGCGTTGGCGCCAGGCAACATGACGCCGGAGCCAGCTTGGATGGCCATCCTGCCTTTCAAGATGACAAGTGCTCGTGCGCATCCAAGCTGCCCGCTGTCAGGGCCCGAAGGTGACCCGTGCCAATTCTTGACACCACCATTGCCCATATGGGCCTTTGGGCCCTGACACGCTGTAGTTAGGGCAGGGTTTCGGTGGTTCTCTCTTCACGGGAGGGCTAGTTGTCTGTCCCTCCCGTTGTCTGTGCCCTTTATTGCCTCTTCTCTCTGGAACCTTTCACCTCTTCTCCCTGGAGCTTTTCACACAGAAAAAAACTGGGTCATAGATTGTGCGGCAAACCCTGGTGCGTTTGCGCAGCGACCTGAGGACCCGTCTGCTCGTTTCGTTCGCCCGCCACGCCTTAAACCAATCGCCCCTCTGAATACGTAGCGCCTGCGGGTGTGGGTCTTGCCATGAGTTCCCTCAGTCCGCATTCCTCAAGACCACGCTCCTTGTGTGTGTGTGTGTGTGTGTGTGTGTTACAAGTGCCCATACGAGCCGTTTGGCCCCTCGGCACAGCCCCGCTCACGCCCTCAACAGAGCATTCCTACGTTCATAGACAGAGAACAGAAAGGCACCCAACTTGCGCGGATCAGACCTGCTCATGAAGCTAATCCTCGTGTCTCCCCCGTCAGCATCGTCCTCGAAACTCAGACCGCAAGCACTCCTCAACTCATCGTAGGCACAACATTCGAACACAACGTGCTTCTCATCCTCGACCTGGCCGCACTGGCACACACGACAGCAACGCGCCGCCCGTGCCCGCCCATGCGAACGATACATTTCCAAAGGCCAGGCACACGTCCTAAACCGCATCAGCGCATGCACGTGACCTAGCGGCAACTGCAAACGCTGGTACCGCACAGGGCAATGTTCTGCACCCGTAGGCGCACCCATCCATCCCTGCCCGCACATGGCAATGTTCTGCACCCGTAGGCGCACCCATCCATCCCTGCCCGCACCCATCCATCGCGACTTTGTGCAGCAGCTGCTGTTTGCGGGAGTGAAAGCTTTGCGCTTTCTCGAAGGGGGGTTGGACGATTTCTTGATGTTATGCTATGTTAGATCCGCCTAAAGGCGGGTGTCCTCACGAGCCATAAGGTCCAGGACACATGATGCATGACCAGCGCAGGGCGGGCTTGGATGCCTGGTGATATCGTACCGGCTTGGTACGTACGCGCACTTACGGTCAAGTACAGTGTGCACATGCGTGTGTTGTACTACTTGAAATAATGCCCGTGTCCACGAACCATGTCTGTATCCACGGTGGCCGTCGAATCTGCGCACTACATAAAACACGACACTACGCACTATGTGAAACACGTCATCCTGCGACTTGGCGAGAAATTTGTGCGACAGGGCTTGTTGCTTCCCATAGGAGTCCTGGCCGAGCCTGCAAAGCCTGCGCACACAGCTTGGCATGCGATCGGAGAGGTCCATGGGTCAAGGTCACCATTAGGCGGCATTCATGCAGCATGATATGTACGCACAAATATAATAGCCATACAACCGATTTGCCTACATCGGTTGGACGCAGTGGACAGGTACGACACTAAGGATTCACGACTCCTTTAGGTGGTGTCCTCCAATCCCCTCAACTTCACCCGAACACTTATAAGATTACCCTAGTTGCCTAACATCCGTCGAGCGTAATACAAAGAGCACTGCTGAGACTCCGCCTCGCCTTGGAAACGCGTGTCGCCTTTTTCACCTGTGGCCTTTCCCAGCATTTAGGACCTTCAACTGATAGCACTGAGGGCCAAAGCCGCGGTGCTGGTGCACGATGAACGGACTTCCAGACGTGGCGGGCAGCCTCTTCACCTCGACCTACCGCAATGTCAAACTTGCCGGAAAGCAACCCGCGGCGACTAATTTGAATGGCACTGGATCGGTAAGGGCACCCGAGTTTGGCGCCGGTGTCTAAGGATGTAACTCACCCCGCTGGCCCTGGGCTTCCGCAGTGCTTCGATACGACAGCTTTATCACCTGCGCGAGCTGGAGCGCATAAGATGCTCGAGGTCGGGAAAGAGGAGCTGCCGGTGTGGTCGAAGTCCACGCTCTCCTACAAGTAAGGCTGGCACAATTGATCTTGGTTAAAAAGTGCATACCAGGGGGCTTCCGAGCGTCTCTAATGACTGGACTTTCGCAGGTACCCAGCTGCAAAGCCGAACCCCAGCGGATTCCTGAAGAAGGGCGATGGCGAGCTTATCAAGACACGCACCGGGGGGCCACCAGAGGATGTCAAGCCGCTCCCGCCCGCGGCAGGAGCATACAAGCGCCGGGAAAACCCGCCGAACACGGCGTTCCGACGCTTCTACGAGCGCGGCGACCTGCCCATCGCCGTGGACCACCGTGGGTCAAAGAACATGATAGCCTGGAAGGTAAGACGCAAGAGCAATGCGTACGTCCCGCAACTATGGGGACACATGCATGTATGTGGACGGCGGCTGGGCCGCGTGCGAAGTGCCAGGACAAGGCCAGTGCAAGGCTCCGTCTGCCCACCCCAACCGTGACTGCCTTCAGTTCAGCATGCCCTCGTCGTAAAACTGGCTGGAAAGGCCCACATGCACACTGACCGGCTAGGTGTTTTTACCCGGCCATAATTGCTCCATACTGTGCTGTGGTTCATGTCTGGACTCAGGCCAAACTTGGGCCTCAACTCTAGCTTATCGCCTATCTAGCAGTGGTGAACATCCTGACCTCTGCATGTGCTCGTCGCAGGTCGACATTGAGAAGCTGGACTACCACCACTATCTGCCCATCTTCTTCGACGGGATCCGGGAAACGCAAGAGCCGTACCGCTTCCTGGCGGTCAAGGGCGTGGAGGACATGCTGCGCGTGGGCGGGACGAAGATCTTGCCCGTTATCCCGCAGCTCATCATCCCAATTAAGACTGCGCTCAACACGCGGGACCACAGTGTCATGTGCATCACGCTGCAGCTCCTACAGAAGCTGGTCCTGTCGGCGGATCTCGTGGGCGAGGCGCTGGTGCCCTACTACCGCCAGGTGAGCCGCAACTCGTGTGTGCCTCAGTCCCATGAAGGTGCAGCCCCAGCGAGTGCTCAGCTCACACGGGGAACGGCCAACACGCACCAGGCAGACCGAGTAGAAGAGGGCACGCATGTGTTGAGCTGCGGGAAGTGTTTTTAAGTAGTGTTGATCGATTGTATGCCCAAACTTTGGCATCAAGGTTCTTATCTGTTGGGCGATGGGTAAGCCCGTGACTAGCAGCTGGCGGTTATTGCTCCCGGCGGGCGCGCAAGAACGCTTCTGTTCATCGAGTTGCCAACTTGGCTTACTAGAAAATGCCAGCAGTGAAAGGCGGCCCCGCATCTCCCCAGTACCCATGACAGCGTCGGGCCATCGCCAACTAGCCTCCCTCCGTGCACCGTTCTTTCTTGCGTAGATCCTCCCCATCTTCAACCTGTACAAAAATAAGAACAAGAACCTGGGCGACGGGATCGACTACGGCCAGCGCAACTACGATTGCCTGGGGGAGCTCATCTCGGACACGCTGGCGCTCTTTGAGCAGAAGGGCGGAGATGACGCCTTCATCAACATCAAGTACATGGTCCCCACCTACGAGTCCAGTGTCAACTACGCGTAATTTACGCGACTTTGCTCACGCTCTTGACGGGACGCCGGTGGCGCCTGGTGGTACAGCTCTCACCACCCGCCTGCGGCCTCACTCACGGATGTAGAGAGGGGTTGTGGCGGCAGCTGCGGATGGGACTGGAAATGCACGGCGTAGCACAATCGGCTCCCTGTGGAGCGGTGAGCCACGAGGTATGACAAATTAGGCACTGTCTGGCTACGTGGATAGTGGTTACTGGTGCGTGGGTGCAGTATGACGTGAGCCTCTGGCGCCGTGGGCATAAACCTGGGAATTCGGTATAAGGGGTAGCTAGTGTCAGTGAAAGTGTCTAGTGACAGTCAGTGAAAGTTGCTTGCGATTGCATGCGTGGCGGCGGCAGCGTCGAACTAGACTCCTGCCGAGCCTTCTCCTGGACGGTCTCATCCTCTGTAGGACTGGCAAAGCATGGCCGGGGGCGTCTCCTGACTTAACCATGTACAGGTTACATGATGAGTATTGCTGCGGCGTGAAGACGAGTCGGCTGCCCCGCTGGGCAAGCGGACAAGCGCATTATGACAGTGCGTGTCTCATCTGGAGCTATCTTTTGCAGTCAGTGTGTTTCAGAATTCGGGAATGATGCAGGGACTACCAGTGTGGCGGTGAGGAACTTGAGCCCTGTGGGGTCTGGGAGTAGCGGGCAGGCAATCTGATTTCTCTGGCGAGCCAAGCTGGCCGCGCTCCTGAGGCATATGGTTCAACTGTGCACTACGTGTTGTGCGAGCGCAGGTGGGCGCTGTAGCAGGTGTTGCTGTAAGTGGTTAGCGACCCGTGGCCTCGTTAGACAGCAGCGGGGTGGGACGCGAAACGCAGCAGCTGGCGCAGCCCAGCGGGCATGAAGCCGGTTGAGGTCGAGGTGGTCGGCCTTTCAGTACATACATCAGTAGCAGCCCCGTCCTGATTTTGGCAAACTCTCCTGTTTGGGTGCCCCACGACGCTACACGTCGCTGCACATGTCTTCTGGCGCCGGCACCTGTGCGGCCTGGGGCCGGCGCCGATACACCCTGCTGTAGTTGAATATGACATCCCCGCCCCCGCTCCTATGCTCCTGACACTTCAGTCCCGAAGCGCTGTCACAGAGCAGTAGGCCTTACACTAGGAATGAGCTTGCACGGAACTTCCCATTTTTCTAGAAGTCAAATGGGGAAGCACACATCTACGGCCTTTATGGTCGTACACACCCGGCGCGGGGTGGTCAAGCAAACGGGCAGACGCGCCCCTCCCCGCCACGCCTCGCCACGCCGGCTTCTCTACTGAGAATGCCTTCCAACCCTCTACCCCCCGCCACGCCACGCCGTCCTGGATGGGACAGCTTGCTTGTGGCACTGCAGTTCCCGGGCCCAAACCGTGCCGGCACTGGCCTACCATCTTCCTTCTGGTTGCCGGACATACCAAGATTTGTCAAAAGCTTTTCGAAACGAAAACCTGTATTCCGAGAGCGAGCGGACCCCAGCACACGATAGCCGATATACAGCCACACGATAGCCGATATAGCCACCGCGTTTAGGTTTTAGCCCGGGTCAAGTCCGCTGCCCTTGGATATATATGAGTTAACTATTGCAACGCCATGTACGCGAGGGCTCATAGGGGGTTTTGCGGCGCCCGGCTAGCTGGCGATTGAAAGAAACCTAGGAGAGCCCCACATCCGCAACCTACTTCTGGACTGCAAGCCAGCAGCGGTAGCATGTCGGCCGCGGCCAGAGCGTCACGACAAAGTGTCAAAACCTCTTGCGTGAAGCTCACCGATCCGGGTCCAGGGCATTAGCAAACCTTCATGTCGCCTTTCTTACTACAATATGGAGGCCAGTGAAAGGCCGGAGGGCGATCCACTAGGGGCCGGGGGGCCGAACGAGGAGAACCATGGAGGAGACCACTGGGAGCCATTTACTGATGCAGAAGAGAGTACAGATTGCTCCGACTCGCCAGCGGGAGGCGGCAAGAGGCTGGACTCGGTGGCGAGGCGCAGACGGCGAAGGCCTGCGTGGAGTCAGTTGGAGGAGGCCATCCTGGCGAAGCAGCATGCTCTTAGAGGCAATGCGTGGTCGGCTATTGCCGAACACCTGCCCAGGAGAACCGCATCGGAGGTCAAGGCGAGTTGCTTTCCTTCTTTTTGGTCAACTCTTGACCTTAGACGCCTAGCTCTGGGTTTTTAAGAGCAGCAGCGGTGCATGGGTTTGAGTCGGAACGAGGCGGAGCCAAAACTCCACACGTCTACGCAAGGCTGTTTCAGGCGTCAACGACGAACGTGCTGAAATGTACTCACAATGTGGCTGCCTGGGATCCTGCGCTGTGCCCGCAAACCGCTACGGCCTGTTTCGACTCGTTGGTTTCGCTGCCTGCCGCCCGCAGAACATATGGCACAGTACGCTGCGCTCAAAGAAGCTCAAGGCCCGGTCCTTGCTGCGGGCGTATGCCCGCGGCGTCCGGGAGCGCGGGGACAACGCTGCAGCACGGATGGAGGCCTTCCGCGCTGCCGTTAAGATTGCCAAAGGAGAGGATAGTTTCGTCCCACCGGACGGCGCGGAAATGCAGCCTCGGGCCTCCGAGAGGTCGGACGACGACGTGTATGGCGACCATCCTCGGGGGCACGCCGGGGGACGCGCGGGGGACGGCGCAGGCCCGGCGCTTAAGGAGGAGCACGGTCGTACTGGTAGGGCTTCGGGTGGAGGGACAGAGGCATACTCTTCAGGGCGTGACTATCGTGCAGCTTGTCGCTCCTGGGTCCCGCACCCCTTTCCCTTGGTTGCCGAAAGAGCTTGGCAGCCAGAGCTGGGAATCCAGGCTGGGCTGTATGCGCGCCTGTGCATGCACGGCTTCGCACTACGTTGCATTGCGTCGTACCCGAGCCGTTCCAGACAGTGATAGGGTGTGGAATTGCCGCGGGTTCCATCCACGTAGGTTCTTCAAATGGTGCGGCCGAAGCTGGTCCAAATTCCCACCCGGAGTCGCCGTCTGAACACCCGGACGGCAATATGGCTCTAGCAGTGGTGCCCGGCGGCGGGGCGGCGGGCGCAGGGGCCGGGAATGGCAAGGCCGGCCGGCCGCCCAAGCCCAGTGGGGGCGACAGGGCCGGGCCCTCGGGAGGGCACCACAAGATTGGCAGCCGCAGCCGTTCAATTCTGCGAGATCTTCGACTCACGAGCCTGGACGACATCGTCGAAGACGAGGACGACGACGGCATCACTGACGTCGCCGCGGCCGCTGCCCTTGGGCCCTGGGTCCTCAACAGCGCCGACCCACGGGACATCTCCCAATGGCCCGACGTTCCCGCAATCCAACGCCCGCGGCAGCCGCAGCAGCAGCGGCGGCGCCAGGCGCAGCGACAGCGGCGCATCCAACGTGACGACGATGACGACGACTACGTGGACGGAGACGATGATCCATGGGGGCCGCAGCCGCCACCGCGGCGGCGGGGCCGCGGCGCGGCTGCGCAAGCGCCCGGGGATGAGGACGATGACGACGGGCCCGAGCCGGTGCGCAAGCAGCGGTTGGAGCAGCAGATGATGGCCCTCCTGCATTCGGCGCGCGCTCGTTTCGACGCGACAGCACGCCAGGGCCTGCACTTGCCGGGGCTACCGCCGCAGGGGCGCTGGCGGCCGTATTCCGGGGAGGACGACTCGCAGCTCGATGACCTGCCCATGCGGGATCGGGCACCGTTCATGTCGCCGGAGGAGCTAAGGCGGCTGCAGCGGCGCCAGGTGCCGCCGCGGATGGAGCCGCCGTTGCAGGATCGGGAGGAGATGGCCGACGCGGGCATGGACAGCAGGGATGGGGACGACGCTGGGGGTGGTGGCGGCTGGCCGGGCCGTGGCTGGGGCCGAGGTCCCATGGACATGCAGGTCGGCGGTTGGGGCGGCATGCCGTACGAGGTAAGTGCTGTAGGCCTGGGGTGTATGGGGCATGGGGTGGCAGGTGAGACGGACGGGTGGGGGCCCAGGCATGGGGTGGCAGGCGGTCCCAGGCATGGGGTGGCAGGCGGACGGGACAAACGACGGTCTGCAATTATATCAGCACGCAGCATGGGAAATGCACGCCGATGTATGCACCTGCGTGCACATTGCCCCCGCTGCCACTTGAAAGGGCCACAGGCATGCATAACGAGCTTTTTGGTGCCCTTCGCCCAGTATCCGGACCCAGACGTCGCACATGCATGCTCCCGATCGCAGGCTAACGAGCCACCTGGGGGCCGTGCCGGCGAGCGCTCCTCCGCGCAGATCGCCGCCGCGGCAATCGCGGCCGCTGCCGCCGCGGCAGCGGCGGCCGCCGCGTCGGGTCCCTCTCGGATGCCGGGTCAGCAGGGGCAGAAGTACATTGCGGTGCCGCTGGGTCACATTGACTCCCTCGGACCGCTGGCGGCGGCCGCACTGGCTGCCACGGGCGCAGCGCCACCCAGCACCGCGAACGCGCGCAATCCCCTGGCTGCGACGGCAGGCGCTGCCGCCGCCAGCTCGGGCCTCGGGCTACTGCAGCAGCTCACGGCCATGCTCGCGCGCGGAAGCCAGGAGGGCTGGACGCGGGAGCAAGAGGCGGCCATCGCAGCGGAGGTTGCGCAGGTGGCAGCGGCCGCGGCGACGGAGGCCGCGAGGCTTGCAGCGGGCCGAGTCCCACTGGAACTGGGCGCGCCCTGGGACGGGCAGCGGGGCCCCATGCCGGATGGAGGCCCGGCAGGTGGGCCGTGCTGGAGGCGGGGGCTCAGAAGGACGAGGCGGGGCTATGCATCGGTGCCGGGTGACCATCAGGATCATGAGGGGACTGGCCGCCAGTGGGGAAGGGTCGCTCGATGGCAGCCCGATTGGCGAGAAGGGCTCCGATGCAGTGCTGTGTTTGGCGGTTTGCGGAGAAGCCGGGCCAGGCGGGCATGCGATTGCCAACTGCGTGTTGCGAATGCATGACTCCCCTTCCTGGGTTCAGCGTGGGCGTCGGTTGCCGGCCTGCAGTGTGATATGTTGGGGCGGGCCGCTCTTGTGGGGTCGATGTTTACAGCTTCTGCTCCCTGATGCCGCGTGCCCGCAGGCCCCCCTCCGCCGGACGCCTTCCACGGGCTCGAACCCTGGTCACAGCGTCGCCCCATGCAGTATGACGATGGCCCAGCGTACGACAACTATGACGCTCAGCCGTACGGCCCCCGCGTCGGCTCCAAGCGCCGCGGGCCCAGTCAGGAGGGCGGAAGCCGGGGTCCAATGCCGCCCCCGGCCCAGGACGAGGATGACCCGTGGGTTGCCGGGCCGCCCGCCGCCGGGCCCAGCTCTGCACGCGGCAACAGCGCTGGCGGCACCGGTGGCAGGCCGCATCCGCGGCTGTACCCGCCGGGCGGCATGCCGGGCCCGCGTGGCGGCTATGGCCCGCGGCCGGGGCCGTGGGGCGAGGAGGAGGACGACTTGGGTCCCCGGCCGGCCGGCCTTCCGGGGGGGCCAGGACCACACACCGGGGCTCCATGGCACAGTCCACGCGCTGGCCCCTCGGGGGGCAGGCCGTTGGGGCCGATGGGCCCAATGGACCTGCCATCTGTGCCCATGGGCCGCGGGCCCGGGGCCGGGCTAGGGGCCGGTCTGGGCGCTGACAGCGGCTTCCGCGACTGGGAGCGAGACCGGGAACGCGACTGGGAGCGAGAGCGGGAACGCGACTGGGAGCGGGAACGGGAGCGCGACTGGGAGCGGGAACGGGAGCGCGACTGGGAGCGGGAACGGGAGCGCGACTGGGACCGCAGTTGGGAGCGGGTCAGACGTCCGCCGCCGCGCCACCTCCCACGCCTGCCGGAGGGCAGGGCCGAGCCGGCGGATGCGGAGCCATCGGTCGGAGACGCAGCGCGGGCGCTGCTCTCCATAAACCAGGGTCCCGAGGCACCGCCGCCGCAGCAGCAGCCACAGCAGCAGCCGCAGCAGCGGCCGCGGACCCGGTGGTAGGGGGGTGCAGGCTTGGGTTGCTCCCGCGCCGTCTGAGTGTCCTGTGATATCTCATCTGTTTAGAGGGTCAGATCAGATTGGTGAGCTAGCAGACGGTGTTTGGTCCTTCCGGCTTCCAGGTAGCTGGTTTTGCGACTTCCTGCGGTCACTGCGGGTTCTGTGGAACCTTGTGCGGCGTCGCTCCTGGACGCTGCTTGCCGCGCCAGCAATGCATAGATGGGCAGTCTGCGCCTCCACTAGCGTAGTTCGGCCATTGTGCCCAGGGTAGCAATGCAACATGCGTTTGTAGCTAGGGGGCCCGCCACGTTTCCAAGGGCGGTAAGATGTGGGCCCGTAAGCTCGTTTGGGGGGCAACGCGTCACGGTGTTAGGTTGATTACCCGATTCAAACGATGGGCAACTTACCCGAGGCAAGGCACGAAGAGTCATCCTGCATCTTACGAAATACGGGATTCCGTCCTTTCTTGCGGCCATGTCAAACATCCTGCCATGGGTAGCATCTGCACAGATCCCTGTCGGCATATCCTAGCCAAACATGGGCCCGGCCCTGAATCGCCACATCGGTTCACATCGGTTATTGCGTAAGAAGGACAACGTATGGGCGCGTGCGTTGAGTGCTGCGGGTCAGACGCTGCCATGAGCACCTGGCTTTGGGCTTGGTTGTGCTCCATGTCTGCCGGCGGCAGCTTCGGGTGTGGCGGCTTCGGGGCGGCGGGCACTTGCCAGTCGGTTGGATGGTTCTTATGTGGTTACCTGCAGAAGGGGCTGAAGACCCACGGCTGCTGGGCTGTGTTTAGAGAACTTGCTTCGGCTTCTCTGCTGTTCGGCCGTTGGCGCTCGTTGCTGCTCCCCCCTGCCGCCGAAGGGGCGCCTGGGCCAAGCTTGATTTGCTGCCGAAGGCTGAGCCGCGCGGGCAGGCGGGCGCAGTGTTTTCTGCTGTTGGGGCTGCCAGTCCCGCACGCTCGAGCCCGCTCCCCGCGCGAAGCGCCGGTGGTGCAGAGCCCGTTCACGCGGCAGCGGTCGAGCACCAGCACGGTGTCGTGGTGTGGACGGTCCGTCCCGGGGTGGCTTCCGCGATCCAAACACATGTTCTGCCTGCTGAGTCGCTGCTGGATTTCCATTTCCACGGGGGGGGGGGCTCAGGATCTGCGAATAAGGTCAGGCGTCGGGGTTCGGGCCTGACGGGGCCCCGCCCCACGCTTGAGGGCTCAGCTGCCTGTGCACTAGTAGCCCTTGCCCGTGGGAATCTACCAGCGATCGTTGGTATGGCCGCCATCTTTGCCCTCGTCGCGACTGCCCTTCCCATTGTGTGGTTGTCTTGTCTGGCCGAGAAGGAGCCTTCAGCAGCCCTCTCGGGCACCGGCCAGTGTGTGACATGGTGGGGTACTTTGGAGTGGCCGCGGCCGGGTGCCAGACACTACGCGTGATTTCAGGTGATTCCAGTTGGTTTGGCGCTGGGACAGATCTGTGTGTTGGTTATATCTGCTGGATCAGCGATGGCGGGGCGGACGTCGGGTGTGCGGGGCGGTGTTGTTCGGGTGTGGACGGCGGGACTGCACCTGGTGCTGCGGCCTGTGCGTGCTTGGCCTCGGTTTGGCTTCAGACCTGAAGCCAGCTGGCGCTTGTAGCCAGTGCGGCCGTGAGCCTGGTAGCTTGCTTTAGTTGTTTGGAAACTGTACGACATGTACAGTCGTTGCGCGTGTATTGAGTAGGTGCGTACGTACAACTGTACAGCAAAGCGTGAGCGCACAAGGCGCATGCACGCGGAGGAGAGGGACTTGCGGGCTACGAGCTAGCCTCAGATCTTAATTTACCCCCTAGGCTGGTTGGGACTTGTGCGCCTTCCGATGTCGATTGATCACAAAGTGTGCGGCTGGCGTTGCACAGCGTTTGGTGTGGCCTGCATGGCATGGCATGTGCTGGTGGGGAGGATGCTGCATGCGGTCGCATAATGAAAATACAATTGCAACTAAAGCAAATTTGCACTTGGTTGGAAGCGCAAGGAAAGAAATACGTTGCCTGGGCCCCGCGCGGCGGCATAGCTGGCGCTAGGGCGGGAGCACGCCGGACGGGAGGCTTGCGTCGCCTCGAAGGTTGGTGGCGATCATTTGTATGTACGTACCTGGTGTGTTGGAAAGGAACAACGCTTACGACCTGGTGTGTGTGTGCGTGTGTGCTGACAAGGACAAGGACAAGGGGCGGGGTCCCGCTTCTGCTGCGGTGGTCGCTGCAGGAGGCCTGAAACGAAACAAAGCTCGCACTGGCGTATTGCTGCTGCCGAGTGGTGCAACTGTGTAAACACACCCGGTTGCTCCACATGCCTCATTGGAGCTCAAGCTAGTCGGAACTCACGCCTTTCGGATGGCCAGGCGACCCAGGGTCGCACCCTGCAGACGGGCTGTACGCAGCACTGAGACCCGTTTGCGCCTAAAGGCAGAGCAGCATGCTTAAGGTGCGGATCACCGGATCCCTCCTGGTGAATGCTGTCCGGGACGCGCTGTTGCACAGCACGATAGTCTGCCCCGCGACAGCATCCGCCTGGCCACAGCCCTGCATACAGCCAGAGGCCACAAGTCCGCAACCAGTGGCGCTTTCACACAGCACATGACGTGACAAGCCAATGCACCGCCGTTTGCCGCAGTACCAAACAAACAGCGTAGCCGCTCCAGGCACAAGGTCAGCGGCTGACACGTCATGTGACCCGCTCCCTCGGTATGCGGCCGACGCTGCCGCCCCTGAGCGCCCCTGAGCATACACGGCAACCTGGGTGCTTGTGGACGCCAGCCCAGTGTTGCTGTATGGTACGGCTGAGGTCGTACCTAGTTGTATGGCTCTGTGTGCTCATCACGATTCCGGTACCGTGTAATATGTGCTACCACCAACTCCTCTAATGTTCAACCCGGAATGCCAACCTGCAGACTGTGCCCCGTAATGCCGCGCAGTGCGCGCGCCTGACTCGATACCAGCCGTACAACTCAGACAACACAGTGTCCCTTTCCTCTGCGCAATGCTTTCCAGGCCCCGTCCCCAACCCCAGCCGCGGCTGATGGAGCCCATCCCACTCCCGCCGCGCGGCGCCCAGGCCTCCCCGCCGCCTGCCGCTGCTTGCCGCCCAGTTGCCGACCATCGGGCGGCAGCCGCGAGGCCGCGCCCGAGTCGGCCGCCCCCCGCCACCGGGTTCCGCGCAGCTGCCGCCCGAGCGACCGGCTGCTCACCGGGCAGCGCCCGGGGCGGGGCCGGCCTCCGTGCCCGCCAGCAGGCGCAGGATGTCGGTCGGCGTGATGACCGCCAGCGGCCGCACCGGCGCTCCCGCGGGTGCGGCCCGCTCGCACGCCTCCACCACATACACGCGGTGCACCCGGTTGTCGGACAGCAGGGCCAGCACCTGCGGGGGTTGCGGCGGGAGGCGGTTGGGCGGCGGGCGGGCGGCGGGCGGGCGGCGATGCGGCGGCGCTCCGGAGCGGGGCTGCGGCCCAGTCGCCTGCGGCGCTCCCAGAGTGGGGTGCTGGCTGGTCGGCAGGGCGCACGGCCACACCGGGACCGCAGCGGCAGGCGGCATGCGGAACCCGGGGAAGCTGGGCCACCGCCGGGCCACCGATTGGCGGACGTGTGCTCTGCAGCCCTCAACCCCCTTCCTCCTCCCAGCCTCCATACAGGCTAGGGCTCCTCGCATACTGCTGTACCCCGTGCCGTGGCCCACCGACGGGACACCAACACGCAGCCTCGCCACCCACCCACCCGCTCCAAGGTCGTGTCCGCCGTGCACGTGATCATCCGAACGCCCCACACCGCCTCGCCCTCCGCGCAGCCCTCCTCCCCGCCCGCGCCGCTGACCGACGCCGCCCGCGGCGGCAGCGCACCGCCGGCGGCGCCGCCACCGCTGGGCGACGATGCCATCCGCGGCGGCATCACGCCGGCGGCACCGGGCGCCGCCGAGGGCGACGGCGGCAGTGCCGATGGCGGCCCCGCGGCAAAGAAGGGGTGCGCCGCCTGCGCGCTGGTCCGCTGGCTGTACCCCAGATATGAGGTGCCGTGCAGCAGCGCCAGGAACTCGCCCACCGGAAGGGCCAGGATGCCCAGGTGCTGCGTCTGGATGTTGCTGCGGGGAACGAGGTGCAAGGCGGGGGCAGGGGGAGTCGGGGGCGGGGAAAGGGGCGGGGAAGGGGTGTCGTCTTGCGGCAGCCAGGGCGCAAGCGGAACAGGGCCTGCGTGTCCGTCAGCCCAAAAGGAGCTCGAGGTAAGAACGCCGGGGCCTGGGGCAAACTCGTTTACGGTTGCCTTCCTTCGCCGATGCCCAACTAAAGCCCGACCAGATTCATTGAATATGCGAGCGGGTTGCGATGGCGCCGCCGTCCGTGCACATCATCCGCCCTTGGCACTGCCTGACGCCTTCCCTCCCTTCCCCCCATCTTACCCCCCAAGCGCCGCTCCCCCCATTGCATTCCGTCCCTGTACCAATCCTAATGCTTCGGCCCCCGATTGTCGTCCTATCGCCGTACTCGTACGGCACCTCCTTATATACCTCCCGTCCGGCAGGGTCACTGCTCCTCTCCATGACGTCCACTTAGGTCTCCGTCTTTAGATGCATCCCATGGCACGCCATGTTTTTCTCCTCAACTTTGTTGCCCCCACTGACACGCCTCCCCCGTTTTTCCCCTCGCGATGCGGGCGCCTGCCCTTGGCGACCGCCTCATTCGTTCTGCGCACAGGTGTATATCTCTTCCTGCTATGTGTACTATTGCGCCGCGCTGCCTTTGCGAGTGTTTGCGTATGCGGTGGCGGGGAGTCGGGACACACAGAAGCGCACTGCACACGCATGGCAGCCCATAGTAGTCGTTCCACATAGTTCTATAGGTCAGCCGCTTTATCTTTCCCTACTCAGCTCTAGACTACTGCTATTACTCGGTGTCCACGTCATCACCCGGCGGCTCGACTCCGGGCCGCGCCCGCTACCTGCGGGCGCGGCCGCCACAAGCCAAGTTCGAAGCTCTGGTATGAACGGTTCAACGATTCCTTGCTCGACGGTCATCAGTCAGCTATTGCCGCGGACTGAATAACCCCGCCCTACCGCAGGTCGCTCATTGACAGGTTGGCGATCATGCCGCCGCTCTCCGCCTCCGCCACCACGGGGGCGCCGCTCACGCCCGCCCGGGCCATACGCTCGTATGCCAGCAGCGCCGGAACGCTGGCGTCCACAGTCACCAGCCCGATGGCGGCGGCGCCGCGGCCGGGGCTGGTGCCGCCGCCGCTGCGTCGTGGGCTGGGCGCGACAGCAGGGCCGACTTGCGAGGAGCCCAGGGCGGCGGCGGCGGTGGCGGGGCTGGAGCCCGGGGTGGGGCTGGCGGCGGGGGAGGGCGGTACCACGACGGAGGCGGGCGTGGCCCACCCCAGCTCCCTGACGGTTGCCTGGCTCAGCGGGCCCAGCAGCTCGGGGTGCTGGCGGAGGTGCCTGCGCGGAGGGTGGAAGCAGGGAAGGGGGCTTGAAAACACTAGGCTTGACGAGAATGCACTGACTGGCATCTCCGGTCGCGGGGATGAAAATTGCTTCTTTTGGGTTCTAGGCGACACAGACGACATAAAAACAAAGTGACGGGTACCAGGTCGCCCACATGCATGTGTTTGTGACCCCGGGTTCCCCCCCGGCCCCCGGCCCCCGGACCCACCGTATGACGTCCAGCTGGCTGATGACTGCGGTGATGGAGCCCCGCGGGTCAAACACGGCCAGGCGATGAGCGGCGGGTTTGCCGGGCGGCACGAACGACTCCCTGGGGTGGGGGCGCGGGGGTGCGGGAGGGGGTCGGGTGGACGGCGCAGAGGCAGCGTGGGAAGGGCGAACGGGGGGCGGGGACCTGCGGTGGGTATTGGGTATTGGGTATTGGGTATTGGGTGTTGGGTGCACCCAAGCACAAATCAATTCCGCACACGTGGCACGGGGCTTGGGGTTGGGGGGGGCGTTGCGTACAATGCGCGCCGCCCGCCCCTTGCCCTCCCTTCACCTCCCCCTTCTCTCCCCCACCTGAGTGCCGTGAGCAGCGCCACGTCGCTGTGCACCTGGAACAACAGACCGCGGTCCTCGCTGCCTGCGCGGGCAGGAGGGCCAGGGGGCGGGGCAGGGGTGGTGAACATAGGAAACGGGTCGGGGAGGCGGAAAAGCAGGGCGGCGGCTGGGCCCGGGGATAAGGGTAATGAGTTGCGAGCCACCACCACCTGCATCTCACCACCTGCGCGCCCGACTACCCTCAAGGCCCGTCCCGTCCCCACTCACCCACCCGCGCCCCTGCCTGTCCACCCGGGCACATATCCAGCCCCCTTCTCTCCCCAAATCCCCCGCAACCCAGCCGTCGACACGGACGCCGCCGGCTTCGGTAGCACACACCTGGCGGCTGCCGGACATTCGGATCGCCGAAACCCTCAGGGAGCTGGCAAAACAAGGCAAGGACCGGCTTTGGTCGCGGGACGGGCGAATGCGGCTGGCGCCCAGCCCGTTGTTATTCCTTACCTTTCTCCACCGTCTCCCCACTCCCCTCCCTCGCCAACCAGAACCACGCTTCCCCATCATCAGGAACCCACGCCCACCCACACAGCGCCCATGCATTCTGAACCATCTGTTTCACCCTTCGCCCCACCCCACCCTCGCTCCGGCCGCCCGGTGGCCCACCCGCCAGCGTGATGAGCGTCTTCTCCGCAAAGGCCGGTCCCTCCTTCTCCAGCAGCGTCATCAGCAGCAGCATGTTGCGGGGCAGGCGGCCGTGCTTTTCCTCCATGTCTGCGGCCGGGGGGAAGGAAGGAGGCACGGGCGCGGGGGCAAAGTACGGTACGCAGAAGGGGGTCGGAGGCGAGGGGCTGGAGGGGGGGTGTCGCGGCTTCACGATTCGTACCCCCACCCATGGGCCATACTGAAAGAACCCGCCGCGCCCACGGGGCCACCTGCAGCCGCGCCCACGGGGCCACCTCATCACGTGCCGCCTCGCGTGCCAGGAGCCCAGGACACGCGCACGCTGGTCAGCGGTTACGATCCCGCCCGGCCCGGCCCGCATCCGCTCCCCTGCAGCGCCCCAAGACCCCAAAGTTTGGGAGCGGCCCCACTCACGCGCTAGGAAGGCCCTCAGAATGGACTCGACCGTCACCCAGCCGATCAGCTGCGGGGCCGCGTCACCGCCGACCCCGTCCCCGTCCCCGCCAGCCATGTCCTCCAGCCCAGGCACCACCACCAGCGGGGCGGACAGGATGTGGCGCCGCGCCAGCAGCTGTAGGGCGGTGCCCACACTGGTGTTGTGCTCCAGATACTTAGGGGGAGGGAAACAGGGGCAGGGGAAAGCATAGTGTTGGGGATGCGAGCAGCGTGCTCAAGACATTGTGGCATAGCAGACATGCACACGAGAGCGAGCAACCATCCTAGCTCGGGACTAGGATGCGTGCAGAGGATATCGGTCTGCCATGGTTCTCAGGCGTATGGATTATATAAGGTATTTAAAGGTATTTAAAAATTGCCGCGATTGGGGGATATTGACGGGTGGAGCTGAGCTGGCTATGGTTGTGTCGGCATGGCTCCAGTTAACCACGTCAATTGTTGCGTATGCTAGCAACATTCATTTCATCCTCAAGGGCTCACCACAATGTTCTGGGACTGCGGTATCAAAGAGGCCAGGGGGAGGCGAGCGAGCGCCTCCGATGTCGCTGACAGCGCATCTGTTATGCCCATGTCTGATGGGTATTTCGGCTCTGTTCAGATCAGAGGCTGGAAGCGAGACCGAATAATGTACTGTGTCGGAAAGTCCCCGTCCGAGCAGCTTGGATGTAGGTATTGTGCGCACGTAACAACCAAGAAGCCACACATGAGTATGATCAGCATGGTCTGTGAGAAGGTGTCGTGCTGTCGTCCCGCAAGTGGCGGTTGCGTAGGGAAACGACCGCCAACGAGCCATCGCCGAATATAAATCACATAAAGACCGTTGAAGCCGATTAAACTTACGCCTATCCGTTAAAACCACACATATGGATTTGTTATCGACGACTACGGGGTTCAAGGCTCTCCCGTTGAGAAACATGGTGTTCACGCGTAATCTAGCTATCATAATCCAAGCCGTTACATTCGATCCATGGCAGGACCCAGGGGTCGCATGTGATGGTAAGTGCAGGCGCCAGGAGAGAGCTCTCCCTGGCAGGCGCTTAGTTCATAAGCAAATCGATGTCAGAGCAATAGTGGACTTAGTGGATAACCGCATTCTAAGCGTATGTGTACGGCAAAACCCTCAGGTTTGCGTAGCACAACTCCTGGCAGGCTGCGCTTCCGCACGTCTGCGGCCTCGCAACTCGGGGTCTCGGGCGTGCTCCTCCTCCCCGAAACCAGCAGGGTTAGCATGGATTTGCACGGTGAGGGCAACGACAGCACTCAGATACTCTTTCGCCATCAATGCATGAAGCCAAGGCTCTCGCACCCTAGCCGCAACAATCAGCCACGGCTACAGTCAAGCAGCCATAGCCATGTGTCGCAGTCCACTTGCACGTGCAAATGTGCGGGCAGTGCCCCGAGCCAGCGTCGGGCGTGCCGCCGCAGCATTTGACAACAGTCACCTGTCCGGTAAACTCACGTCTTTCCGGGTTCACACGTATACGCATTGTCACACTGCACTACCGGTATGCTTCGACGTCAGATCGGCAGCGCTTGAGCACGCTTTGATTGAACACCATGCACGCAAGGCTTCAAACCGGAGTTTTCCCAGTATCCTGATATGGAATGGAATTCCCATTCCATATGCCCTGCAGCCCAGCGAGCTGCAACAGGCGCACCCACAGATGCACTGGAACACGCGCCCTCGAACTCGCCCGGGCGGGCGGCGCCTCCGTCCTGCATGCTGCATGCCCCCAGCGCCAGGCACCAAGAGCCGGTGCCCGGATGGCGCACGCAGCCCCAGCCCCCCAGGCAGGGCTGGGCAGGGACGCCCCCTACCTCACCCCACCCACCCCACCACCGTCTCACTCGCATGGCAGCTGGCGCGTGCTTCCCGCCACCGCCCCGACGGAGCATCCAATGCCCATCATTCGCAGCCGTGCCGTTCACATGTATTATAAACACCGACGAGGCACCAGACCCATGACATCACACGACAGCCGTCGGCAGGCACATACTATGCCGGCAAGGTGCGCGTCCGGCGCTCGCTGCATGCGCTGCAGCACTGGCTGGGCGGGGACGCTTGCACCGCTGCACCGAGGTAGGTGTGGCTGCGGTGGCATGCGCCACATGGCAACTATCAGGCACTATCGGGTACCGTATAGGATTGCATGCCCGCGGCGGCGCACGCAGGGTAATACTTTTTCGTGCATTGAGCGCCCACTCAAGAACACCATTGGGATTCATGGATCCTAATAATCACCACTTACCCATCCATTGTTCGGTAAGCAGGCTGCGCGCTGACCTCCGCGTGCTCCCGCACCCTCACCCCGGATGAGGGGCAGGCGGCCCTGCCCCCCCTCCCCCACCCGCCCCGCCCCACACACACGCCATCGCGCGTCGTATGCGTTTTCCTTTTCAACACACGCCATCGACACACCGGCCAGCCATGCGCCCGCGACCGTGCCAATGAGCGCATGGAGCGGCGGCACCGCCTCATCGAGGGTTACGAGCGACCAGCGGCAGGGCGCTCATCACCCCACCCGGCCCTGTGTCGCACATGCACGGCACGGCACGGCGACGGACTGCGGGCCACACTGGCCTTTGGGCTGGGTAGTTGGCCGCGATCGCCTGTTGCCTCACCTATCGCTGGCGGCGCAGGCAGCTTCGGCGCAGGAGAAGGAAGCCCAGCAGCCGGAAGCCCAGGCCCAGCCCAGCCAGGGCGACGTACGCCGCAGTACTGTAACGGTCGCAGCCGGCGACGGTGAAGGTCCGCTGCGGGGCGGCAGCAGGTCAGGGGGCGGGGGAGGCCGTGTTTCCAACGCACCACACAGTGGCGGTAGGACCGGCCGTGTGTACTAGTAGTTGCTCTGAGGCGCATGGGGTGTCGCCTCAGGTCGCCCGCGCAGGCCGGGGCCCGGCGGCGGCAACCAGTGTCATCGGGACGCCGTCGGAGATGCGCAGGACCTTGACGCAGATGCCCCATGTGCCATCCCCAAGTGCCCGTGCTCCATTCCCGCCAAGTCACCCCCACCCCACCCCACCCCATCCATTACCCCCCACCCCACCTGTACGCCCAGGAATCTGAGCGCCTCCAGGGCGGTGACCTCCTCGCCGCCGCCGCCAGGGCCGCCCCCGTCACCCTTGCCGCCCTCAATCCGCAGCAGCTTGTCGACCCCGCACAGTCCGATGCTGCGGGACAGGGACATGAGCGTGGTGCGCATGTCGGGCTGGAGGGAAGGGGGAAGGGGGAGGAGGGGTCAGGATGGGAGGGAGTGAGGGGCTGCGAAGTTGCGTGCAATCCGAGCATGTGACGCAAGCTGAGAGGGTGGCAGGACGCCCGACAGAGTGCGGCTTACACGCGAAACGGACGTTTGTTAGATGCTGCAAGAACCTAGTGAGGCCGTTGGAGACGGCCGGCAGTTGGCAATTGGCGCCATGCCCAAGCCGCCCTACCTTCAGTTGCCAGGCCCTCGCTGACTCCTCGCCTCATCAACCCTGACTTGGAACCCACCCACATCTTAAGCCCCTCGCCAACCGACAAGCCCCGGAGACGGATCGTCACCCATCTAACAACCCACTCAACAGCCGACAGCCGAATGTTCCCGCTGCCCGCCGCACCGCCCTCCACCCGCACCTCGTAGTACCGGAACTCCGCCAGCGTTACCGCCTCCATGGCCCAGCGGTTGTAGCTGAGCCCCAGCACCCCCTCCAGGGCGGTCCCCCTCGCCGCCGCCAGCGTGGGCGACAGCCCGTGCAGGAAGGCCCCGCATATGAGCGCGATGAACACCCCCGCCATGAGCACTGACTGCGGGGGCAGCACCGCCGACACCAGGTACGCCATGCCGCTGCACCACCAGCACACCTGGGGGGTGAGATAAAGGTAACGGATTATGGGATTAAGGAAAGGGGGCGGCCAGTGAGTGAGGCGTGGGGCCGGCATGGGGCCGGGGTTGGAGGAGCAAGAAGCTGCGGAGTTGGGAGCCATCTTCGCATCCTGCCGCACCCCCTCCTGCAAGGGCCGCCCGGCAGTGTCGACGCAAGGCGATCCCACCAGCGCATGTCTGCCCTGCTGCGCCACTCACCCCAAGCCCGGCGGCGTACAGCTGCCCGAAGGCCATCCGAGGCAGCGTGAGGTAGTAATAGGGTCCCAGGCTGATGGCGGGCGCCAGCAGCACCCACAGCCAGTCGATCACGTTGCACGCGAAGAAGTAGGCGGGCAGGGACAGGCCGGACGCGGACTCACGCCACAGGAGCACCCTGGGGTGGAGGAAAGGGGAGGGAAACGGACGACCGCGGGGGGGGGGCAGGAAGGGTTCAGGGGAGCCGTCGGATGGGGAGGAGGTGCAGGCAGGCGACGCGGGCGCCAGCGGGCTGCAGTATAGCGACATCCCGCCCAACCGCTCAGCCGCCCAACCGCCCAACCGCCAAACCGCAGAACGACTGTC
>LSYV01000018.1:1330243-1375918 GCA_001584585.1 Gonium pectorale
TGCCCTCCTCTGCCCGCAGGCAGCTGGCTGCGCACCCGCTGAGCTGCCCCAAGTACCTGCACTACGAGGGCAGCTCGGCGGCGTTCTTGTCGCCATGCTTCTATGACATAATAATGAATCACAATGTAGGTGGAGATGGTAAAGGCTAGGGACGACGAAGACGGTCACGGAGGAGGCAGGGCCGAAAGCAAATAGGGCGAGGTTGTGTGGCCTGGGGTGACGTCCCGTCTGGACGGCATTGTTGTGGAATTGCAAAACACGTGAGGGGCCGGAGCGTGGAGGGGTCCGAGGGCGCATGTTGGACCGTAAGTCTTATGGCAGTGCGCTGCCAGGTCATGATACACCGCGCGTGCTGTGATGGCCTGGTGGGGGTAGTGACGAGCACGGAAAAGTCAGCGAACGAGGAGTTGTGCTGACGGGCGTTCGAGGGGTAACGGCGGGCTGACAGCACTGAAAGGCGTCTCACTGAACGTCCTATGTGATCATGCATCCCGGTGCCACTCGAGGCGGGGAGGGTGAGGGTGGGGCAACCACTCATTCCTGAACCCCTTGGTTCTGACAGTTCCTCAACCGCCCACTCGTCCTCTCACCCACCAGCTGCTGTGCTTCAAGTACAAGGGCCGCCCCGATGAGGAGCAGCTGTCTGACTCGCCCGCCATCGACGATGCCAACGTGGAGTGGTTCCATGTGAAGGCCTACCCCTCTTGGAACGAGTGGCCGCTGAGGGAGGACCAAAAGATGACGGTGAGCTGGCGGAGGGCCGGGGCCGGGCCTGAGGGTCTGGGTGGGAGTGGTGAGGGCGTGAAGGCGGCCAAGAGGGCGGGAAGGGGAGGGTGGAGGGTAAGTGCGTGGAGGGGTGGGGATTAGGGGAGGGAGCCGTCTGTAGGAAGAGAGGCGCAGGCTCAGTCTTTGTTCCTCCGCCCGTCCGCTTCCCTTCCCTCCGTGGCTGGCAGGAGTACAAGACGCCGGACGGCGGCACCTGGAGGCCGCTGAGTGAGTGCCCGGACAGGTGCGTACGGGAATGTGCTTGGGTGGGCAGGGACGGGTGGCTGCCGGCACTTTGGCGGGTGGGGGCCTGCTGTGTGGGTCCCCAGGGTTGCTGCCTCGTGGACCGCTTGTTTTGGGGGCTGGGCGGGCGGCCGCGCCGCGCCGTTCCGTGTCGGTGAGGTGCGTTGCCGGAGCCGGAGCGCCCCACCCGGGCCGCACAGAGCGGCTGCCAGTCGGGAGCTGACAGCTTGGGGACGTGCCCCACGATCCCTGTCTGCAGTCTGCGCCATCGTCATGTTGCCTGATGGCGCCGTCGCCAGCGCGGGTGTGCACATACAGTGGTGAGAGTGCACTGCCCTGATGGCCGGTCCGCGGAGCATCGGCCAGCGCACGCACGCCCACAACCCCGCGTGCCCGCCTCCCTGCCCCGCGCCCCCACCCCGCGAACCCCAGGTGTAACGACCGCGGCTGGTGCCAGATCCGCGGCTCCAACTACCAGGGCTGGCACGAGGACCCCAACGAGCGATGGTGCAACTGCCACTCTTACTACGAGGGCAAGGCGTGCGAGATCGCGTCGCCGTACCACTGCTACAGGAACTGCAGGTGCCGCGCGAGTGCGGGCCTCGCCGCCCCAGGGGCCCCATGGGCTATGGACTGTGGCACACCCCGATAGACCCCCCCTTGGCACCCTCCCAGGCATGGGCGTGATTCCCCGGCTCAAGCGCTAACATCAATTATTCACCGCACCGTCTCCTACCGGATGCTGACTCGCATTTTTCCTCTGTCCGGTATCGCGCGCACAGCCTGAAAACCTGGTTGAACGCGCTGGGCCTTTGCGTGGCCTCACCTGACCTCCTTCCCCGGCCCCGGCCCCGGCCCTGATCCCTGACCCCTGCAGCGGCGTGGGCACGTGCCTCGGCGGCTGGTGCCACTGCCAGCCCGGGTACTGGGGACACGGATGCACGCGGAGAAAGGCGTACACCAGCAGCGTGGGTGAGAGGCGGGGGAGGGCCGTGAGGGAACCCGTGCTGTGATGTCGCGCCCAGCCAGCCTGCAAGACCACCTTAACTCGCCCACCGTAACCCCCCTGTCACCCGCCGCAACACTCAACCCAAGGCTGGCGCCCCGACCACGCCCAGATCAAGATCTACGTGTACGACCTGCCCACCATCATCGCGCACAGGAGGGAGTTCAACGACCAGTGGTGCGCGGGGTGGGGTGAGGGACGATGACGCGGGTACCTGGAGGGGGGGGCCTGGGTAGCAGGCGAGGGGGCATAGGCGGGATTACAAGTTACATGTCCGCCAAAGCCGATTTACCATGGACGAAATCCAAATAGCGGTGTGGAGTAAAAGGTCATGGTTGCCGTTGCAAACCCACTTCAGCGCCTGGCTGGAGGCCTGGGGCCGCCTTGCTGGGCCGGTCTGCCCGCGATGCAGGGCGAGTGGCTGGGCGGGGAGCGAGTGACGAAAGAGCTGCAAAGGGTGGTCCCGCCGCGGTCCTCGTATGGTCCCTGCCACACTCCCACCGCACCTCTGCTAGAGACTATACCAAACATGTGCATCTGCAGGGCGTACATCGACCTGATGTACAACGCTGAGCTGGAGTTCACGGAGCAGCTGCTGGGCGACTGGGCCGTGCGTACGGAGAACCCCTGGGAGGGTAAGTGGACAGGGCACTAGGCCATCCATGCCTCCAGCCGGGCTACCCCTGCTGGGCGGCGTCAACGGTCACCACACTGCGGCCTTGTCAGGCTGGGCAACGCAGCCACCCACCTTCACCCGCCCTGCACTGCCCCGCCCGGCGCCCCGCAGCTGCGTTATTCTACGTGCCCATGTTCACCTACTGGTACACGGGTGAGCGACGGGGTGGGAGGTCGGGAAGGAGAGGGAGGGCAGGTTGCGAGCTGTGGTTGAGCAGGGTTTGTGGAGAAACGCGCCAGCTACGCGGCGGCGGGTGCGGGGTGGCGGGTGTCGGTGAATCGTGCCCGCAGTGCCCCTGAGACGCGAGGAAAAGCGCTCCACGGCCCCGCTTCACAGCTCCCCGGCCCCGCTTCACGGTTCCCCGGCCCTGTTTCACAGCTCCCCGGCCCCGCTTCACGGCTCCCCGGCCCCGCTCGCCCGCAGGCAACATCGGGCACCCCTACTTCATCATCCAGCACGTGACCCACTGGCTGCAACAGCTGGGCCCCTTCTTCAACGCCACGGGCGGGCGCAACCACATTATGTGGGCCACCAACGACCGCGGGGTGTGCAAGCTGCAGCACGCGCCGCTGGAGATGCAGCACTCGATCAAGGTGCGGGCCGGGGCGGGGCTACCGCGCATTTCGAGTAGGATAGGGCGGAGCGGAGTGAAGGCGTGTGCGCATGCGTATGTCCAGGGGCGTTGGCATAGTGGGATCTACCTCGCCTAGACCCTCCTCCCAACCCCAGAAGCCCTGTAATCCCCCCCTGACCCCTCCTCCCCCCCTCCCCACCCACACGCCACCCTCCAGATGGTGCACTTTGGACAGGCCCCTCGGCGGCCCTACACACAGAAGAGCCACCTGTCGGGCGGAGGGATGCTGCCGCTGGTGTCGGCGCTGCCGCTGCCCGGGCGGCGCTTCGACGGCTTCCCCGACTTCAACGCAGCCGACATCCTGGAGGAGAACGAGATCTGCCTGCGGTGAGAGGGCCCCGCTGCTGTAGAATTGCGTCGAAATCGGTGGCCGGCGCCGGTTGGTGCCGCCTGACGGCCGGCGGTCGCTGGCTTCTTTGGACACATGCCTCACCCCCCCCCCCCCGCCATCGTCAATCCCGCTTCCCAACCGGCTCCCCAGCCCCGAGAAGGACGTGGTGGCGCCCAACTACCTGCACAAGAACTGGGTAGAGCCGGGGATGTACGAGAAGGTGCGGGAGTACGGCAGACATGCAGGCGTGTGCTCGTGCGTGCGGGGCTGCCCCCGTCGTCTGCGCTTCTAGGCTTTGGCATGTTGCGGAGCGCTGCAGGCACCAACGGAGCTCTGTTCCCAGACCATTCATCGCCCCGCCCACCGCACGCTCACCACCTGTCCACCTGTCCACCCCGTAATCTCCCTCCTCCTCGCTTCCTCGCAATCGCTGGGCCCCACCCACCCCCCGGGCGCGCAGGTGTGGAAGGTGCAGGTCGACGGCGACGGCAGCCGCAGGGTGGCCCGCAGGCCGGGCGTGGAGCGGCCCGTGACGCTGTTCTTTGGGGGTTACGTCAAGTGAGCGCGGGCGCGGGCAGCGGGTCAGGGCAGGAGGCTTCGGGCGGGGAGATCATCGCTCCGGGAAGCGCAGGGGCGAGGGAAGGCTCGGGGACCGGGGACATGGAGGGCAGCTGCGGCACGCCCGGCACGTACGGATGTGTGTGGGGAGGGGGGCGAGGGGGCGAGGGAGGGAGGGCGTGGCAATGCTTATGGCAGGTGAAGGGCAGGGCTGCATCCGGTGTCGGTTCCACAGTGTATGAATGAAGCTGCACAAGGACCACATTTGTGCTGTTGTCTTTTCGCGGCTTATGCTTTTCTTGGCGGAGCAGTTGTCTGCGCGGCCGGGATGTACGGTAAACGCTCCCGACTTCCTTCCCGCTGCCACCGTACTCTCTGCCGTACGCTCGTCCGTACTGCAGGGACAGCATGGTGTACAGTCAGGGTGTACGGCAGGCCATTCACAAGATGTTCGGTCCAGGGGGCAAGTACGACCCGAACGTGAGCGGGGTAGCGCCGGACAGGGTTGCAAAAAGGCTGTGAGGGTGGTTGCGGAGAGGAGGGAGTCGTGAGGGCATTCCTGGTCTGTGGAGGTGCGGGAGAGAGGCATGCGGGACTGGAGATGCGTTGACATATTAGGCGCATCGCTGGCCACTGGGGGTTGGCCATCGTGGGAGCTGCTTTGCTGCGTTGTGGGGAATCGGGGTGGGGCCGCCCTTGACGTCACAATCATCTTCCGAGCACATCCAACCGAATCCTTCCCCCAGGGCCCCAACGCGCGACCCGATTGGAAAATCGGCGGTCCCTCAGGTACGTAAGTACGTGCGTACGTGTCTGCGGGCGGGGGCGGGCACGGGCGTGTGGGGGCCAATGGACTGGCGATGACGGGCAGGTTGAAGGGCGCGGGGGCAGGGCCAAAGGAGTTAAGGTGCGAGAAAAGCAAGGCCCGACCCCCCTCGGGGCACCTCCCACATGCCGGAGCGCCTCGCTTGCACACGTCCATACGGGCGAGCAGAGCATCGCCCTCTCCACCACCACCACCACCACCCCATTCCCCTCCCGTCCCCGGTCGCAACACCTCTCCGCCCGCCAACCCGCGTCCACCCATGCCCTCGCTGCCCTGGGCGCTGCCACTCGCATACCCGCACGCAGGCCAGGCGGCCGACGAGATGCAGAAGGCCAAGTTCTGCCTGGCGCCAATGGGCGCGGGCTGGGGCATCCGCCTGGGCGAGGCCATGGTGACCGGCTGCGTGCCCGTCATTGTCCAGGATCACGTGTACCAGGTGGGGGGGGGCTTGGAGCTCGAGGGGTTGGATTGGCTGATCACTTGAGAAACCTGAGGCGCACTTTCAAAGTGTGAGCGTGCCGGGTGGCAGCGTGGAGGGGGTTGGGTGATTGGGAGTAGTGGAGGGAGGGGCGCATTGTGAGCCAGGGAGGGTGGACGGGGGCGTGGAAGGCGCCCCAGATGCCCGGGGATCTTGTTCGCAGCACCGCCTGGGGGCATGAGAACCTTGCAGGGGCACCACACAGGATCCCGGACTGCTCTGTTCCTCCTTCTCATATCCCGCTCGCGCCCTTATCCTCATCCTTGCCCCGCACGCGCGACCTGCGGCGCCAAACACCTGCCCGGTACCCGCCGCCCTTCCTCCGTTTTTCCTTCCTCTGTCTGTCCCCATCCCAGCCGCTGTGGGACGTGCTGCCCTTTGAGGAGTTCTCCCTCCGCCTGGGTCGTACCGAGGTGGCCAACCTGGTGGAGCTGCTGGACGCGGTCACCCCGCAGCAGCTGGAGGCGCTGCAGGTGCGCCTCGGGCGGAGTGGGGCACAGTAGATGAACGGGGTGGGGGCGGGGTTGGGGGTGGGGCTGGGGAGGGGCTAGCCGGCGGGTGGGGCTATGCCCCTGCGAATTCCAATCCTGTGACCCTTGGACTGGGGCAGCTAGCGGCGCATGTGCGCGTCCCCGCACCTGTCGTCGCTCTATCGACAAACGCCTCGTCTCGGACTTGACTCCCTGCTTGCCCCCACCCCACCCCCTCTCGCCTCTCCTCTCCTCTCTTCCCGGCCCCCCTTCACAGGTTGGGTTGGAGAAGTACCACAGGTAAGGTGGCATTGGGGGCGGGAGGGCTGCGAAGGAAGCCCTCATGCCGCGGAACACGAGCGTTCCTCTTTCCAGTGCCTGACGGCACCCGTGCCCAGGCCCCACCGCTCGACTACCCTGTGCCCCGTAGCCGCATGCCGCCATGTGGCCACCCCACCTTCGCCACTCTTTCCATAGTCCCGGTATTCAAACCCTCCCCGTTTCCGACGATGTATCGGTGTTTTCCCAACAACCCCATCTCCCCACACTCGCGCTCTGTGCCCCCAAGCTTCCTCATAACATCGAATCCCGCCCCCCAGGGCCTTCATCTGGGAGACCCAGTTCGGCGGCCTGGCCTACAACTACACCCTCACGGCGCTCAAGCGGAAGGCGCTGCACCTGTGGAGCGTCAACTACCGCAGGTCGAGCCGCCGAGCCGCCGTGCGCCGCCGACGGCAGCTCATGTACAGCGGTGGCGGTGATGGGCCCAGGGCCGAGACGACAATTGGGGGGGTGAGCGATGTCCAATAGAGTGCTACTGGAGTTGGGGAGTTGGGAGGTGAAGGGGAGGGGCAGGGGCTGGCGGTTAGTGCTGCGGAGTGCGGAATGGCTGACTGGCCGGGTCCGGGTGCCTGCCCTCCGACCGCTGCTGCACCGCTAGGGGGGCGGGGGAGGCACACACGGCGGATGCGCTCCCCGCGGCATGCTGAGGCTGGTATGCCGTGAACGGCTGCGGTGGGCTTTGCGCGCGGGTCCGTGAATCCGGACTGCCCCCCGAGGGTCAGAGGAGTGCGAATTTTTCGTTTGCTGTGAAGGCAGCTCGTAAGGATGTGCACATGTACGGCTGCATAGCTACGCGCGCGGAGTGTGATATGCCTCATGAAAGGGGCGAGCGGATGGTGGCATACGTCCAAGATACCAAACGTCCAGCCTGGGAGCCTGACAGGTGGGAGCGCTGAGTGAGCGGCGTGCTTGTGTGCTTCGGAGGGAGGCGATGGAGGGTACTCGGTCAAGGGTACGGAGCGACTATGCTTCGAAGTGCCTGCATGTGCGCCCCCGGGAGCTCCTTGTGGTTACGGCGCGCGGCGTGCAACGGAGGGCTGGGCTGTCGTGCGGTCTTCGTCGACCTCTTGTGGGCTTCGGAGCCACCTGAGACGCGTATTCCTGACTCCGGGCGAAGTACGGTGAGCCGGTGACCGTGTGCCATGGCGTCAGTTGAGGGTGACCGACGCTGGTCTGGCGGAGGGTCGCCGCAGGGATACTACTGCTGCTCTTGTGGCTTGTGCGTACGACATGTGTGTCGTACGGTAGTGCGGCCATTACGGAAAGTTCTTGCAATTGCACATGTGATCAATTTTGACCAAAGCAATTGTCACCACGTTTGCGCGGAATTGTTTGCCGGGGCGACAGGAGTAAACCCTTGTCGACAACTGCTTATCCTTGACGCTGAGCTCATCCATAATTACAACGTACGTGCAATTGGCGCACGGTGTAACCTGTAATCACGGCGCTTCGAATGGCAGATGCCCGACTCATTCGGGTCTCGCCCGAAGTGCAAGCCGCGCTGGCGGAGGGGCGCCCTGTAGTTGCGCTGGAGAGCACAATCATCAGCCATGGCATGCCCTGGCCCGACAACCTCGCAACGGCGCTGGAGGTCGAGGGCGTCGTCAGGGATTCGGGCGCGACTCCTGCGACCATCGCAATCATCGAGGGCGTACCGCACATTGGCATGCAGCGGGCTCAGCTTGAACATATCGCGAGGCGAGGAACTGCCGTGCAGAAGGTCTCCCGGCGGGACCTGCCTGTAGTCATCGCCAAGCGGCTCGATGGCGCCACCACCGTCTCGGCAACGGCTGCGCTGGCCGCTCTGGCGGGGATACAGGTGTTTGTTACGGGGGGCATCGGAGGCGTGCACCGCGGCGGCGAGGCTACGATGGACGTGAGCGCCGACCTCACGGAACTGGGCCGCACGCCCGTCGCCGTGGTGTGCGCCGGAGCCAAATCCATTCTGGACATCCCGCGGACGCTCGAGGTGCTGGAGACGCTGGTGGGTGGGTGATTGGCTGGCAGTTGTTGGGATGTAGTGGAATTTCAGCGCACCGTCCCTGCTGGGTTTGAGGCGGGGTAAACGCGCCGAGGTAGGAATAGGGCAGCAAGGGTGCTGCTGCGGCGCAAGCGTGGCTGATACCGCGCTGCGTGCCGGGCCCATGCACTTCGCTCAGCGAGCAGCCCGGGCCCACGTGGATAGTGACGGCAATGGCGTGTGGCTAATACGATGCAGCCAGAGCGCAGCCGGAGCCGGCCATGTATCTGACTTAAACCTCTATCTGAACAGTGGCACGTGAGCTCCGGCTGATGTCTGTTAGCAACGGCATTTGATAAGGTGACACGTTGACAGCTCAGCAAACTTGCTTCGAACCTGCGTCTCCTGCGCACTGCTGCCGTACGGGCCCGCGGCGTGCCTTACTGCCGCACGCCACTACGGTGCTCCTCGTCGTACCCGCACCTTCCTGTCCCGACCGGCCCATGCGCCACTCGCCCAATGCCCTCCCCTCCCCTCCCCTCCACATAGGGTGTGCCAGTGGCTGCGTACGGCACGGACGAGTTCCCCGCCTTCTTCACGCCCCGGAGCGGCTGCCAGGCACCCGCCCGAGTGGACTCGCCCAAAGAGTGAGTGAGGCGGGGCCAAGGCGGGGCCGGAATGGGGAGGCGACACCAATCGAGCGAACGCGCGATGGAGCGAGCGTTTGGGAGCACGCGGCAGGACACGGGAGCCGGGGACCGCGACCGGGTGGGCGTCTGCGTGTTTGGGTGACCCGTGTACGTCCCGGTCGGGGGACACGCGCTACAGCGAGCGACCTTCGCGTGATCACAACGGCTGTGGACCTTTCGTGCGGGCGGGCCGCTACTCCCGAGCCAATGCCCTGAGCCCATACCCTCTGCATGCGCCTCCCGACCACTGGCGGCCCTCACGGCCTTGTCTTGCTGGTCCCTCATAGATGCCACATCCCGCGTAATGTGCCTCACTTCCCTGCACCACCCTGTCTCCACTTGCCGGCCCGTCCCTGGCCTCTCGCTGCTGCTGCAGGGCAGCCGCGCTGCTGGACGCGGGCCGGCGGCTGGGCCTGGGCGGCGGCATGCTGCTGGCGGTGCCAATCCCCGCGGACGCTGCCGCGGAGGGCGCCGAAGTGGAGGCGGCCATCTCCACGGCGCTGCGCGAGGCGGAGGAGCGAGGAGTGAAGGGCAACCAGGTAGGGGCCGGAGGGTCAAGGGCTGCAGGGCGAACCGGCGGCCAGGTGGATCGGGTCGCGTGCTCGGTGGCACTGGTGCTCCAGAGTTCAGACATAGCCTTCGTCAGGCAAGTGGTCCTCCGCGCGAAGGGTGCGCTGCTGCGTGTCGGGTAGTCTGGCGGTGGCGAGGCGCCGTAGCCATCTGCGCTTTGCGTTGCTGTGTATGGCCGGTAATCAACGTTGGGTTTCGGTTCGTCGCCGTCAACCATGCATCCGGGGTTAGGGCGTTTAGGGGCTCAAGTCATGTCTTCCGTTGCCGCAATCGCCCTCTGCTGCCCCACGCTATCTCCCTCGCCGTCAGCTCACTCCCTTCCTCTTGGAGCGCGTGCGGACCCTGACGGGCGGCCGCTCTCTGGCAGCCAACATACGGCTGGTCAAGAACAATGCAGCCGTGGGCAGCGCACTGGCGACCGAGCTGGCGACGCTGCAGCGGGCGGCGCAGGCGCGGGGTCAGAGTCAGGTGCTGGCGGGCCGGGAGCGGAGCAGGCTGTAGGACGTAGCTTGCTGCGGTAGGTGCGTAACCACGGAGAGCAGGTGGCGGGACTCAGGAGGTGGTGCAGTCGAAGCGGGGAGCAGCCGCGGCGGGGAACTCGGGTCTGCGGGGCGCAGGCAATCGAGCGACCGGGGACGTCTGCTCATGGAGTTCAGGGCATCGGCCGAGTGGAGCGTTGGCATCGGGGTGCTGCCGTGCATGGCCCCGAGCGCCTTGAACAGGGCTGGTGCCGTAGGAGCTGGAGAGCGGGGCGCCCACACTGTTGACCGTATGGCGCGTATGGAGCGTGCGTAGCAGTAAGGGTCCACGCATATTTGAGGGCACCTGCAGGAATGGGCTGCATGTAGTCCTGTCCCTGCCTGCCCACGGCGATGTTTCCAGCTTCAATTGCGCTACAGTTGATGCTGCGCGCGGACCGCGGATACCGGTCGTGAGCTGGAACTGTGTTACCGAATGCCAGGTGGTTTGCGGCAGCCGCGGGTTGTGATGACCTGGAGTCCGCGAGAATGAGGTCATCGTTCCGACGCTTTTCTTCAAGGGCGGTGTGGGAAAGGGCACGGAAATAAGGCACACAGTGTACGCTCTGTTCCTTTTTTGACACCAGGAATTATGAGTGTGCAACCATGAGGGCTCTGCGTCGCATCCCGCCGGGCGCAAGTCATACCACGCGCCCACTGCCGTTGGCCCCATCCAGCGGTGCCTCATCGCATCAGGGACTCGTGAGCCCCACATTGCAGCTGCATCGTGCGGGGGTTTTCCAGCCTCACCTGACAACAAATCACACTCCGCACATAGTTCGCCGCCCCCAGGGCCGGCCAGAAGTGCATTCGCGAGGCATTAGTTGATGAACCGAAATGAAAAATGCAACCATGCCATACAACACTGAAAGTCAACAGTACCTTGAGAGGAATCACATATGCCTGTTCCGACACCGTGCCCGCCTTGAGTCACCCTCCCAGACCTGTGCCCAAAACTACACCACCCTGAACTTGCGGACTACGGTTAACTGGCCGATCCCGTCCCCAAGACTCCAACCGCTCATAACGCCGGTGCCATGGGTGGCAGCCCGCTGTGGCCGGCGGCGGCACGCCCCGCTGACGCCCCCTCCCCGAGCATCCCCATCACCAGGGCGTCCCGCTGCCGGAGTGCCTTTCGTAACCCGCGGTTCTCGCCCTCCAATGACGCCTCTGAAGCCTCGAGTGACGCCAGACGGTCCCGCACTGCAGCCAGCTCGGACGCAAGGCCCCTGGCACGGGACGCCTCTATAGCCAGCCGCTCCGCAGCTTCCTGCAAGCGGTCGAGTGCAGCGCGCGCGGGAAGGCAGGACGCGTCACACTCGCGGTCCCCGGCCGGCATCGCCCAAATGCGACATTCAAGGGATACAGGAACACTGACATAATCCGAGCTACACACATAGTAGCGTCGTTTCATTTCAACACATAGTAGCGTTTCTGGCGCCCCGCTGCTGCGAAAGATGAGTGCCGACTATACAACCCCTAAACCTAAGCACAGGGCCTGCCCGACCGACCTTTGCCGCCGCCTCGCTCTCCGCCCGCAGCAGGTCGAGCGCGTCCGCCTCGCTGCCCAGTTGCGCCTGCAGCGCCGCCACGCTGTGCTCCAGGGCAGCCACCGCCGCCGCCCCGCTAGCGCGCGCTGCGCTCAGCTGCGCGCCCCAAGCCGCATCCGCCTGCCTCAGCGCCTCGGTACTGCCCTCCTGCAGCTCCGCCAGTTGGGCCTGCAGAACGGTGTGGGCAAGAGGCATGGGGCGGGATTGGGGTGACATGCCTCGAGCAGGCTTCGGCTTCGCCCTTGAGCTGTCTCTGCCATGTGTTTCCAAAATGTCTGGCGCCCGGGGTCTTCCGTGAACCGTCTTCGGCGGAACAACGGTTATTACTCAGTGATTCCTGCGGGATACGGTCGTAGCTAGTTGCTTACCCGCACGTGCGCCACCTCCTCCCGCACTCCCGCCATGACGGATTCGAGCACCGCCGCCGCGGCCTCGCCCGCGGCCCGGCGGCATGCCTCCAGCGCCGCCCCGCTGTCCGCCACGAAGCGAGCGGCATCCGCCTGCAGGAATGGCGCATTGCCGTTGCGACGGCGAAGGGATTGGTGACAACCGATTGAGTCTTGCGCTTTCCGGTTTGTGTATTGTTGCGAGATATGTCGTGCTTTGAGAGGGCACTGTCAAGGATGCTGGGTCGTCGCTGCAGAGCGGCAACAGAGCAGCGGCCTCCGCAGGGTCGCTCGCTCCCACTCCCGTAGGGCCGTTCTTGTGGCTGCATTGGGCGTGGGCGCCCACGACTGACAATGAGCGGATGCATTACCCTCTTTCGACTGTTCCCTGCCTCCGCAGTGCGCCACTATGAATCATATAACCAGGACACCAGTAAGAAACCGCAAAACGCCGCTGTGCGCCTCCCCCTCCCAACCTGCAGAGACTTGACGCGCCGTCGCATGGCCTTGAGCTCCGACCGCGCCCGCTCCAGGTCGCGCTGCAACGGCTCGACCTGCTCCGCCACCACCCGCTCCACGCCCGTGGCCCGCACTGTCGCCATGTGGGAGGCCAGGCACTCACGCAGCTGGCCGCACCACACACCCGACATGGCCGGGTCGGGAGAGGAGCCGGTGTTCTGCGGGGTCAGAGGCAAGCACTACTGATGCTGATACTTGGCAGTTGGTGTCGGCTGTGGTCGGCATTCGACAACAGCGCGACCAGTACAGCTGGGACACATCGAAGGAGTCTGACAGAAGGATACGCAAATTTATAAGTTGCGGACAGCTCACCAGCAGCGCCATCAGCAGAACCTCCGGAAGCGGCACGGCCTCGGCGATGCAGCGGACCAGCATCGACCCGTGGGTCACTGCCGCCTCGGCGACCGCCCGCGCCGCCTCTCGCTCCGAGACCAGCACCGCAATGTCCCGCTGCAACCTCTCCATCCCGACGCGCAGCTCCGGGACCGATCGTGCCGCTGCAGAAACAGTCGTGGCAAGACTGTACGAAAGCAGGGACGAGGGCTGTGACGATGGCGCCGACGAGTCGTTGGTGCTACCCGCCCCCGACGCGGCATCGGCGGCGCCGCTGGCGGCAGAGCCTGCCGCAGAGGAGGCTCGCGCAGCGACGGAGGCGGTGGCCATGAGCGCGTCCGTGGCAGCCCGCAGCTCCCGCTGGAGGAACGCCAGCTGCTGAGCGGCCTCTGCCCGGTCGCGGTCCGCGGCCTCCGCAATGGTCTGGGCCTGTGCAGGTTATTTTTTGCAGGTATGAATATCACGCACATACGCGCGGCAACTACACGGCGACGGCGAGCGAGCGTGTCAGGATCGGTGGATAACGGACGCATTCGTTACTGGCTTGCCAGGCGGTGGTTCCCTTCACCGCTGCATCCGCGCCACGCCTGCGAAACACACGTGTCACCGACGTCCGTAGCGCCTTGCGTAGCTCCGTAACCGCTGATTGCTCAACACACCGGAAGCATGGTCAATCGGCCGCGCGCCCTTTCCGCACCGAAACTGCGGCAACGCTTGGGCCCCGCCATCAGCACAGGCCCCGCGCAGCCCCGCCCCACCCTTTGCAGTGCCTCGCCGGCCTGCTGTGCCGCGTCCCCCAGCTGCTGTGTACACGAAGTCTTCAGCTCCCGCAGGTCTCGCTTCAGCGCCGCCAGCTGTCCTCCCAGCAGCCCGCGCAGTCGGCTGAGCTCCGTGCGGTGGCTGGCGGCCTGGCGGGCGGTGGCCAGCTCCAGCCACTCGGGCAGGGCGCTCTGCGGCAGACCAGGTTGTTTGACAGCATGCGCGAGGACAAGCGCGGCAATGGATTCGTCCCGGTGGCACGCAATGCTCGATTTGATTGGTGCCCTGCCGAGGTTGTGGTAAGGGGTGTCCGCCCCGTCGACAGCCACTGTGCGCCGCATTCGCCGCATCCGCAAACGAGCGCTGCACGCTTAACGCGACACATAACCAGATATGGGGATCGGTGGCTCATATCAGATAGCCTTCCCAGGAACAGTGGCTGCACCGAAGTGCACCGTCCGGCGCACCTTGACGGCCAGCAGCATGCCCTCGAGGTTCTTCAGGTGCCGTGTCAGGTGCTGGCTGGCGTCGCGCGCCACAGCCAGCTGAGAGCCCAGACCCAGCGGCCCGCCACTGCCGCCGCCCGCCCCATCGGCACCGCTAGACGGGAGCGCCATCTGGCCAGAACCGCCAGATGCTTGTGAAGAGGCATAGCCGCTGCCGCCGAGCATGGAGAGCAATTCGGAGAGCATGACCTCCCCGACCGAGAACCTAGGCACGGCGACGGAGGTCTGGGTTTGAGTTGAGAACGACGAGTAACAACGCAACGCCGCCTCTGGACAGAAGGCAAGCAGGTGTCGTCTCGCAACACCGCGCAAGACGCTTCACCCGTGTGACATTTAGCTGTCACGGCATGGTCCGCTTGCAGTGAAGCCACACGTGGGCACGCAGCTCACTCCCTTCCTGCCACCACAACCCGGGCCCACCCTACCTGCCGGCTGCCATCTCTGTGGTGGCGCTGGTGAGGTGGTCCCGCACCGCCGCCACCGCTGCCACGCCGCTCTCCGCCTCGTAGTGCGCCACCTCCAGCAGGGCCACCCGGTGGAGGGCTGCCGAGCAGCTGGACACCGCCGCATCCAGGGCGGACTGCAGGCTGCCACCCAGGACCCGTGGGTCGTCATCGGACTGGCTGCCGCCGCCGCTCTGCCGCGGCCCGGGCAGGTCACCCTGACCTTGGAGCCTGCGAAAGGGGGCGCAAGTAGGTGACGGGTGAAAAGTACTGCTCTACTCGATGAACAGCGACGTTGCGGACGCGTTGTACGCGGCACGTTTGCGCGTAGGGCTTACCCCAGGGCCAAGGCGTTTAGTGCCCCTTCCGATGCAACACCACCGCATACGGCGGTGCGGCCGCGTCTCCGCGGTGTGGTAGAGCAGCTTGCGCCCCCGCTGCGACCAACGCCCAAGGAGGACGGCAACGAGGCGGCTCCCAGCGAGTCCGAGTCTCCGCCGCCCAACAGCATCATGGCGTGCAGCTGCGACAAATTTGGCGATTCCAGGACCGTAAGCACGCCCCGCAGCTTGCTCTTGAGCTGCGCGATCTCAATGGAGCCGGCAGCCTGCATCTCATCGATCCTAGAAGGGTGCAAAGGGCAAGGGTAGGTGGAAGGGTGCAAAGAGCCGGCAGCAGATGTCAGCATCGGCGGTCAATGTGCAAAGGGTGCACCATCGCCCGTCTTTGGTGTGCAGTCGAGGTAACCGTGCCCACAAGCAGGATCCAGAAATCAGTTCATCCAACCACGTAGAATTGTATCATGCGCTGTAAAACGCGTCGTGCACGGGTGATCTGGCACCCTGTTCGGGCACCTGGTGTGAAGCAGCTCGATGGTGGCGTGCGCGTCCTTGAGCGACCGGTGCAGCCGCAACACCTCCTCCTCCCGAGACGAGACAGCAGCCTCCGCGCTCCCCTGCACGATACGGGCATGGGCACCGACAGCCGCACCCTCACGTCTCGCAGGGTCCTGGTTCAAAAGGGCACCATCGCTGATGGCCCCGTTGATACCCCGCTCATTGCCCGGCCCAGGCCGGGCCAGCCCGCTACCTGGGTTGTACTGCTCTGTGCCCACATGATTCCCGCCTGCGCCATGCGTGTCGTGGCTCTCGTATGTGCCGCAGTGAGTAGGCAAGGGCCCGCCCTGCACCTGGAGGTGGTGTCGCTCCATCAGGACCTTTCACCCAGAAAGGCGCTTCACTCGCCTTGTCTCCCTCCAACGCCGCAAGCGTCTTGCGAAGGCGGGTTCGCTCCACCTCACCGGACGCCAGGGCCGCCTCCGCACGGCCTGTGGCCTCCTCGGCCGCCTCGGCCCGTGCGCGGGCGGCCTCTAGGTCCTTCAGGCGCAGCATGGACTCCCGCTGAGGGCGACGTGGAGCAAGGGTCAATCGCGGGGCAGACGACAGCTCCTGACGTTCGAAACGATCGATAGCATGTCATAGCGCCTGTGTACGCACGCACTCCAACCCAACTCTTAGTTGCCGAGTGGATTCCATGCAGCACTCTTATAAGGGTGACGGGGTACGTTCCCGTAGAGTGACCGGTCTTCGCAGCCAGGGAGAGACATCCCGAACGCAAGCAAACGCCGCCCCATTGCCCACCTGCAAGGACTGAGCCTCCTCACGGACCTGGTCCAGCTGCTGCCGGAATTCCTCTGCTGCGTTCCTTGCCTGCGGAGGAAACGCGCACACGAAGCAGATAGCTAACCATGCGTTCCAATCGCAGGCCAGCAAAGCCCGTGGTGACGGGCTCCGCATCCCACGTCTTTCACACGCACACCTCGCACCTCAAGCTCTCAGGCAAGATCCGTAAGGTTATCGCGTAAACGAGCCCTCTCTCAGCCGTCTCCTCATCCCCCTGCCGTCCAGCTGCACCCGCCTGCCCATCCACCTGCCGCGCCCCAAACACACCTCTGCCAGCCGCTTCTCTCCCTCCTTCTGTACCAGCCCGTTGGTAAGCCGCTGCTGCGCGACCGCCTCCTGTGCCTCTTTCAGCTGCTGGCGCGCCACCCCCAGGTCCACGGCGTGCGACTATGAACGGTACGAGAATGCAGGGCAGGGGATTCACATTCAAAGAGCTTGCCACGTCGAACACCCAGTTACATAAGAGTAAGCGCCCGATACAGCGGTTGCAGAAGGCTCATCTGGACCCGCACCCACCTGCAACCTCCCTGCCGCTTCCTGCACCAGCGCCACGCCCGCGCTGAAGCTCGCCTCCACCGCCGCGTCCAGACCAGCCTTGTCACCCACGGACCACTCGCGCATCAGCCGTGACATGAAGTCCGCGCCCTGCATGCAGGCGGGATAGGGATGCATCAGCTAGTGGGTGGGCGTTCGCACACTGTCGCATGCGCGCACGTGTGCCGGCGTGTGCTGAAGCTTGGATTACTGCACGTGCTGGCCAGCATGCGCTTTGCGGCACAGCAGCCATGGGCACAGAACTGTAAAAGCGTAGACATAGGAAGGAGAGGGGTAAAGGCATGTCAGCAGAACCCGTCTCTGGGTGCTGTGTGGGAGTTCGAGTGGTATCGCTCGACGGGATTGGAGGCCGCCGTCACCACCATTACCATCGCAACGCGCCTGAATGTACGCCACAGCTGGGTTGGCGCTGACGTCCAGCGACGCCGCCACCGCCTCCTGAAGTGTCGCAAGCGCGCGGCGCAGCGTGCTCCACGCCGCGCGTACAACAAACAGGCTATGCTGTTGCTGTTGTTGTTGCTGCTGCTGGCTCTGCAGCGCGGCAGCTGAGGCGAGGGCTGTCTCGTTGGCGAGCTCTCGCCGGGCTTCCGGCAACGCCGACATGGAAGCCAGCGTGTCAACCTGCTGGGGTGGGAACAAGCGCCGGATGCGCCATTGGCGCGGATAAGCAGAGCGAGTTTACAAGACTTGAGGTGCTTTAGAAGTAGGGTTGCTGTTCCCCTGCACAGCCCTATTGGCAACTCGTCCCGAAGTGCTGTATGCCGGAGCCAGACACGTCTGCCCTGTTCAGTCACAACCTGCTCTGGCAACCTCGTAGCAGCGCCAGCAGTGGCCGAGCGGGCTCTCGGCGACCCACCAACCAGAAGTGCAGTCTCCGTGAACGGCCCTCAAGCTGCAGGCCCACCACATGTTCATATGCAGCCACCGCGAATGCCCCTTTGAAACCATGGCTGGCCCGTCCCGCCTGCGGTACCGCACCTGCGTGAGATGCTTGTCCAGCGCAGCCTGCAGGTCCTCCACCAGCACCACTACCCCGCTGCGGCTGTACAGCTCAGACGCCACGCGCTCCAGCACCGCCTCGAACTCCTGCCGCTGCCGCAGCAGCCGCTGCCGCACCAGCGCCACATGCTCCGCGGCCGTCAGGCAACCGCCCAATCCCGACCCGGAGCCGGACGAGGCAATGGCCGGCAGAGGCTCGGGGCTAGGCGTCCTGCCTGTGTCCCTGGCTTTGCGTAGTTGCTGCTCCAAGTCCTGGGTCAGAGACGTGAGGGCAGCAGTGATCATTGATTCGGCTCTCACGGGAAGACATAAGCTTTACGGAAAGCGACCGTACTAGACAGTGCGTCGGTAGCAGAGCTGCAAAGCCGCACCTGGATCGTGCGGTGCGCCTTCAGCAGCTCGTCAGCCAGCTGCACATTGGAACCCGCGGCGCTGCCAGGAAGGAAGTCAGCCAGCTGTCGGGGCGAGGTGAGAGGGGAAGACAGCCATTGACCGTGGACAACGGACCGTGGGCCAGGCCCCGAGCTGACACCTCACCGTCATCGGCTGACGGGTGGGATCGCGCATCCCAGTGCTGCGCGCGAACCACCCAGGGCACTATCTGCCCCCGCACCTGTGACCTGAGGCGCGCCACCTGTGCGCGCAGGTCGTCTCCCTCGCGCTCCGCAGTCGCCAGCCGCGACTGCGCCTTCTCGTGCTTGAGCCTCTCTGCCTGGGAGCACCGGAGCGCAAGCAACTCAAAGACAGCGGGCGTGAATGTGTTGAACCACCCCGCTGAGAGGGCCACGGCGCAAGTCCTGGGGAGGGAACTCCTCCTCATGCTGCAGCCAAGCGGAAGCGAGTGCAACGAACATAGACCATGCGCTATTGCATTCCTGCACACAATTGAATAATCATAGCCCACCCTACTGCCCTGATAGCCGGAAGCGTACCTGCAGCGCCACCTGCAGCGCGCCCACGGCGGCTCCACCCGAGCCACTGCGGCCCCCGGCCTCCAGCTCCCCGCGCAGCAGCGCCCCCGCATCACCCCTGTCAGTATAGCGCTCGGTGTCGGCACTCTCCGGACCGCCGCTGCTGTTGGCGCTGCTGCCGCACAGGCTGTACAGTCGCGGCGGGGGCCCAACCCGCGAGCTGGAAGACGCGGTGGTGCTGCTGTCGCCATCATGGCCCCGGCCTCCATGGAGTGCGTCATGGCGGTGCCCCTGGCCGTGGCCGTGCGCCCCATGGGTCCCGCCGCGGCGCTCCCGCTGTTGCAGCTTGGCGATCTGCCGCTCGCGATCCCGGAGGAGCTCCCCCAGCGCCGCCTCCCGCTCGCCCGCCTTGGCCGCCGCCCGCTCGGCGCGCGACAGCTTGCTTTGCAGATCCGCAATCAGCGACGCATCTACGCCGCTGCCACCGGGCTGGCGCTGTGCTGCGGACACGCGGTCGGAGAGGTCCTCCAGGCTCGCCTTGAGGCTGCGGCGCTGCTCCTCCTGTCGATGGCACCGTCATGGTCGGGCATGAGTGTGTGTGCGCCAGCCGACAATGCGGTGTGGTGTGGTGTGGGTTATGCACTGGTCAGGGCATATCGGGTAAGGGCCTCTATCCGCTGCACACCCACACATTCTTGACGTACCCAGAGCGCCTGCTGCTCACGAAATTGCTTCTCCTGCCCATCCATCAGCGCCTGCAGGCTTTGGAGTGAGGCCTCCTTGGCCGTCAGCAGCCCGTCGTAATATAGTTGCAGCTCTGTCAGTTGTAACGACTTGCTGCTGGAGTCAGACTTCAGGCTGGTCAGCTGCTCATGCACACGCCTGGAGTGCAATGGGCAGCATGGGTGGCAATTGCAATCCGTCTGTACGAGAGGGCAGAGGTGAGGCCTGCGGGCTGGCCGGGTATATGAGTGTGATTGCGCTGGGGCTCGGCCCGCAATATCCACAGGGTTGCAGCCAGGCTGGGACTAACCCGTGACCTACCCCAGCGTCCGGTGCAGCGTGTCCCGCTCGGAGGTAACGGCGGCGAGGTCGGTTTTGCAGGTTGCCAGCTCATCGGTGGCTCTTCTCAGCCGCTGCTCCAGTAGAGAGCATTTGGTTGCCTCGTTGCGGAGCTCCTCCCGGGCAGAGGACAGCTCCGCTTGCACGGATTCGAGGTCCTGCTTGAGGAAAGAGGTGCGCTCCTGGCAGGCCAACAGCTCCCGCTCCTTATCCAAAATGGATTGTGAGAGCTCGTTCACACGTCGGGCCGGGTCCTCCGCTGCCATTGTTGGCGTGGCCAGGAGGGTTGTGGGTACAATGGGTGCGGTCAACGCTGAGACCCGTGCCTATGTTGCGCAAAAACTAAGAGCATCAAGTAGTCTAGATGTATCCAAGCAATCAGAAGCCACTTTCCAGCGATAACAGCGACGGTTTAAGGAGGCTGCAGCATGAGGACACGCGGTTCCCGCATTTTATCCCTGGCCTGACTATGTTTATCAAGAAGGTAGGACACATTGACGTAAACGACGGTGGCCGTTGTGCACACGTACCGTACGGTAAGAAGGACGTTTAGTAAGGACGTGTCCAAGGAAAGACACTGCTGCACCCGAAACAAATACCTGCGCTCACAGGATAGTCCTGAAGAAAGCGGCTGTAACAAAGGAATCCAATATGGCTTCACTGTTGGCCGCCACTCTATGACTAGAAGGTTCCGCATCCCCTTTGGCATAACATGCAACCACTAAGAGCACCTCTCTTTGGCACATGCCGGAGCCGTTGCGTTCCGGAGCCCGAGACGCATCGGTGTGGTCGGCTGCGCTCGCCGGGGCCCCACACGTGGCGCCCCTGCGCCCTCCAGGCCCAGCGTGGAGCCCCCCGGGCATGGGGCGGGATCAGCGTAGACCCGAACGGGGTCTCGCCCTCGGTTCGTTTCGCCACCGCCGCCGCGGCGTCTGCGCCGGGCAGCACCGCCGGTGACCCTTCCAGCGCCGGGAGCGTCCCATCGCCCGGCCCCTGCAGACCCCCGCCCTCGCCTCCTACACAGCACCCTGCCAATCAGGAGTCACAGCAACAGCTGGGTGCCGCACCGCAGTCACGGCCCAAGCCTCGGCTGCGCATCACCTCCACCGGTCCCGGCGATCCCTCAGCCGACCGGCAGCGCCCAGAAGACAACCCCTCCCTGGACGAAATCGTGCTGGACGAGCAGTACTACAGGTACGGCTGTTTGTGTACGGCGCAGGTGTACGACCTCCGGTGTGCAGGTGGCATAGCAAGCTCCGCGCTCGCATGTATTGCATGTATGACACCGCCGGGACCTGCCTGGTCACAGGGAGATGGGCCTCACGCCCGAGGAGGCTGCCGACGCACTGCGGCAGCTGGACCCCACCGAGCTGGACCCGGAGGGCGCCATGCTGGGGCCCGGCGGTCAGATGCCACCGGCAGCGGCGGCAGCGGGCGTGTGGGGCGGGGCGGAGGAGGAACGGGAGCAGCGGGAGTGGCTCCTGGGCGGCGGCGGCGGAGGAGGAAGGGGCGGTGCTTTTGGCGGCCAGGGCCCGCTGGGTCTGCAGCTGGACGACCCGGCGGACGAGGCGCCCGCCTACGGGCCCGAGGTGGGCAGATGGGGTGGCGGGAGGGCTGAATGCTTGGCAGCTACTGCTGCAGGGTGACGGTGCCGGAAGCACTGCACGGCCGGTGGCTGGTGGCTGTACTGCAATGGTTCGGGCGGGGTCCGGTACAGCTGTAAAGGTGAATTTGTAAAGGTGAATTTGTACAAGTCATCGTGGGGCTTTCGGCGCTGCGTGCATGCATGCGTGCGGGGGTCTGCCGCGTCCAACGGCTTATCTGTGGTACGGGTACTCCGGGACGCAGGTCGTGTGTACCACATGCTCACAGTCGCTCCTGGCCACTCCGCCCCTCCTCCTCCCCCGCCCTCCCCTCCCCGCTTCAGGCTGTGCTGCTGGCTGGCTTCCGGCCCGAGGAGCACGGTGTGGTGCGCGCGCTGCTCGACTCAGCGGGAGGCCATGTCATCAAGGTGAGGAGCGCGGGGGCCCCGCGAGTGCGGTCAGTGAATCACTAGCCGGCGCTAGAACGGGGAGGGGCACAGCATGGCTTCCGGCTTGGGCACCGTTTCCCCTTCCTCCCTCCTAACACACCGCTCTGCTGGCCTCGGCTCGTCCGCTCGGTGGCCGTAGGTTCTCCCTATCACGCAAAGCATGCTGTACGGCACCGTGGACGAGGCGGTATACCAGGAAGAGCTGGACTGGAGCGCCCCGCGACCGGAGGACGGGCCGCGCGGTGGCGGTTGGGGCGCGCAGCGGACCGTGCTGTTCTCCGGCCTCGGGTGCGGTCGGCGGCGGGAGCGTGGGTTTGGCGGCTGGGGCGCGGGGCCTGCGCTCTTCAGCGCAGCGCAGGGGCATCCCGGACGAGGGCCTCTCTCGCGCCACCAATTGCAGCCTTGGGGAACCCATCGTCGCGACGCGCATCGGCCGTGCTACCGGCCCATGCGCCTTGCCACACCCAAACTAACAGCTTGCGGCTCGGCCCTGGACCATCATCCGCTGCCCCTTTCCCCCGGGTCGCTCCGGTCAGCTGTGCACTCATCTCCGACCCGGTCTTGGAGCGGGTACCGGGTACCGCCCCCCGCCCTGGCGCCCTTCTCTTCCGCCCTCAACATCGTGCGTCCTCGTGCCTCCGCGCCCGCAGCCTGCGCGCCCAGCTGACAGTGCTGGAGCTGCTGGAGAGCGGCGGCCTGCCCGCCGTGTGCGCGGCAGCGGCGCAGGAGGAGCAGGCGGGCAGGCGGCTGGGGGACGTGCTGGCAGAGGCGGTCGGGGTGAGTGCGGTCTCGGCGCCGTGCACCCGCGCGTCAGGGGGGCTACATCCGGGGTCTTGAGGGCGTGGGTGGAGGGCGTGGCTGTGCCTGTACGAATGGCCATCTGGGCACGAGGGGAGCAGCGCAGCCGGCTTCCTTCGCGCCTTGAGCCAGGGTGTGTGCTTGTACGCATCCCGTGCGGCTGGCGTCCGCTTTTACCCCGCTTTTACGTTAGTACCTGGGGGGTCGGCGCGGCATGCCCATCCCCTTTGCGCACGCTGCGCCACTGTCAACCGCCCCAATCAGCCCGCATTTGGCGCCCTTCCGACCACGCTCCTCGCCGCCCCTGACGCGGCTCTTCTCTCCCGCCCCCCAGGCCCAGCGCCGCCAGGCCAGTCGCCTGCCGTCACAGGAGGAGCCCTGGCGCGCGGGTACCGCCGCCGGCCGCGTCGCTGACCCGCGGGCCGGCCTGGCCCCCCTGGACTCCCTCATCGGGCGCCAAGCGGTGGAGCGGCTGAGGGAGTTGCAGCGGCAGGAGGAGGAGGAGGCCCAGGCGGAGGTGGAGCGTGCGGAGGCGCGGGAGCAGGCTGCGGCGCAGCAGGTCGAGGGCGGGGCTGAGGGGTGGCTGCTCACACCGGAGGGCCGTGCCGCCGCCGACGCCGCGACCGCGGAGTGGGACGCATGGCGGTCCCGGCAGGCGGAGGAGGAGCGGCCAGCAGACCTGTTTGGGTCGGCGTCGGCGGATCCCTCTAGATCGGGCCCCGGGTCCGTCCGTCAGGAGAAGGGCACGGGCCAAACGGAAGCTGCGCCGGCCACGGTGGGCGGGGTGGGCATCCAGGGTGAGGGAACCATACCCCTGAGGGAGGAAGAGGACCCGGAGGCGGTCGCGCGCTTGGAGGCAGAGTACGGCATCAACCTGGAGCAGCTGCGGGAGCAGGTGATGCAGCAGCTGTCGGAGATGGATCCAGACACGCTCGAATCCATCCTGCTGGATTCGCCGTACGGCGAATCTGCCGGTGCGGAGCTGCTCGCCTGGCATGAGCAGCAGGCGGCGGGCGAGGGCAGGGCTCAGGACGAAGCATGGGGCATGGAGGGAGAGGGGGATGAGGAGGGCGGGCTGCTTGAGGAGCACGACGAGGAGGCGGAGGAGGAGGCGGAGGAGGGGCCGACGGAACGGGCTGCCAGAGGCCTGACGCTGGAGGACGCGCAGCGGGTGGCGGAGCGGCAGCGCCTCCGGTGGGCTGAGGCCCGGGAGCGGCTGGAGGCGGAGGCGGCGGCGGCGGGGCAGCTGGTGGTGCCCGCTGAGTCGACGCTGTTGTCGGGTGTGGTGGCCTCAGCGTCCATGCCCGCTGCGCAAGCGAGCGCTCCCTCATCGTCGGCCCCGGCCTCCCCAGCTCCCGCCGGCGCCCTGCGTGCGGCTTCAGGCCATGCAGGTGCGACCGCGCCGGCGGGGCAGCCCGCGCTTACGCCGCTCGCAACGCCGTCGGCGACGGCGTTTGGCGTGGACGGGTCCTTCTCGGACCTGGATGACCTGCTGGGCCAGCTGGGTGGCCCGCCGTCGGCGCCCTCCTCGCCGTCGGCGCCCTCCTCGCCGGTGTCCGTGCCCTCGTCGCCGGCGTCCGTGCCCTCAGCCGCTCTTGCGGCAAGCTTGGAGCCAGTTCGGACGGCGGCAACACGGCCACGCAACACGGCCGCGGCATCCTCGGCGGCAGGGAGCGCAACAACGGGTCATGCGGAGGCTTCCTCCGGTGCTTGGCGCCAAGGCGACCTCGGCCCATCACCGCCACCCGCGGCTGCGCCACAGCCTTCGCCGCCCGAGGCGGGAGCTGCGTTTGACCTAGGCGGGTCCTTCTCGGATCTGGACGAGCTGTTGGGCCAGCTGGAGGTGTCGCAGCCGGGCCGCCATGCGAAGCAGGGAAATGTGGAAGCCCCGACCCATGGGTCGGCCTCCACGGCCCCCACGCCTGTGTCCTCGGCCACAGCCGCGCAACTGGAAGCGCAGCCTTCACCCGTCGTCGCTGCCGGAGCGGCGGCGCCCTCAGCGTCGGCCACACCGCAAGGCTCTGGCGTCGCGGCCGCCGGCCCCGGAAGCGGAACAGGCGGCCTGATCGGGGGCATCTTGCAGCAGGTGCAGGCGGCGGCGCGTGGCGGCCTGGCGCCCGAAGAGATCCAGCGTATGCTGGACGAGCTGTACGGCAAGGCTAGCGGTGCTGACAGCGGCGCGGAGGATACGAGGCCTGGTCACAGTGACGGCGACGCAGCGGGGGCGAATGCCGGCGGTCCATCGCGGCGGCGGGGCAGCCTCTTCTCAAACCTTCGACGGTCGTCTCCATCATCAGCCGCTGCCGCAACGCCTGCAGAGGCGTCGCCATCCTCCACTGCGGGAGGCGGCGGAGACAACAGCGGCAGTGGCACGGCGGCAGCGGCGGCGGCGGCGGAGGAGGAGGAGGAGGAGGCGGAGACGTTGGAGGCGGAGACGGAGCGGGCCCGCCGGGAGTATGGGCCAACACCACCGCCGGCGCCGGACCCGGCGTTCCAACCGCTGTACGAGCTGCGTCCTGATCTGGCCAAGGCGCTGAAGGGTGGGTCAGAGGTTGGTTGGGGTCCCAGATGTCAAAACATATGTGCGATATGCCCGCACCAGGCGGCCGGTCCGCCGGTCCCGAACCCCCGATGCATTCATGGTGAAGCTAGGTCTTCTCTTCGCCGCAGAGGCAAGGGTTCCCGGCCTCGTTCCCCTTTCCCCGCCTCGTTTCTCTTCCCTCTCACCGCCCGTGCTGCCGTGCTTCCATCAAACCCCCATGCGCACGCGTGCGGCATGCCGAGGACGCGCCCACGACGCGCCCTGTAACGCTGGAACCGCAGAGCGGCGCGTGCAGTTCATGGATCTGAGCCGCCTCAACGACAAGCAGAAGCGCCAGTTCGTGGAGTATCAGGCCCGGATGCGCGGGCAAGGGGCACCGCCCATGCCGCCGTCCACCGCCTCCACCAACCCATTCCCATCAGCGTCACAGCAGCAGCAACAAGATTGGAAACAGTGGGAGGTGCTGCAACATGCGGGCCCCGCGCAGCAGCGGCCGGGGGCAGCGGCAGCGCCCAAGGGCGACGGTCGGATTTGGCCAACGGGCGTGGACGGCGCTGCTGCGGCCGGTCGGCGGCCGACACTGGAGGAGCTGCGGCGAGGAGGCGCAAGGGGAGGCGTAGAAGGCGAGGAGACGGCAGCAGACGATGACGAGGGCGCGGAGGGAGAGGAGTATGAGCAGGGCGGTGGAGAGGAGGAGGAGGACGAGGAGGACGAGGACGAGGAGGAAGGCGAGGTAAGCCGGGTCGTTGGTCTCACCCGGACTCCGCTGCAACGACCCCGGCGCGTCTTGTCTCCGGGCCCAAGATCGCGTGCCCTTTTAGTAGTGACGGGCAGGTCCGAAGCCTGGCGACTGGCGGCTGGCCACGAGCGCCGGCGCCTCAGGCAGTCCCGCATGCCGGCCGCTTTGACACTCTCGCGTCCCCATCCGCCCCTCACCCTCGCCATTCATGTCCGTATCGCTTTGCTGACCCCTGCTGCAGATGGGCGCGACGCTCGACGCCGCCAAGTTGCGTCTGCTGGTGGAGGCCTCCCGGGAGCAGGGCCTGGAGGTGGAGGACACGCTGGCGCAGGCGGTGGCCATGGGTGCGTGTCTTCGGGGCAGGAGGGTGGGGATGGCAGGGGCGGCGCGCGAGAAAGTGGCGGGGCGGAGTGGGGAGCGCGGTGGGATGAGGGCGGGGTTTCATAGAACATAGTTAGAAAGCACTCGTGTGGGGGACTGCGGGTTGCCCTTCCCGGTGACCTTGCAGCAATCCTGCGCCTCCGCCCGCCCGGTTCCGCTGCAGGCGTGCGGCTGCCCGAAAGCGTGCTGCGCGAGGCCGGTCTCAAGCCGCCCTCGGAGGAGGCCCTGGCGCGGGCGCAGGCGGACTACGAGCGCATGTTCGCCGAGTGGGCCCAGTCCCAAGGTGCGCCATGGCAGCGGGGCCGGGGCCTGGCCGCCGGGGCGCCGGGGCCGGGGCCGCCGGGGCCGGGGCCTGGCCGGGGCCGGGGCCGCGCCAAACACACACCTGTATTCGCCACGCAGGCGTGAGGCTAGAACCCTATGCTGCCTGGACCCCCCCCCCCGGGTTGGGGTCAGGCCCCGGGATTGCCGCCCCTGTGACGTTTGTGGACGTAGCTCGGTGGGGCTGAGCATTTGGCTTTACCAGTTGCTCCCCTTTCGGTCACGTATGGGGCCGAGCATTTTTGATGGGGGCCTGGCTTTTTCGCACGGTCGCTGTCCTGCCTGTCCCCCGGGGGCCACGAAGCACGATTGCGTGTGAGGCAGTTGCGTAAAGGCAGCCGGCGGCCTCGAGCAGGGCCTTGCGCCCGCACTACTTCGCAAGGCCCTGCACGCTTACCCCTCTTCATGCCATCTGCCGGTGAACCCCCGTCATCCGCCACAGGAGCACAGCCGCCGCCATTTGCGGAGGGCGGGCTCTTCGGGGAGGGTGCCGGCGACGAGGAGGAGGCCGAGGAGGGGGAAAGCAGTGAAGCTGATTATGACGACGGCGCAGAAGGCGATGAAGGGGAGGCGGCACCCGCGCTGCGCGTGCAGTCGCCTGTTGCCGGTGGCGGCGCAGGCTCGGGCGGCGGCGAGGGCGGGCCCGCTGCTGGCGGCGCTGCGCGGCCCTGGGGTGCGGGCCTGGCTCGGCGCCGACGGCCCTCCGGCCTGTAGCGCAACGCTAGATCCCCGTGGAGGTCGGGCTGTCGCCCTTATTGTTATGCTAAACGCTATAATTGTTCGCACAGCGGCTTTCCACGGCTGGCTGCCCTCGGCTTGGTTCGGATGACATTAGGTTGGAAGGGAGCTGGGACCGACACTTGAATACCACGGCCGCCATTCACCACCGATTCACGGTGGCTCCCAACTGGCAGCCTGCAGCAGGCGGGCGGCAAGGCCGCAGGCCCGCTGCACCACACCGGCCCGCGCCCCCATGCCCCGACCGCTCGCGTCAGGCCACGCATACCCACCCATGCGGACGACGCAAGACGCCGTTCCCTTCACTGCTTTCGCCAGCCTGCCTACCCCGCCTGGACGGCCATGCTCAAAACAGACCTCGAAAACAGATCACTTGTAGCCCAGGAAGGCGTGACCCCTAGTCTCCTGGTGCACTCCCCTAGCATGTGCAACGAGGCAAGGACCGGCTTGGCCGCCGGACGGGACATACGCTGCTGGCGCCCAGCTCGTCGTTATTCATTCACCTTTCCCTTCAACTCCCCTGGCATGTGCGCTGCTGAAGGCCCACCGAACGAGCGAAAGCGCACCGATGGGCGCACGCCGCGACGCGCGCACGGCGCACAAGACGGCAGCGATTGGCCAGCGATTCAGGTACCGCGCGCTTCGCTCGCAGCGCACCGACCCTCAGTCTTGACCGTCTACTGCCGCCGCCGCGCGCTCTCCCGCGTCGGCCCCTGCCGCCCCGCCCCTGCCGCGGGACCCCTTCCGGCGGCCAGCTGCTCGCCCCACTCGTCCGCCAGGCCGGCTACATCGGGCACGGCCAGCCCCAGGCTCCGCAGGCAGGCGGCCATGTCGTCGTGCAGGGGGGCAGCCAGCGCCACGCGGCGGCCCGTCAGCGGGTGCGTGAAGGCCAGAGAGGCGGCGTGAAGCGCCTGGCGGCTGATCCAGGGGCCCTGCGGGAGGGGGGCGCGGCCGGGTCAGGAGGTGTGGGTCGGCGGCGGGAAGTAAGGTGCGGGGCAGGGCATTGGAGTATTGGCAGCATGAGGCTGCGAAAGGCAGCAGGGCGGGCCGGACGGCCGGTGGGTGGATGGCCCATTGGTTGTGGGCCGCAGGTCGCAACTGGTGCCATGAGGTGACGCAGCCCGGGACGGCTGTGTGTGTATATGTAATGGTGGTGGTGGTGGTGGTGGGAGGGGGCGCCTGTGTCGCCCGGCCTTGCCCCACGTGCTACCTTAGCGCCGCTCCCCAGGCCGCCTGCCCTCTCCCAAACACTCCAGCCCCGTGCTTTCCACGTCGCCGCCGCCCTCCTCCCTCGCCCCATCTCCGCTCCGCACCGTGAGCCCGTAGATGTCGTCGCCCACGATGGGGTGGCCCATGTGCTGCAGGTGCACCCGGATCTGGTGCGTGCGGCCCGAGTGGGGGGCGCACACCAGCAGGGAGGCGCCGCGGGGGACGGAATCGGGGACAAGCGCACCAGCGGCAGCAGCCGGCGCCATTGAGGGGCTGGAAGCGCCGCCGCCGCCCGTTGCCCGCTTATGGAAGAGCAGCCCTGGTGCGCCTCCCGCCTCTGGCCCGAGGCGGGCGAGGGGGTTGCTGCAGATCACCGCGAAGCTGGTGGAGGCCTCCTTGCCTGGCGGGGTGGTGGGGTGTAATGGTGTGGAAATGACTGCAGGATGGGGGAGGCCGCGGGTGGGAAGCGGCAGCCCGCCCACAGGATCCCTGCGGCGGCTCGACGGCGCCGGCTGCTGGCTCCCTCCCTAGAGTCCCGCAGCTCACTGTTGAGGTCGGAACCACACGAGACCAAGCGGGGGTGGCCCTGCTGGCGCTAGCCTAGCTCAGCCTCTGGTGTACTGGCATGGAAGTGATGGGGTACTCCGCACTGCACATCCCCGGTGCTCCCTGAGACCAAGCTCACCACCCTGTCTCAGCCTCTCTCTGCGCGCGGCCTCCCCCTCCGCACCCGTGTCAGCGACCCTGCGCGCCACGTCATGCTCCGGGTGGCGGTCGATGGGCACGTCAACGTCGAACAGCCCGGGGGCCGGGCAGCCCACCGCAGCCGCCAGGTACAGCTTGCTCACGGTCCGCTCCCTGGCAGCCAGGAGGCGACATGGTGGGGCGGGCGGTTTGCCGTCCATTCGCCCCTTGCGCCTGTGTGTCCTGCCATCACCTCCCTCCCGGCCCTCCCTGCGCGCACGCCGCACCTGAACTGGCGGTGCACCCCGGCCACCACCTCGGGCCGCTTGGCGAACAGCAGCAGCCCCGAGGTGGCCATGTCCAGCCGGTGGAGCACGTAGGGCTCGAGCTGGCGGACAGCCCCTGCAGAGGACCCGGAGGCAGAGGAGGTGGAGGAGGAGGCGCTGTTGCCATGGGAGTCGTCCGCCGCGCCTCCGGCCAGCGTGAAGGGGTCGGGCAGCGGCAGCAGCGGCGGCAGGTAGCCGGGAGGAACGGACCCGGCGTCGGCTGCGCTCAGCAGCGTGAGCTGCGCAAGAGGGAAGGCGGGGAGGGGGGAAGCGGGGCAAAGGAGCGGGGTTGAGTGGAAGCAGCGCGCGGGCCGGGGTGGGGAGCTGGGGGCGGCCGTTCCCTGTTAGGCTGCACAGCTTTAGGGGCCCCTGGGTCAGCGCAGGAAGGCCAAGGGGAGGGCGCTCCTTATACGGCTGGCACGATCTTGGGGCTCCCACCGACACGCCGCACGCACCCCGCACACCTGGCCGGCGGCCTCCTGGCCGCAGCGCCCCCGGTTGAGGTGCGCGATGACCCTGTTGACCACCGAGCCCGCAGTGAAGCGGTGTATGGGCGCCGTGTGCAGCCCCACCGGCTTGTTGACGGCCAGGAAGTGCTCGTCCTCAAACAGCACCTGACCCGGGTGGCGGGGCGGGAGGCGGACTCTTGGAACACGTGGATGGGACAGGGATGCGGGCGCGCTGCTGTGGTACTGCTGTAGTACTGCTGTGGTACTGCTGTGGTACTCCTTTGGTACTGCTGTGGGTAGCGAGTGAGGAGCGTGGGCGGCGGTGTGGTCGCATAGGAGCGACGCCGGCTCATGCGAGACAAGGCAGTTGTCTCATCAGTTGGCTCGAGAGCTACTTAGCGGCTTGGAGAGCTGGGCTGGGCGATGCAGCAGAGAGGCCGCCGCGACTGCAATGCTCTGTCTGCGTTTCCACCTCCCTCAGCTTCTGTGGCATTGCAGACCTCTTACCGTCTCCATCCCTGCCTTGGCTGCCACCCGTGCCCCTCCCTGCCCCGGTTCCCCGCCCTGGCCCCACCTCCAAGGGCCCATCCGGGTCGGAGGCGAGCGGCACCGAGGCCATGGCGCGCGCAAGCACGTCAGCCGCCCTGCGGCCGGGGGGGCACGGCCGGGAGCTGACGAGTCGCCGCGACAGCAAGGTGTCCACACATGGCGTGCCCGCGCGCCCGCAATGACTGGATCCCACGCGTCCACGCTTGCCCAGCCCAGCCCAGACCGGCCCTCCGCGCCCACCTTGCGGTCGGCAGGCCCAGCCGGTGCGCCGCCTCGTCCGCCTCCAGTCGCCGGGGCAGCCCGGTCTCCGGGTCGAGCGGACCCGACCTGCGGGGGCCGCATGGGGCAGCGCATTCCGCTCGCCTGCTCGACCGGCTGCGCTGGAAACTAGACAGCTGGGCACACGGTGCTTTGCCCAGCGGATATGGATACAGGTCCGGGCAGGCGCCGGTGCGGAATGGCGACGCGTAACTGGAATGTGAGCGGCATGCCACCCGGTCCGCCCTCAGCAGCCCCGCCCCGCCCCGCCCCGGCCCACCAGAAGACGCAGTGCAGCACCCTCCTCCGTAGCCCCATCTCCCGTGAGCCGGCCGCCCTCAGCAGCGGCACCAACGCCTCGTGTTGCGGGGAGCCCGGGCCGCCGGCGCCGCGGGGCAGCGAGTCCAGCTGCGGGTGCGGGTGAGGGCAAGCGCGACAGTGGCGGCCGACGGGGAGGCGACAAGCAAGCTCATGTCCACCCGCCATTACCCGTGCAGTGGCACGAGCAACCGTGCTGGTCGTGTGCCACCGTACTAAGCTCAGAACATGGCGTGTGATACGGGCACGTCACGCCACCCCCATCAGGCGGTGCATGCCGTAAGACACGCACGACAAACCTCGCGGGCTGGACGACCGCGCGGTTCCGCCAACCGCGCTGCTGCCGGACCCTGGCCCATTGTCACTGCCGCCGCCGCGCACCTGCATCCCATGGCCCCCTGGCCCAACCCACCTGCGCCCAGGCCACTGCGTCGGGTTCTATCAGGTCCGGACAGCAGCGCGCCATGTGGCGGGCGATGTTTGCCGGCGTGGCCGCGGAGATGGAGCAAGCGGGGCAGTTGTAGGAGATCCGACACGCTCGGCGCGCGCGTGAGGTAGCGATGCGGCGGGCAATCTCCTCCAGGGGCGTCGAGCCGGGCTGGGGGGCTTTGACGGAGCCGGCAGCGGCGGCTGCAGGCACCGCTTGGCCGGCGGGTGATGCGCCTGCGGATTCAAGTCCTCCGTGGCTGCTAGCCGCCCCGAGACCTGCCTGCCCCTCATTTGCGGACCCCGCCGCCTCGGGCCTGAACGCCGCTGCCGGAGACACCCCGGACGGCCGCACCGACGCCGCAGCGCGCAAGCGGCTGAGCAGAGCAGGGCGCCTGGTGGGGCCTGCAGCGGCGGCTGTCGACAAGAAACCAGCCCGGGCTGCGGTGTGGGGCGGCGCGAGCCCTGTGAGGCGGGGCGGGGCGGGGCACGCGGCAACAGCAGATAATGCCAGGTTGACGGCGGCCTTGGGAGCTCCAGTGAAAGCTGGCCCAGAGCAGTGGCTGGTCGCCAGTGACCTGCAAGGCAAGCTACGTCCATGCCCCAGACCGGTGGGGGTCCGGGTGCTGCATGGGCTGCCGCAGCCTACGTAGACTTCGGCGATGCTGCTGCCGCTGCTTGCCGCCGCACCCGCCCCGATACGGCACATGGTCGTGCCGATGAAGCCAGATCCAGTGAAGGCTGCGGGGATTGCATCCGCTCCGCAATGACTTCCCGAAGCTCCGACCCGCGCAGCTATGGCCGTGGGCCGCGCAGCGCGGAAGGCGGGTTGCGGCCACGAGCAGGGCGGTCCCCAGGCTGGTGCGCCAAGTATGCCGGTCATAGCTTAAAGGCCCTGCGCTAGGCGTCTCCCCGCTGCAGGTGAGTTGGTGTTTGATGGGGGGCGGGGTAATTGCGGCTACCAAACCCTGATTCTGAGCATCCGTATAACAGCAGAGGTTAAGTGCATGTTGATATGGGATAGGATGGCGAGCACAGAGGTGGGTAAGTATGTTATATCTGGCCGAGGACCCAGCCTTGGGTCTTCGGGGTCTTTGGGGTCGAACCCATCGAAACTGGAAGTCTAAATACCAGCACAATTTCCGAATACGTTGCGAGAAGCACTGTCGTCTTGGCGATTCCAATCCGGTAAGTCCGAGCAAAGCGCGTCACCTTGACTCCTGCTGCGATACCTCAGTCGTATAAATCTTTTGTGTACTTCAAGGCCGTTCCTCAGCCATGGCATCTAGGCGACTGACCGTCTTGCCCGGAAGAAGACGGACAGTTCCTTGGCAGTCCCTCGGGTCGCTAGGGTCGCTCAAGCCGCGCCCGCCCTCGTGATTCTTACCTGCGGCGTTACGGTCATGCCAACTTCAAAGGCAATAATTCTGCTCCGCCATTTGCTGCTGGCTGCCCTCGTGGCTCAAGCGGCGGCCCGGGGCCTGCTGCGTGCCGCCACCAACGCCGCGGAAGCCGGCAGTGTGCCCACACCCTTGGCCCCACCGTTGCAGTTGGTTGTGTTTGGAGACTCGATTTCCGACACGGGTAGGTATTCACAAAGTCATGGTCTAAGACAATGCTGTGGGGAGTGTATGACGGGAGAACTGACGACTTGCAGCACACCTCGCTATGCGTCTGTCTGCGATGCCTGCAGTGGTGTGACGGGAGGACTAATCCCTTGCCGCGCCAATTAACGTACAGGAAACACCTACAACTGGACCAGCGGATACATTCCGAGTCCTGGAAGCTACTGGCGGGGCCGGTTCTCCAATGGCCCCGTATGGCTAGACCATCTGATGCGCATGGCGCCCTCTGGCGGCGGCGCTGCCGCCGAGAACCGCCTTCGCATCCTGAACTATGCCTTCGGCGGCTCCACCGCCTGTCCCACCGCTGGCACCGCCATTGCCTCTCTTGACATGCAAATCACGGCCTTCCTGGCAGGCGTCCCGCCTGCCGGCCACGCACAGTCAATCTCGTCCGCCGCCACCGCCAGCAGCATAAGCATCAATTCCAGCAGCGTGACCAGCGCCGCCGACCTGTGTGCCGTCAGCGCGGGTACCGGCCTGGCCAGCAGCAACGGTACGGCCAAGAAGCTGCCATCCGTCCGCTTCAGTGCCGGTCCCGGCGGTGCCGAGCCCGTGGAGCCCAAGGGCCGGCTTTTCGTGGTGGGTTGTGAGCGAAGGGGTTGATTGCGATGACTAACGACAGACCGCGGGGTGCTCGTTAGAGGTCGAATCGCCTGGACCGGCCTACTATTGCGTTGTATGGCGCCGACACCCTTGCCGCTACCTCGTGCCTTGTGGCCAAACTAGTCAGCGAGGATCAGGGACACAGCTGTGTCCCGTGGTCAGCGCATAAGGCTGTTGGCTCTTGCGCGCTGGAGTCCTGCTCTTGGAAGATAGCATCAGAAAGAGGGAAACTATCTCGACGTGCGCCGTGCGCCGTTTCTTGTAGGGTGCCCAGGTGCGGATACATGGCATGCTGGCCGAAGGATGCGAGCAGTCGGGGCCCTCCCGGGTCGGGCCGGTGGCAACGTTACGATCTTCCTGAGCCCTCGCTACCCGCCCTCTGCCCTCATAGGTGTTGATTGGCGGCAACGACCTGCTGTTCTTGCGCAACTGGAAGGACCCACGGGTCATTGAGCGGCGGGTGGCCAACACCAGCGCCTGCACCGTGGCTGCATTGGACAGGCTGATGGCAGCCCTCTCATCCGCCCAGCCACAGCGCCTGACGCCCTTTGCTGGGCGCAGCGAGCAGCCGGAGGCCGCCGCTGAAGTGGGCAGCAGCCACGACCGCATCGTGGTCTGGAACCTAGGTGCCGTCAACCGGGCCCCCGTGGTGCCGCCGGCCTTGAAGGCAACCGTCGCCGACGCCGTCGCGGCTTACAACCGAAACCTAGAGGCTGCGCTGGCACCGCTGCGCAGCCGCTACCCGGACGGCCCACGGTTGGATGTGTACGACGTCCACTCGGCATCCGAGTGTGTGTTCCGCAATGCGGAGCGCCTCGGCTTCAAGGACGCAACCGACCCCTGCCTGACGGATGTGAGTGCGTATCGATCGAGGGTTTCTTCGTCTGGGATGGGTCGGGGAAGGGAAGGGAAAGAATGCTCCGCTGCCGGGCGTCGTGGGCACGGCAACGGCAAGCGCTGGAACGTGGTCAAGCAATGCAGATGGTGGATTGATGGTGCTGGTGCGTTTGTAGTTGGCTGGAGGCTGGGTGGGGTCTGGGTAGTGCGTCGCCCGGGGTCGCCTGTGACCTGCATGCCTGCGAAGTCCTTCCCCTGGGCATTGCTGCGTTCTACATGGCGATCCCAGCACGTGGCTCGGCGCCTGGCACCCACATGGATCTCCGCCGTGCGCGTGCATTCCGGGCTTGCGCACTCACCCCCCTTGCGCCAAACCGCCCGCCCCCCAGTCGCCGTACCTCCGGGCGATCACCTCCATGGCGGATCACAGCTTCGCCGACGCGGCGCAGGACCGCGCCGCCAGCCGCTGCACGCACCCCAACGAGTACATGTGGTTCGACGATGTGCGGTTTTTTCCTCCTAGGAATAGCCGGGGGTACCTGGAGGAGGAGCATAGGGGCTGTGGCCTGGCCGGCCACGTTGCTCCATGTTGGGCACTGGCTTCCTGGCGCCTGGCGCCTGCCGACCTTGCCCAAGGCCTGGCGGACTCTCTTCCGGGTCGTGGGCCTTCCCTCCGTCATTGCTTCGGGCTCTTGCGCGTAGCCAACCCACGCCCTGAAAAGCTATATGGATCGGTTATCGTTAGGCCCCACGACGGACACATTTGAGGACTCGTGTTCCACTATTCCTCCTCCTCCTCCCCTTCTGCCCGCAGGTGCACCCCACCAGCCGGATGCACATGCTCGGGCTGGCAGCGCCCTTTGCGCGGGCGCAGGGCTGGCTCTGAGCCGCATGTCACCCGGCACGGCAGCGTCTCCCCGCGCGCACAGGGCAGCAGGGGCGCACAAGCGGCGGTTGAGGAGTGATGAGGGCTCAGACGAGAGGCGCGCTGTGCTGTCAGCGATCGGGCCACGAGGCACGTGTCGTGCCCGCATGGGCCACCTTTGTGCGGTTGTGCTTCAATGAACGGATGACGCTCAGGCTTCGAGGTGCGGCGGCAGCTATGCGCGCGGAGATGGCGGAGGGTCAGGCCTGGCTTGGGCGCTGTTATTTGTCCGGCGGGTTGCGTGCCAGCACGGATTGCACGGTGCCAATGGGGCGTGCTGACGGCGGTGGCGGGCGCGCCGCACGGGTGCATGGACTCTATAGGCTTTCTCCCCTTCTGTGATGCGATCCCCAGCTCGCATGGTCCTCCATGGAGTTGGATTTTTGGGTACTTTCGCTACGTCTCCTTATGTGTGCTGGGATGCTTGGGCGACCCACCGCGCGCTCAGAGTATCCATGAGCTGCCTGCTGCGCGTCGGTAGCATGCGGTTGTGCACGGACGCCTGTGTGCCTGTACACACGGAGCGCACGCAGCGCACGCAGCACACGCAGCGCGACTGGCAGGCGGTGTGGCAGCACTCGTGGCTGATTGGAGCCTGGCTTGGGCTGTATTATTTGTGTATTGCATGTTGCTTGCTGTTTGAGGTAGGGGCTTACGCGCCGTACTGCGCTCCAGCATGTTGAACGGTGTACAGCACACACCTGGTCGCTATTAGTAGACCCTGTGCCATTAGTTTGGGCGCGTTTGCCGCCACGTTTGCTATGGGTTGCGTCGTACGGTGTGCAGACCAGGGCCCAGTCGCCCCTGGTGCAAACTAGGCCTGTGAACCTCCTGGTTGAGGTTTCGACAGGATTGGTTTTGGTGCTGTAACTGCACATGGTGGCTGTCCAGCTGCACGTGGGCGTTATGCTTTGCTCTCGATCACCACTTTAGGAAATCCAATCAAAATTCGCCAGGATGCCAAGCAGGACGCGGGACTCCCTGAACAGCGAACACGCGTGTTTGGCCCGAAATCCCGTTGTGCCAGCCCAGTCTGCCACCCGCTGCCACCCGTTTCACGTCTCAAACATCCCGTCCCGGCACGCTGGCCCCGACCTTACCAGCCCTCATCCCCTTTCCGACGCTCCGGCTGACCCTGGACGAACTACGACATGACGGTCGTGTCTCATCTGCTATGTCAACCTGCCACCATACCAGGTGTGTGTTCTAATGTACTTGCCTGTGTCTACTGGTCTAGACGGCGAGCGCAAAGGTGGGGTAGGTCTGACAAGCGCGCTGGCCGAGGATCGTATCCGTGGGTCGAAACTGGAAGTGTAAGTGCACAGATCACAAGCACAGAATTATATATCGAATATGTCGCAGGAAGCCCTTTTCATCTTGCGCGGTTCGGATCCGGAGAGTCGGGCGAAAACGCGCCACCTTGACTCGCGCTTCAATACCCTAGTTGTCCAACAAGGCTTCGCAGTACTCCGAGGCCTCGCTCCTCAGCCTCTAGGCATCTAGGCGACTGACTGCCTTGCCCGGAAGAAATCGGACAGTTCCTTTGGCAGTCCCTCGGGTCGTTCAGGGTCGCTCTCTCACTTTCCCCCCCCCTGCGCGACGAGCGTGCACTCGTGACTGTTACCTGCGGCGTTACGGTCATGCCGACAATAACGCCAGCTCGTGTGCTCCAGCACTTGCTGCTGGCTGCCCTCGTGGCTCAAGCGGCGGCCCGGGGCCTGCAGCGTGCCACCACCAATGCCGCGGAAGCCGGCAGTGCGCCCACACCCTTGGCCCCACCGCTGCAGTTGGTTGTGTTTGGAGATTCGGTCTCTGACACGGGTAGGTTTTGTCGCGTGTGGATTGTCTGCCAAGCCTGCGGTGGTGTGACGGGAGGACTAATCCCTTGCCTCACCAATCAACGCCCAGGAAACACCTACAACTGGACCGGCGGGTACATCCCGAGCCCCAAAACCTTCTGGCAGCGGCGGTTCTCCAACGGCCCCGTCTGGCCCGAATTTTTGGTCCGCATGGCGCCCTCTGGCGGCGGCGCCTCCGCCAAGAACCGTCTTCGCCTCCTGAACTACGCGTTTGGCGGCTCCACAGCTTGCCCTGCCGTAGGCACTGCCATGTCCTCCCTGGACGTGCAAATCACGGCCTTCCTGGCGGGCGTCCCCCCTGCCGGCGATGCGCAGTCAATCTCGTCCGCCGCCACCGCCAGCAGCATAAGCATCAATTCCAGCAGCGTGACCAGCGCCGCCGACCTGTGTGCCGTCAGCGCGGGTACCGGCCTGGCCAGCAGCAACGGTACGGCCAAGAAGCTGCCATCCGTCCGCTTCAGTGCCGGTCCCGGCGGTGCCGAGCCCGTGGAGCCCAAGGGCCGGCTTTTCGTGGTGGGTTGTGAGCGAAGGGGTTGATTGCGATGCTCACGACAGGCCTCGGGGTGCTCGTTAGAGGTCGAATCGCCTGGATCGGCCTACTATTGCGTTGTATGGCGCCGACATAAATAGCTGCTCTCCGCCTCTTCATTTATTGCATACTGCAAAGCAGATGATTGCAACTGACATGTGGTCAGCGCAGGAGCGTGTCGGCCGCTACGCGCCAGACCCGTGCATTGCCGCTTCCTTAGCCCTCGCCACCCGCCCTCTGCCGTCGTAGGTCTTCGTGGGCAGCAACGACCTGCTGTTCCTTACCAACTGGACCGACCCACGGGTCGTCGAGCGCCGGGTGGCCAACATCAGCGCCTGCACCGTGGCCGCGATGGACAGGCTGATGGATGCCCTCTCCTCCGCTCAGCCGCAGCGCCTGACGCCCTTTGCCGGGCGCAGCGAGCAGCCGGAGGCCGCCGCTGAGGTGGACCCCCGCTACGACCGCATCGTGGTCTGGAACTTGGCTGCTGTCGAGGGGACTAGCGTAGTGCCACCCGCCTTGAAGGCTACCCTCGCCAGCGCCATCGTGGCCCACAATCGGAAACTGGACGCCGCACTGGCACCGCTGCGCAGCCGCTACCCGGGTGGTCCCAGGCTGGAGGTGTACGACCTTCACTCGGCGACCGAGTGTGTGAAGCGCAACGCGGAGCGCCTCGGCTTCAAGGGGCTCGGCCCCTGCATTGCCCAAGTAAGTGCGCATCGATGGTCCCTTCACCTGGGACGGGCAGTTGGGTTCACACGGCAACAGCAAGCACAGGAACTTGACCAGGCAGTCTTGCGGCCGAGGTTGGGGCTTGGTTCCGGAGGCCCAGCAGTGTGTCGCCCGGGGTCGCCTGCGACCTGCATGCCTGCGAAGTCCTTCCCCTGGGCATTGCTGCGTTCTACATGGCGATCCCAGCACGTGGCTTGGCGCCTGGCACCCACATGGATCTCCGCCGTGCGCGTGCATCCGGACTTGCGCACTCATTCCTTTACGCCGCCCGCCCGCCCGCCAGCCGTACCTCCGAGGGCAAATCGCCTCCATGGCGCAGCGCTTGTTCGCTGACGCGGCGCAGGACCGCGCCGACAGCCGCTGCAAGCACCCCAACGATTACATGTGGTTCGACGAAGTGAGTGTTTGTCCTCCTCGGGAGTAGTCAGGGGTACCTGGAGGAGCGTTAGGGGCTGTGGCATGGCCTGCTGCCAGGTTGCTCCATGTTAGACACTGGCTTCCTGGCGCCTCGCTTACCGCTGCATTGCATCTGCATCCGTCCGACCAAGCCTTTGGGCCGGGGCTCTTGCAAACATGCTACCAAGTCATGGGCCTTCGTTTGGTGCGGCATGCACCTGTGTGTAGTCCCTCGCCAGCGTGCGAAGCCCTACCCCCTCCGGTGGCACCTAGGCCCGAGCGTTGGCTCGCGTGCCTCGTCTTAGGACTCGTGTTCCACTATTCCTCCTCCTCCCCCTTCTGCCCACAGGTGCACCCCACCAGCCGGATGCACATGCTCGGGCTGGCAGCGCCCTTTGCGCGGGCGCAGGGCTGGCTCTGAGCCGCATGTCACCCGGCACGGCAGCGTCTCCCCGCGCGCACAGGGCCGCAGGGGCGCACAGGCGGCGGTTGAGGAGTGATGAGGGCTCAGACGAGAGGCGCGCTGTGCTGTCAGCGGACAGTCTACGGTAAACACGTTAGGTCAAAGTGGACGAACCCTGTGCGAGTAAGGACCCGGTGACGTTGGCGGTACGTGCGGCGGCAGCTGTGCGTGCGGAGGCCGTGGAGGGTCGGGCCTTGCGTGGGCACTCACAAGGGCTGGGCACCAGCACGCTGCAGTGCTATTGCGGCATGCTCGCGACGGTGGCGGGCGCGCCCCAAGGGTGCATGGCCTCCGTGGGTTTTCTTCCCAGCATTCATGGCTTCATTAAGCATGGTCTGGGGCGTGATGTTGCAAGTTGCGCGTTGCGTTCGACCGGGACCTACGTGCCGTACTGTACTTCAACACGTTGATCGGACAGAAGAGTGTACAGCGTAAACGTTGCTTGTCGCCACAAGACCTGTACCATCAGTTGTACCGTGTGCAGTCGCCCTCTGTACCTGTGTCGCATCTGGCCGGGGCGCTTTGCAGTCGTTCAACGTTTCATGAAATGAAATGAAAACTTGATATGATAACCAGTGCCCCCTCTCCAAGCAGCACACGTTGTGTATATAGCGGCACAGAACGGCGTGGTTCGTAACCCCGTCGCCAACCAACGGACTCCCGCCAGCACACCGTCCCCAGCATCCCGTCCCCGGCGCGCTGGACTCGCAGCCACACATCAACTGTCATCAGCTCGTCGCCTTTCCGCTTCCCATGCCGCGGCGGGCATCTGGACTGAAAAGTACGGCGAGCCACGGCACTTCAGGTCACGCCCGAGAACAGTGCCAGAAGGCCAGTAGGCTAGGTCATTCAGATATTCTACTCCGCAGATTCTACTGAACTGAGCAATAGGCACTTCTGCTGCTATGGCGTTATGGATAGACGGGCCAACCTGCGAGAGAGTAGGTTTAGCAGCGACAGTTAATGTGATTTCGGAGTCTACATGGTAGCACGAAGAGGAAACGGGAATGGAGGTGCTTGCCGGGCGCGGCCAAGCCCCAGGTAAAGGCTTGGACCGCTGTGCTGTCTGCTTAAACTTTAGCTTGCCGTCGTGAAGCGGCCATATTGCAGCAGAGGGCCTTGGGTTCGTCATGCTTCGTTACCCAATAGTTGTTTTCAGGACAACGATTACATTAGCTTGGCGAGACCGTTGACTTGGCATTACCTTCCGTCTCCACACACCCCAATTATGCCCCCACCCTTGGCACACTTGCAGTGACCAGGCCCCTGACTGCTAATCGCCGCGGACATGCACCAGCAGACGCAGCTGCCAATGTGGAACCGCCCGCAGCAGGCGCACGACCCGATCAGAGCTTCGGCCGGGGGGCTGGCCCGGGAGGGAGGTCGGAGACCGGCTCGACCGGCTCGGGGCCCCGCCCCCGCCCCGCCCGCGCAGTGATGGCCGTCGGATCAGAGGAGGCGGCGCTGCCACCCCTATCTGGGAGCAACCTGCAGAAGAGCAGCAGCCACGGCGAACGGCCCTCCCTGGATGCCACAGCCGGTGCCCGCGCTGCCGGAGGCACTGGAAGCGCACCAGGAAGTAGCGGTGGCAGCAGCAGGCCGCGGGCAGGCGCTCCCAGCGCCATTGCCAACGGCCGCACCAGCGGTGCGACGGCGCCGGGCAGGGACCGGGCCGGCGGCGGCAGCGGTGCCCTGTCCACGGCGCCTGACAAGCTGCCCGCCCCGGTGGTGTCGACGCACACACGGGCCAAGCTGCCCGACGGAGCCCCCGCGGGAGGGGCCGCGGCCACAACGTCTGCCCGAACGAGCAGGATGGCCGGCGGGCGGGGTGTAGGGGCGGCGCCCACTGGCGTCCGTCCGAAGGTCCGCCGCAACGCGCCGGTTGCGGGTGAGTTGCGCGCCAGGGTATGGGCGGGCGGCGGGGTGCACCTTGTTTCACAGATCCCAAGAGGGCAGTGTCTATTTCTTAAAACCTGTAGGTTATGAGTCTCACGCGTATATGGTCTATAGCGGCAGGAGATGAGGAGCACTGTTGCCGGTGCCCCGGCTCCAGCTGATTGACACTTACCTCCTCGTGCCCTGCGCAGGCCCTGGCAGTGCTGCGGCGCGCGCCGCGGAAGCCCGCGCGGAGGCGGCCGCTCGGGCAGCTATTAACGCCTCCGACGGCGATGACGAGGGCGGCGCTGCAGCCGACGCGGACCGCAGGCCCGAACCCGAGGGCGCAGTGCGCTCACGCTCCGTCACCCAGCAATCGCCCGACCACACCCGGCCTCACCTCGCCCCCCACCAATCGCCCCATCGCAGCGAGGAGCCCCCCTCGCTGCCGCGCCGCTCTGCGCTTCGTTCGGCGGCACAGCCGCAGCACCAGCAGGCAGCCTCCCCGACACCCACCACAAGTGGGGCTGGCACGGCACAGCCGGGCGCGCCTTGGTCTCCGTCGGCATCGGGGGCACCCCTGCTGCCGTCGCCCTCCCCCACGTCCTCCCGGCTCTCGCCCGTGCCGCCCGGTGCCGCCCGGCATGAGCACGGACACGAGCACGGGCACGAGGGTAGCTCCGGGGGGGCCTTCGCCTCCGGCCGTCCCGCCTCCTCCCTGCTCCTCAGTGCGCACCCGGGAGGCCGGCCCGCCTCGGCGCGCCCCACCGGCGACTCGCTCCGTGACAGCCTCCAGGGCCCATACGCCCCTCGGCATGGGGCAGACAACCCTCACCACCATGCCAATAGCAATGACGGTGGGAGCAATGCAAACCCGTCTCGCCCCACCCAGCACGCAGAGCAGCAACCTGGGGCGCAGCACCGCAGCGGCAGCCACTCGCCACCAGGCCCCGCCTCCCTGGCCGCCGTGGGGCCGCTCTCCATGTTCGGTCCGCTAGGCACCGCCATGCCGGCCTCCCTTCCGCCGACTAGGCGCCCGCCCTCTGCCACTTCCAGTGCTCATAGCCACACCGCTGCTGCGTCCGGCCCTGCCGCCTCCGCCGGGGGCTCCACAGCTGCTGCGGCGGCTCCGGTCAGGCGGGCACTTACCCCACCGTCCCAGACCGCGGCGTCGGCTGTTGCTGCGGCGGCAGACAGGCAAGGTGGCGAGGATTCGCGCCCGTCTTGGAGCCGTGGCAGCACCCAAGACCGCCAGGCCTCCATCAGTGCAGGAGTTGGGCCCGTCCGGCCCACCAGCGGCCGCACCGCCGCTCCGCCGCAACCGCCGGGTGGCGGTGGCACGGCGACCAGCGGGGGAGGCGGCGCCGCGGCGTCCCTCCCGCGGGTGTCTTCGGGCTTGTCACGCGGGGAGGCACCGCGCGCAGCGCTAGTGCCGCGCAACCGCGCTGCCTCCTCCTCCTCCGCGGCTGCAGCAGCCGGCACGTCAGGGCAGCACGATTCCGCGGCTGCTTCTGTGCCCCAGGGGGCAGCGCCCGGACGCCTGGCCGTCACGGGTCCTGCGGCGCCGGCTGCTCCTTCGCTCCACGCGCCGAACCACACGACACATGACTCCCACCGCACCTCCGCACCACCATGGAATGCCTCCACCAGCACTGTCGGCACGCCCGGGCACGAGCCGCCCAGCGGCCGTGGGGGTGCGTCGGCGGGGGCGGCGTCAGCCAACCCACCTGCCGCGCGGCCGAGCACTCAACGCGTGTCTAGTGGCGGCGCCAACTCCATCGCCGTCGCTGCAGCGGCGATGACCGAAGCGCGGAGCCTTGGCGGCGGCGCGTCGGCAGCTGACGTTCACGGCGGCGGCGCGAGCGACGGCCCTCCCGGCGTCGTGCGCTTCACCGCCCGGCGAGACTCCCGGCGGGCCCGCGACCCGTCGCCGGCGAGCCACGCCAGTGCCGGCAGCGGGGGCAGCCGCGGCACCGCCGGCGGGCCGTCGCGCCGGCAGAGCCACGGCGTGCCCAGCGACCGGCACTACAACGGAAGCGACAGCGACGCCAGCGTGGGACACCACAGTGGCCTGCGCGGTGTCGGGTTGAGGCATGCTCACGGACACGGATCCCCGTCGCCGTATCTCGCCCCCACCGCTGCGGCCGGCGGCGGCGTCGGGCTTGGCGGCAGGGTCGGCAGCCTGGTGCGTACCGTCTCCGGCGCGCACGCTGGCGGCTCCTCGCGCGCTGCCGCCACGGCAGCGGCGACGCGGATGGTCTTCGAGTCGGTGCCGTACCCGTACGACAGCGATGACGACTCTGGCGAGTACGAGGGCGTGGTACGGCCGCCGCCGCAGCGGCTCTTCCGGGTCCAGCCCGACCTGCAGGCCGCTGACCGGACCACCTTTGGGCCCGCGCGCTCGCTGGGCGGCCCGGCGCGCGGCCCGCTGGCGCCGCACCCACCCACCCTCCACGGCCACGCACACGGGCATGCTCACGGGCACGGGCACGGCAACACGTACGCGCACACGCACCAGCACCTGCAGGCGCTGCGAAGGCGGCAGAGCGGGGACGACGGCGTGGTGGGCGGCACTCTGCTGATCGGCGGAGGCGGCGGGGGCGGCGCTGGAAGTGGCGGCTTTCAGGAGCGCTTCGCGGTGGAGCTGCGGCGGCGTGACGCTGAGCGGGCAGCACTGATGCAGCTGTTGATGGCGGGCAACGAGGAGGATCTGCTGCGCCAGGTGGGGATGGGGCATTGGGGTGATGGCGGTCATCGCCGTGTGCACCCAGCGTGTGTGCCGGTGCCCGGGTCGTCGGGAGAATTCCACCGGACTGGCAGCTTGGGGGTAGTCAACGGGTCATGCGTTTTGCTTCGTTTTCATGGTCGCGGTAGATACCCGTGTGCCCCTTGTGCTTTTGCTTTGCTTTGCGCGGTTACAGTTCCCAATGTTGTTGCCGACAAGGTTTCCACGTTCCCCCTCTTCCACGGACTGAGTACCCCCTTCCCTTGCTGGTGTCCGCCCCGAATCCCTCAGGCAGAGGAGGACCAGCTTGCGCTAGGTGGGTCTCGCGGCATGCGGTTGCCCCGTCGTGGGGCTCACTAAGCGCGTTCGGTCTGCCGCTTTGTGGAGAAGTGTACTCGTGGATGGGTGGTAGCATGCATTTGCTTTGCACCACATGGCGCGTGAGCTCCCCGGCGGCCACCCTTCCACTTGCATCCTTTCCCGTCTCAGTGCCCTCCATGCCACCCCACCTTTCCTCGCTGGCGTCGCGCCGGCTGCGGCTGCTGCTGCAGCGCTTATGCTGTCCCTCCAGGACGGCGACGGCGGCATGCTGCCCGCGGGGCCAGTGGAGCTGCCCGCCCGCAGCCACGGCGCGGCCGCTGCTCTGGCGCTGCACGCGCTGACCCGCGGGTCTCTCCTGGCCGGGCTGGGCGCGCTGGCCCCCGGCCTGGTTGCGGAGGAGCCCCCGGCGCCCACGTACGAGGAGCTGCTGCAGCTGGAGGACGTCAGGGTCACCACCCCGCAGGTGTGTGTGTGTGTAATGGGGGGAAGGGTGTTTGGCAGGGGCATCTCGTAGCTTGCGGGTCGGTCCGGGGGGTGAGGGGCTTACTGGGGAGGGCTTCCTGTTGGGGCCGGGAGGCGCGGGCGTCAGGGCCGGGACGGGCTTGGACGCCGCGGTTGGAGAGCCTGGGAAACTGCCTGGTACGCGCCGGCGATGGTTGCGCAGCGGTTGGGAGGTGTGCGTGTTGGGGGTGTAAACGGCGCCAGTGCGCCTGTACTGGAGTGGTGAGCTTGAGGCAGCGTCTTAATAGTGCACTCACTCAGGGGTTTTAGGCAGCTGTGGCGATTAGCGTTCCTTTGCAGTCTATACATCAAATATCAGACTATGGTGCTCACGGACAGGCGGCACTGCCGGACAGCAGCGCCATTTTGATGTGGCGACGTGGAGCTCTCCGCCCCACTCCCCGCCGGGTCGGGCGGTGGGATGGGATCACTGCCTCTTCGCGGCCGCCTCCACGCATGCGCCCAATGCCGCCCCCTTCGGCCCACGCGTCACCAACAGCACCTTGGCTCCCCTCTCTACCAGTCAGACGTTCGGGCCGGGTCGGGTCCACGGGCTGGGCTTGGGAACACAGTCAGCCAGGGATTCGGCCGGGTGGGGCTAATAAACCCGTTAAACCACCAGGCCATGTGGTCCATAAATGCACAGGACCACCGGGAGGTGCGGCATCGGCAATAACCGGGAGTGCGCTCACCGGGGACCCTGGCCCCTCCCTTCCACCCGCAGCGCTCAGCCAGTTGATAAC
>LSYV01000018.1:1403235-1442627 GCA_001584585.1 Gonium pectorale
GACCTGGAATGATGAAAAGCTGTCCGTAGGTACAGCGCTCGTCCGTACTATCCGTACTATCGGTACGGAGGCGGTCACTGGGTGTCACTTCAGCTAAGTCGACCGTCCCTAGTGCTGTTCCCCTGCCCACAATGGCCCGCCCTGGGCTTGTACGTGCGTTTGCTGCCCTGCTTCTGACGCTCGCTGCAACAGGAACCAATCACACACCTGATGTCGGTCTTTGGCGAAAGCATACGGATGAGTGGTGCCGGCATCCGCAACTCGAACTTTGATGTCAGTTAGCATAGGCTGCGCTAGTTTACTAATTGACTGCCCAGGACACTGAGGTATTTGGGCCTATCGCCAGTTTGTTCATCGGGTCCGCCAAAGTGGGGCCGTTCGGCAATACCAGCAGTTTTAATGAGCAGCGCGGCGCAACCACTGCACGGTATCGCCCCTGCACGATAATGCACGATGACCCCCTCCCTTTTCGGCTGCAAGGAATGTCTTTCGTGCTTCTGAATCTCGACTCTACTTCCCGGGCAGGTGGGTTTTGGGCTCTCGTCGGTTTCAGACCCACCCGCTGCGCCCCCGCCATCCTGTCCACGAATGCTCCCGCGGGCGCCCCATGTGTGCGTTCCAGATTGCCTACTGCTGAGAGGTACTCCTCCTGCCACACATGACCGCTCCCAACCCGTAACCCCTGCCTGGCCGCAGGCGTACCGGCGGTCTTGCGACACTTTCCAACTTAACTCTGGGGCATACGTGTGGGGCCTAAGCGTACTAGCTCTCTCCGTCATACTCGGCTGGTACCTCTTTTTTGCGTACCCGGGTCCTGGAGTGCGTTTGTTGGACGTCACAGCACGTGTAAGGATGAGGCTGCGCTGCCAAATGTGAACGCTAGTCCTTTGCGACCCGTACGGGCTGGAGTCGCCCGTTCGCTCCGGGGGTCTGGACAGAAGGGGAGGGCGGAAATATGGCAGACGTTCAAGTGCCCAGACCGCAGTTGCCCTAGGCACCAGCGCACCATGGTCCGTGAGCCGCAACACCGCCGCTCGATGGGTCAAATGGTGGGCCGAATGCACGTCATCAGTCGAAGAACTCCCTGCGCACTAGGGTACACTACACACCACCGGCGGAAACACGCAGCCCACACGGTTGACCCATGGGTCCGTCGCAACCACTGCACATCCACTGCGCGCGCTCCATGCCTCAAGAATACCATAGCAAACGGCGTGTCCTGCGTGGCACAGCGTGCGAACGGCAACCCGCTTATCGCTCCTCTGTCGTTGCACCCTGCGTGGCCCCCTTCCAATCCGTCATCGAGCCCCGTCACTCCGATGACCCTCCTGCAAGTCCCTACACCCCGGCTGAGACCCGCCGCGCAAACTCCGCCTGCGTCGGCGGACTCCATTGGCGGACGTACAGGCAGGCAGGCAGGCAGGCTGTGCAGTGCTGCGCAGCTGGAGTGCATGCCGCCTTGCTGTGTCGCACCAGCGCGGCCTCATCAGGGCTCGGCCGTACCCCGGCGCTCCGGCATGCGTACCCACGCCTGGCCCTCTCCCGCCAGGCGCGCCATGGCCGGCCACATCGTAGGGCGCCCGCTCCGGGCCTGCGCCAGCTGCCGCAGGAAGGCGAACAGCAGGATGGCCACGACGTCACCCCAGCCCTTGGGCACCAGCACACACTTGCTGTACCCGATCTTGGCGCGCCGTACGCGCCAGGTCACGACCGGGCCGATGGACGCATTGTCGCGGGCATCTCGCGGCATTGCGGACCAGGCCTGGTAGAGCACTTCGTACTCTGCCGGGGCCAGGAGCGACACCAGCGGGTCCATGTCAAACCAAACGAGGATGTCACCATCGGCCGGCCAGCCCAGCGCGCCGAACACGGTGTCAGCCGCCTCCTTGAGCAGGGGTGGCTGCGTGAAAGGGTTTGTTTGGGTGGGCGTGGGGTTGAGTTGCGTTGGGAAACCCATGCCAACCCGCCCCCCCGCGGGTGCCTGCCGTTTCCCAGCCGCGCCTTGCCTTGCCATCCCTTCTTGCCGGCGTGCGAAGCACACCACACAAGCGCAGGTGGCGTTGGCGGCCTAATACCCCAAACGGTCAGCACCTACCAGCTGCTTCGCGATATTGTTCGTAATGCCCTTTAACATGTCGACATTCTTGCCGTGCTCCCCCTTAAGAAGTCGGCCACCCTTGTTGGCCATTGACCGCACTTGGCAGGGCTGCTGGCCCTTCAGCATGTGGTTATACATGCGCTCCTGTCCAGTGGCCGCAGCAAGGCACAACATACGTTAGGTACTTGCAGGAGGGAGCACCTGGGCAGCCAGCCAGTACAGTAGGAAGCGAAGCTGCAAGCAACGTGACTCACCTCAAGCTCACTCATCGCGGCGTCCGCGGGGCGTGGAAGCGCAAGGCGCGCAAGGCCGGCGACGCCCAGCGCGGCTCCCTGTAGGTAGGGCGCAGCAGCGGTGATGGCGGGATGGGCTCTTAGCGCTACGCTACGTGAGGGCCTCTCTGTGCTGCGCCGGCCCCCTGGGCAGTCACTGCGATGTCGTGCGCAGACCAGGCCAAGCCGTGAACGGCTTAACAGCTCGCGTACGGAGATCACGGGTTAGGCCCCGCAGCGTGATCAGCAGCCGACACCGTGCGGGTGGTGTGCATTATCTCGGTACGCACCTGCGCTGCGGGGGCGCCGTCATCTTGCTGCGCGGGGGGGCGATTCGAAGGCGCCGTGAAGGGGCGAGGCTGCAGTCACAGAGGTACGGGGGCCACAGAACGAAGGGTCACGTCGGGTTCGATAAGGGCATGTGGGATGCCCCATCTTACGAGTTACGGAGGCGCGGACAACAGTACACAATGGTGTGCACCAGCTCCGCAGGGGAAGCACCATTTCTTTTCAGAGAATGGGAGCGCGGCGTAACATGCTGACATTGGGTCGCAAGCAAAGGGCTCCTCGCCGGGAAGCGCCGACCTCGGATGCAGGCCCGGCTGCAGCGAGCAATGGTCTGGTCTGGGTGCCAATAGTCCGCCCGACCAGCTCCCCTCTCTCATCCCCCTCGCCCTGCTCCCTCCTCGCCCTCCCGCCCCCACCTGCACGTCGTTCGCGTCCTCCTGGGCGAGCTCCTTCCAGATCCCTAGCTCTCTCATCCTGGCCATGGCGGCCACGAGCTCCTCGTGGCTGTCGTGGTCCCGCTGTCGCTGCAGCTGTCGCTGCTCGGCGGCTTCCTGCAGCTGCTGGGTCAGGCGCTGCTCCGCCGACACAACAAGGCCCTCCAGGTGGGCGCGCAGCTGCACGAGCTCGGCCGTGTCGCTGCCGTGGTAGACGCGCTGGGCGGGGGGAGGGGCGGACAGGCACAGGGGCGGACGGGACTATCTCAGGACGGACTTGACAACCAACCGGGACCGCATGCGCAGGCTGAGCAGACGCAAATCATGCACGGCTTGGGGTCGCCCAGATTGTCGCCAGCGATCATGGCGACAGGTCGCACCTGGAAGCGAGACCCAGTGGGCTTAGGAAAACAGACTGCGAAGCTGCAAGCAACGTGACTCACCTCAAGCTCACTCATCGCGGCGTCCGCGGGGCGTGGAAGCGCAAGGCGCGCAAGGCCGGCGACGCCCAGCGCGGCTCCCTGTAGGTAGGGCGCAGCAGCGGTGATGGCGGGATGGGCTCTTAGCGCTACGCTACGTGAGGGCCTCTCTGTGCTGCGCCGGTCCCCTGGGCAGTCACTGCGATGTCGTGCGCAGACCAGGCCAAGCCGTGAACGGCTTAACAGCTCGCGTACGGAGATCACGGGTTGGGCCCCGCAGCGTGATCAGCAGCCGACACCGTGCGGGTGGTGTGCATTATCTCGGTACGCACCTGCGCTGGGGGGGCGCCGTCATCTTGCTGCGCGGGGGGCCGAATCGCAGGCGCCGTGAAGGTGCGAGGCTGCAGCCATGGAGGTACGGGGGCCACAGAACGAAGGGTCACGTCGGGTTTGATAAGGGCATGTGGGATGCCCCATCTTACGAGTTACGGAGGCGCGGACAACAGTACACAATGGTGTGCACCAGCTCCGCAGGGGAAGCACCATTTCTTTTCAGAGAATGGGAGCGCGGCGTAACATGCTGACATTGGGTCGCAAGCAAAGGGCTCCTCGCCGGGAAGCGCCGACCTCGGATGCAGGCCCGGCTGCAGCGAGCAATGGTCTGGTCTGGGTGCCAATAGTCCGCCCGACCAGCTCCCCTCTCTCATCCCCCTAGCCCTCCCGCCCCCACCTGCACGTCGTTCGCGTCCTCCTGGGCGAGCTCCCTCCAGATCCCTAGCTCCCTCATCCTGGCCATGGCGGCCACGAGCTCCTCGTGGCTGTCGTCGTACCGCTGTCGCTGCAGCTGTCGCTGCTCGGCGGCTTCCTGCAGCTGCTGGGTCAGGCGCTGCTCCGCCGACACAACAAGGCCCTCCAGGTGGGCGCGCAGCTGCACGAGCTCGGCCGTGTCGCTGCCGTGGTAGACGCGCTGGGCGGGGGGAGGGGCGGACAGGCACAGGGGCGGACGGGGCTATCTCAGGACGGACTTGACAACCAACCGGGACCGCATGCGCAGGCTGAGCAGACGCAAATCATGCACGGCGCTGGAGGCCCATGAAGCTTCCCTGCGCGCCAGCTGACAGCGTAGAGTGATGAGTTAGGCAGGGGGGCGGGGTTGCGGGACTTAACCAAGTGGCGAGTGTATTGAGGCATATAGGCCGGGTGAGAAGGGCAGCGATGGAGGGCAGTGACGAAGGGCGCGCACGCACCCAGTGCGGTGCGACACAGCACGCTGTGTGCGGGCAAGCGACAGCGCGTGCGTGTCGCGAAGGCGCACCATGTCGATTGCCTCGCACGCCATCTTGCACGCAGAGTGAGGGGGGCCGAGCCCCTGGGGAGGAGAGGGAGGAGGAGGTGTGGCGGGGAAAGGGGCGGCTTGCGAACAGCTGTCATAAAGCGACGGCAGCGGCTTTCCGAGGCGGGCCAGCATCATCTGCGACCCTTTGACTGGGGTCCGGTCAACATGCGGCTGAAGCCGCATATGTCGGCGACAGATGGCTGAAGACGACCGTAAAATGGACAATATACGCTTTGCACAAGCTAATAATTCATAAGGAGGCCGCGTGCTCGCCCAGGCGGCCCCTCCGACTCACTCTTCGCTTGACGATGGGGCCGTCGGAGGGGGCGGGGGGGGCCGTCGGCAGTGTGGCACCGTTTCCGTCGACAACTGGGACTGCCCTGCGGCTGAGACCATCACGCTCAGGGTTGCTGAAGTCACCAGCGATGATGGCGGCAGCAGGTCGCACCTGAGAGTGATTCACTTAAGGGGCAAGAAGATTTGCAGTGCTGTCTCCCAGAGGGCCTTCAAGAGGTTGGCAGGTCGAGCGGGGACTGGAAGTTTTGGTAGTTTCAAAGTTCCCTCGCCGGATTCTATATCCACTTCCGGTTGACCTCCAAGCAATTGTTCCTATGGCCGTCGGGCGCCTCCAAGGCGCACCGTGCAACAGGAAAACGGCCGTACGGTCGTGGACAACATCCGCCCCCGGGGGCACCATGACTGCTGAGCCTGTGTGCATGGAATGGGGGCACTAGGGGGTGGCAGTAAACGCACGGGACACGCCCCCGCCCCTCTCGGCAAAGCCGACATGCTACACCTGGGTCTTAAGCAGCACCTCAGCTGTAAATGAATTGCAATTCAATGAGATTTCATGTGGAGAATGGTGGAAGAATGCCAAGCGCACTCTGCTTCGGTGTCCTCACGCTCGAAAGCTGTCTGCTGTCAGGGAAAACGGGGTCCTGTGGCAAACCAGTCCCGCCGTAGTTGTGACACCCCATATTGCGACGTTCTTGCCCTAGCTGGACTGCCTCTGCTTCTGCTGGCATGCTCTTGAGCGTGCTGTCGCATGCAGGTCCCTGGGAACTGGGATCCTGGCCTCCAGGACCGTCACGCCGGCTGGCGGCACAGCAAGGAGGCCCGCGGGTTGAGCGGGGGGGAGGGATGTGGGGCAGGGGCGGGGCCAGCGGAGGCCGTATCCTGGCACCCCCTGGCGAGTCTCCCTACCAAAGAGCGCCGGCGGTTACATGTACTGTTACACTATACCGTCCTTCCAGACCAGGTGCTTGATGGCGGCTCCAATCGGACGGCATCCAAACCCAATATTTGAGGTATATGTGTATGACCGCAGCCACAATGGGCGGCCCAGTAGCAACCTTCATAGTAAGTTCTTCTCTTCACCATTCAACCCCTTCGTCGTACACGATGCATGCCCACACGTTGCCGCCGAGCGACGGGAAAGCAAGTCCTTCCCGTAGCTTCTGATGACAGGCAGCGACGTGCCTGACGCGGAACCAAGGTCCCACAGGGTTCAGTCGGCCTGGGGCAGCGCAACTTTGCGCCAACTCACACAGGCGCCAGATGGCTTCACGGGACGCCGCCGTAAGCGCCGTTCCCGAAGTTCCTTTGTGCTAACACCACGTCGCCAGCGCGGTAGCCTGGGCCCAGCCGTCAAAGCCCGGCAGCCAAGAGCCCGGAGCCGGCCGGGGGGGGGGCGCCTCGTGAGGGTTGGGCGCCGGTGGTGCTTTTGAAGTCGGCAGGGGCTGCGCGCGGTCCCTCGCTTTCGCCGCTGGCTGCTGCAGTGGCCGCGGCTGTGGCCCCTGCGGCAGCGGCCGCTGCGTCAGCAAGCCCTGGACCCGCGCGCCAGCGGACACGGCAGCCCTCAAGCCCCTGTGCCGCCCTGCAGATCCGTCGGCCCCGGCCTGCCCCCTGCCTCCCTGCCCCCTGGCCACCTCGCTGTCGCTCATCCAGCCATCCCGAGGCGGCCCGCCCAGCTTAGCCGCCACTGCGACGCCCTGCCTGGCTGCCCCTGGCGCCCCTGACACCCTCGCCCGACCATCGCCGTTCCCTCACGGTGAGGGCGGCAGCTGCTGATCCTCCCGCTGGGACCTGGACCCCTGCGCGCGGACCGGGACCGGCTGCTGCTGTGCCAGCGGCCGGGGCGGGCGAAGCAGCCGCGGGGCCGCTTGCCTGCGGGCGCGAGGGGTCCAACGACTCGACATTTAGCTGCGAGACGCGCTCCTAATGGGCGGGTGCGGGTGGCTCCACGGGGAGCGGCGACCTTGCTGCAGCGGCCGTTGGCGCATCGTTAGCGGGCGCAGAGGCGCCCGCTAGCCCGGGAGTGCCCCGTGGCCCTCCTCTGCACCAGTTGGGAAGGGCATGGAGATGGCCCCCAGGTTATAAGCATGGGGTACAGCTACTAAGAGAGCCTCTAGGTGGAAGAGGTGGAAGCAAAGCCTAAAAACGTCTGACGTGGCCGGTCCTGGTAAGAACGGCCATACAGCTTGAGATTGGCCGTGCAAACTTGTACAGAAGGCAATTCCATAGGCCGCTGCATCGCTTCATAAATTGCCCCGTACGGGTTGTACTGGTCATGACCATTATTGTATGGAATGACAGGGCTTCCGCCCGGCATCATCCCAGGTATCGGCGGGCGGGCATCCCAGGGGCTGAACCAGGGGGGCCGCATGGCCCAGGCTGCAGGTAGTGCCGCGTTCGCTGCGGGTCCGGTGCGGTTGGCAGCTGCTCCGATGGATCTGGGGCCGGCTGCACGGCGGGCCTCGGAGGCCTGTCCGAAGAAGGCGGCCATGGACGAATTGCGGATATTGGGTTGGGGGAGCGTGTAATGGTCCTCGTCTCTACCCCGCTTCAGCGCCTGACGCCGAAGTATGGCAGCCTGTAGGTAGGCTCCCACCGCAGCTGGCGGGGCCTCCCTCATAATAGTAATCATGTTACGATGCCTAAATCCCAAAGCAGCCTCGAATTCGTCTCGGAGTTGCTCGTAGCATGGGCATTCACAGAACACATGTAGTTCATCCTCTACGGCCGCGGCGTCACCACAGGCCTTGCACGTTCGGTGCTGGTGCTACCTGCTGTTGTTGCCTGCGCTGCCGACGCTGCCGGCAGCCATCACAGCGACAGCGGCGTCATCGAGTGAGACCTGTTGCCGGGAGTGGGGGAGTGTTGCTGACCCTGTCTCAGGCTCATCCTTTGGAGCTGCGTGTGCGCATGTGGGGTGCATCTGCACAGCGCCCTCCAAGGTTTAGCCGGAGCTCGGAGTTCACGACCTTGCAAGGCGGCCGCTTCTCGCGGCGTCGCCCCGCTGGAGGACGTGATGTGGAGGTGGCGCTATCCGCTGCCATGCCCGGAAAGCACGATGAGATGAAGGTGGCCATGCTTACCCGCGCCATAGTGAGAGGGCATACCGAGTTGTTCGCAGTGAGCATGAATGAAATGAGGGTTTTGTCGGAGGCAGTTGTTCTGAGTCTAGTTGGCAGTGTGATTTCGCCATGGGAGTTGTCACGACCGGCACGTCCCGCCTTTATGAGCGCCGTAATGAGGGTTAAGAGGGCCCAGTCTGACAAGTCTACTGATCCCTTGGTTCCTGCGTTTCATAATGGGTTCGCAGGCGCAGGGTGTTCGGGTTCGAATAGCCATGTTGGGAGTAAGTGGAGAGGTGCTCGACCTGGCGTTGCCCGCCACTGTTCAAACTGTTGATTCGTTTGCTGTAGCACGAGGTCCCTGGACCCACATCTCACAAGTGGATGAGGCCCGTTTGTCCTGGATGAAGTCGTTACAGGAGGGGCGCTTGCTCCTGTTGCGCTGACCCGCGTTGACGGTCAGCTGTTCGCCTGGATCGTTGTCTTGGCGTCCGTGAGTGCCAAGAACTTGTTTTCGAGGCGTACGGCCTTTGAGGAGTGGCTTTTCTAGTGGCATCTAGTCGATCTGGCCTGCGGTTTTAGCCAGCTTCACCCGCACTCCTTGCGTTGCACGCTGGGGGGGGGGGGTCTGCCGCATGCACGTATTGCGCACGTTGGACGGTCAGAGAGCACGACAGACTGTTGCAATGGTTGTTCTGTGGCTTGCACGACTGGTGGACGGGTGATTTGCGATGGGGTGTGTTGTGCGTACTTTGGACGTGCTGCTGGGTTTTGGGTCGTGGTCGGCAAGCCATGCGTTGGGCCCGAGAACTTGTGGGCGACTTGTGGGCGCGTGCTGCCGTGCTCGCGGTGGCTCACGTGGCTCTGTGATTGCCGTGAATAAGATTCCTGGTGGGCTCTCAGCTCCTGGTGGAACTGAACAACTGACCATTGTGACCCGGCACGCATTCATCAGGTACTTCCCATCCACTCGTAGCGCGGTGGTTTGTAAGTGATTCCGTACTACTCTTCTGCCGTACTGCGTTTCCATGCCAGTAGCTCCCGCGTCCGAGCGAGGTTCTCCCCGTTGCAGGGTAGTGTTGCCGTCGGCCGGACCACCCTTGCGGTTGATGGCGGGCGATCTGCTGCTGCTTGCGCGCGCGCGGCTTTCACCAAGTGAAAGCAATGCGACAGGCCAGAAGTGCACAGTGCATGCGAACTCGGGGGCAGCGTCCGGCTGTGGGACGGGCGAGGAGGCCCAAATCACAGAGGCTTCAAGATACCGGCCGCATACGGCGGCTGCCCACATATGATCAGGCGCTGTGCTCCAGGCTGTGCTAGCATGTTGTGGGTGTGGTCCAATCTTGTGGGGCGCTGCCGGTGGCCTCGCCTGTATCTGCTCTGTATGATTCTGAGGACTGGCGGTAGTGCGGTGCTTCGTCGCTGCCTGCCACTCTCCTGGCAGGTCCTTTTGGGCTGGTTGAGCCGCCGCAACGGCTGGGGCCAGCATCCCATGCCGTCGCGCGGCTGGCCAGGTCGCTGACTTTGCCCACAGATTGGGCTAGTCTCGCAGGACCCCTAGCGGAGTGGCCCGCACTGCTGTGTGCGATGCGTCTCTCACTCGCCCGTGCGGCTCAATGCATGCCATCTGTTTCCGCGCACAGCAAGGGTCGCCGCCTCCGTGCCGCCGCCCTCATCCCGCTATGAGGAGCCTGTAATACGTAATCTGCGTCCTTCACCAAGTAAAGTACCGCCCTATTCCCTATCTTTTTTGTGGGGAAGGTTACAGGTGCGAGAGGCGATGAAGGGCGAAAGACAATGGGAGGGATGGACCACCAGCCCTGAAATCTGCCCTAGCCCCAGCGCACCAGAGTAGGCAAAACCAAACAACGGCGGCACGCAGACGGGGAGGAGTCCTGCACATGAAGATCACACAGCAGGAGGACAAGGCCGACCAATCAATTTAAGGGGAAGCCAGCACGATGACGTGATAGTCAAGGAGGTCAAAGGAACACAGGGAGCAAGACACCTCCCTAAATCAACGGCATGCGGATATGCGCCCTATTGGAAACGTCGCGCCTTCGGGCGTGTATGACCGTAGAGGCGGGCTCCCTCCTTCTCTGCAGATTTCTCTTTTTTCGGATAGATCTTGGATAGAATTCGCAGTGGGACTGCATGGCCGTCCCGCAGTGCTCCCGTGCTGCTGGCAAACCTCGTACCTCCTCCTCTCTTCTCCCGCGAAGAAGAAAAATTGGGACACAAACGAGCACGAGCAGAGCGTGCCGGTGAAACCCCCGTGCCCTGTGCACAGTTGGCCCAGAGCGTGGCCTAGAGCACCCCGTTACCCCTGCGTGCCACGCGTCGCCGAGACAGCGCAGGACCTGCTTGGGCGGTAATGGAGTGATGGGCGATGGGGCGTGCATGGCGTACCCGCCGCATAGACAGATGCTCGGACAGTACAACAGCTTTCGTCCGACTCATTTACATACCGCGTTGCAAATTTTGAAGTTCTGGTTCAACAAGGATGTGGGCGCAGTGCCTCGCGTTGCTCTCCATTGGGGTCGCAGTCTTCGCGCCTGTCACGGGTGCTGGCGCGGCTAAAACGCACGATTACACGTACATATTTGCAATACTAGGAGATAGTACATCCGATAATGGTAGGACTTGGGGCACTCGACCGAGCAATAACCGCTTTGCTCGTGGAGCCCCCAATGCTAGCGTGAAGCTTACTTTCACATGGCCTTATGATGCAGGGAACGTGTTCCGAGCAGTGGGGGTGCCAGACCCCGCGCTCTACTGGGAGGGGAGGTGAGGGCAGGCCCCACGCCCTCTTGGCTCAGATTCTTTTTGTGAGGCGCCTCGAGGGCATTTCCCCATATCGCAGTGTGACCTACGCACCTGTGCACCGTGGAGGACATCGCATGCGCATACGACAATGAGGGTTTGACACAGGTTACGATACCCACCTGCTGGCAGTCGTTCCGAGGCTTGGAGTGTGCCCACGGTGCGCCCCATCAGAGTGAACTGGCCCGCCCTCCATTGCCGCCGTCAGGTTCACGAATGGCTACAACTGGGTGGACTACCTCAACATGACGCTCAGCAACAAGGTCAAGGCCAAGGTCGGGCTCCATCCGGGGAATGCAGCGCGTGCATCGCACGCAGCGTGTGGCTGGCATACACAGCACACACCGTTATGACGCGGTCTGCTAACGTAGAAATTAATGCAGTACCTGATATGAGTCGCTATGCGCTGCGTCGCACGCCCGCAATGTGCTGTACACCCAAAGTCCCTGTATGTTGCATTCGGCGCATACGGCGCCATGCAGCGGTCGGTGGTGTACGGCTTGCCTGGCTGATCGAGTGTTCTGGAACTGGCACCAGTGGCGGCGCGTGGCTAGGAGGCTTGGTCCCCTCCATCGGCGCGGTCGCATCACCTTACCTATTTGACAGCACCAGTGCTGACCCACTGTCACGCCCTTTGCTTCCTGGTGCCAGACTACCGTATCACAAGCGGCGGTATAGCCCATGCGCACACGCCACCTCCATGCGGATACAAACGGGTCTATCTGCCTGCTGCCCCACGCCTGCCCTCCCTCATTTCCTCTCCGCCACGCCCGCCCGCCCGCCGTCAGGTCTTCAACTACGCATATGGAGGCGGGCTGGCCTGCCCCATGCAATACATGCCGTGAGCCCGCGGGTGCTGAGCGCATCGCGCTCGCTGCGTTTGTCCGCTGTGGGTGGGATGGGGCGCCTTGAGCGCTGCCCCGCATGCGGCAGACTAGGCACGGATCCTGCGCCGGACCGCACCGCACCTGCATTGCGTGGCTGGGTGGTGGCCCTGTCCTGAGCCTGCCTGCCAGCGGGACCCGCGCCCCCACCAAAAACCTTGCAGCCCCGCCAGGTACTTGTATACGCGCTCAGGCTGCGACCGGGACGCCCGCCCACATGCCACTGTCCACTCATTATGGCAACTAGGTGAACCCGATGTCCCGAGCGTTCCGGCGCCTGCACAGGCTGCGGTACATGCGCATGTAAGGCAGCGGCCTGCCACGCGGCCCGCCCCACCCCCAGCACTTGCTAGCCTTGGCCCCCTGCCCACCCACAGCTTTGCGGGGAATCTGGAGACGCAGACTGCTGTCTTTGTCAGCGAAGTCAAGTCCGGCAAGGTCCCCACCGGCAGGGGCGTGCGGGTCGTGCCGCTGCAGCTCATCGGCGGCAACGACATCCTGGTGCGGCCCACCACCAGCCACCAGCGGGGGGGGCCGGCGGGAGGGCGGCCGGGTCGCGTAGGCAAGGTGCACGTGCTTCGGCGCAGCCGAAGGCCCTGCCAGCGGCGGGCTTGGGTGGCGCAGGGCTTTGCATGTTTCGCGTAATGCATGCTGGCCTCCCCCCAACCGCCCCTCTGGTTGTGTCCGTTGTGCCCGTCCGTCCGTCCGTCCGCTGCACTCCGGCTTCCCGTCGGCCGGGCTTTCAGTGGGATGCAGGGATGCCGGTGCGTCTTCAGCCGCCTCCCCGCTGCCCCCTCCGCCCCCGTCCCTTCTTCCTGCCCCACTGCGTGTCAGATGGCTATGGCGGGGTACGCACGCAGTCGCACGCTGCCCACCGCGGCTGTGGTGGCGGCGTTGGTTGCCAGGGTGGTGGACTGCCGGATGGCGGCGCTGCGGACCAGCGTGGAGGTGCCCGACGTGCACGACTCGGTGCTGGGGCCGATGCTGCCAGTCCATCTGGCACCTGCCACACCAGCCTTTCTGAAACCCATGGTGGGTCGGGGTAGGGTGGGTGGGAGTTAGCTGAGTTTCTGGATTGGCGTGGCGTCCCTGCCACCTGATCCGGCTGCTGCCTCAGGCCTCTTGTTATGTATGGTGTGCCGGGGTGGGCAGCCAATCGACAGCGCGCTTCGGGCTTCCCTTGCCCCCTCGGCCGGCCGGTCAAGGGACGCACGATGGTGCGGCCCCACCCCCCATCGATGCCCCCGCCCCTGTCAATGCCCCCGTTTCCTCCGCCGCCCTGGACCGCAGCTGAAGGACCTGCTAAATACGATTGACGCCAAGTCCGCGGAGGCGGTGGCGGCGCTGCAGGCCGAGCTGGACGGCCGCCCCAAGGGCGCCCCGGGCGCGGGCGTGCGGGTGCACGCGTTGGGCGGCAACAGCTGGATCGCGCGGGGCGTCGACCTGGTGGAGCCGCCATTCACCAACACAACACGTGAGGCACCTGCAGGGCCCGGGGGAGGCGGGGAAAGGCGGCGTGTGGCAGCTTGCGCGCCGACTATACGATAAGGGGCGGATTTTAGCATCCGTGCTGTCGTGCCGGCTTACGTGCTGAAAGGAAGACGGGCATGCGCCCTTTTGGATTATGGCCTGGTGCTTCGGAGTGCTGTGCTGGCTGCGGCAACGCCGCTGACTGGCCCCAGCGCCGGGCGGTGGATGGAGTGGTTGGATACGGTGACGCAGGTGCTCCATCGCTGATGCCGGCTTGCCTCATGCATGATGGCCCCCCCCGCACCCCCCACCGCCACTGCCAACGTTCACCCCAAGGCCGACCTTACCCGCGCCTCCCCCTCGCCTCGCGCTCCGCAGATCCATGCTTCTACAACCCTGCGGGGCTCCTGCGCCTCCGAGATGGCATTGTGCCCTGCGCCGACCCGGACGATCGCCTCTTCTACGGTAACGCGCGGGCTCGGCTCAGTTCAGCTCGGCTCAGCTCAGCTCAGCTCAGCGGGGGCCACCGGCACACGCACACGCACACGCGCGCCTGGCTGGGGGGCCCACACGGGACCCTACTGACGCACCCCGCCCCTCATGGCAACTGACTTTGCACGGCACCCCAACCGGGGAGAACGCGTATGCTACCGGCCGGCGTCCGCAGCTTACCCTTGCCGTGTATCTATCTACTTTCCCCCTTCCTCCGTTACGCCCCCTTCCCGCCGCTCACCGTTTGCCCTCTGCTTCGCATCGCATCGCGTTCGGGCAAATGCCTCCCTGCTCTTCATCGCCCCCGCCCCCTGCCCACCCCTCCTCCCCTCGCCCCCCCCCCCGCCAGACGACACGCATATTTCCAGCCGCTTTCACAAGTGGGTGGCGCTGGAGGGCGTTTTGCCGCGGCTGCAGCAGCTGCGGATTCTGCCCCTTGGCATCTGACGAGGGCAGAGGCCTGGCCTTGTTGAGCGGCGTTGCGCCATGGCGAGCGTAAGGCTGGCCGTGGTGCCGAGCGCCCGGTGGGCGGCCCGACGGCCCCAGCCACGGCCGTATGCGACGGGGGAGGGAGGGAGGGAGGGAAGTATGGTCGCAGAAACAGCCGCAATTTGCACCTTGCCTGCCCACCGTCAATGTAGACGGGACAACAAATGCGGACGGAGCGGATGAACAACTTATTCCAGTCATTGTCCACCATGCTGTTTTCTTTGCCCGCGCTTGAAGCACTTTTGAACGGGAAATGTTGCCTCTTGGATCAAGGGACGCTGCCCGGCTGTCTCGTGGGCCGGGCAACGCCTGCATGTTGGGCGGCGGACCAGGCGTGTTGGGGTTGCCTGCGCGCAGCCGCATGGATGCCGTGGACAGCGGTGGTGCGGTGGCTCGGCTGGGTCGCGTGCGGGCGGGGAGAGCCGTCTCTGCGCTACGGTTCTCGGGGTGGTGTTACCCTTGCCAGGGCATCATGATAAGAATATGATGCTTTTCAGTGACCGTCGGCAGGACCCGAGTTTGGCCGCGAGCTGAGCAGGGTGCACACCGTTTGGCATGCACAGTGCCGTGGATTCCACCCGTTTATGTGTTCGCGTTGCGAGTGGGTGGAGGGCTTGGCAGTGGGCGCATGGGGCCGTTAGCAGTTGGGAGTCAGCTGCAATATATATTCTTGATGACCCAATGCCCCCAAGTTGATGCGACGGAGGGCATGCGGCTTGGGCTTACAATGGCCAATAGTCGGTGTTTATTCCTGATGGGGGATGCCAGATTTCGTAAAAGTGCATTGTTCCTAGACTTCCTACAGGGCGACAACGCGTGCCCGCCCATGCGGTCAGCACACGCCCAGCCGGCCGTACGTACGGCATGCCGTGATGCCCTGCGTTTCGATGCAAATGCTACCTAACCTGAGTGTACCATTGTGCTTCACGTGCGATTGAGATGCTGTTCTTCATGACATGTTGATTCGAGGGTTGTTGATGTCGGCCTTCCGTTTGGCCAACTGGCTCGGTTTGAGCTGCCAGCATCCACGAGGCGTGTGGTTACCAGTTGGTCACATCAGCGGGTCGGTAGCACAGTAGGAGAGTAGGTGGCGTGACAGGCCCGGGAAGCCTGGGGCGGCGGGCACCGCAGAATGCACGCGTGTTGGATCGTCAATCGTTGGAGGTCAGCGAGCGGCGCGTGGCTGCAGGCAGCGGCAGCGCCATTCTCAATAGGGTGCAGTGGGACGGGGAAGCGCATTACAACGTGTGAGCCGTCTGTTGTAAGCCCATGGACGCCACTGGCGCTCAGCGCTTGGGGAATGTCGGCAGTTTGCGGCTTCTTCCAAGTGTCCAAGAGGAGCGTCTGCATCGTTGCGCCTGTTTGCCGTGGGAATGCGGGGACTTGCGGGACTTGGAGGGCGGCAAACATGCGGCAAGCTCCTTGCTCCATCCGTCCCCGTCCAGGACCGGTATATGGTGGACAGTAAAGCGTCCGACGTCAAGCTGTAAAAAAGAGAACCAGAAACGGGGAAGGCAGCCTCTACGGACATACACACCCGAGGGTGTGATGTTTCCAGCAGGGCGCCGAGTGCTGTGTCATACCGGTTGCTCTGGGAGGCGGGAGCCAGTTCGTTCCGCATCATGCCATAGCGCGTTACCCGAAAGTGCAGAGCGACCTTCGCATGGTGCGGAGTGTGGTGCCGCGGCACACGTGCGGCCGAGGTTGGTGCCGCACCGCCGCCCGGACACCCCGGACGGGATTGCGTGGCGCAGCATGCCCCGGCGGCGTCTGTTGGCCCCGCCCCCATCCCAGGAGCGTGCCGGGGCCAGTCCCTCCGCTGGCACTGCTCACCGCAGTACCACACGATCAGGCAGCCGCCGCAGCACCGAAGCTTCGAGGCCCCGACCCGCCGCCGCTTAAACCCGCACCGCTAACGTTGTGCTGCCCAGGCTGCCTTCGACGGGGATCCGCTTCTACTGCCCCCGTGGCTGTGGGCAGCCCAACGCTGACCTCATCCCGTTGCAGCGCGCATAGTTCTGTGGGCCAGTTCCCTAACGCTGTGGCTGGAGGCAGCATAAGGCAACCCCCTCTTCCCGCATCGCCGTGTCGGCTCCGGCAGGCTCACGGCCGGCAGGGGCGGCAGCGGCCCCGCCGCCCGCAGGTCGCAAGTCCCGCGGGGGCAGGGGTGTGCCCTTGGCAGGTACCATCAGTGCCGCCGCTGCTGGTAGAGGTGCCCAAACCGCCACGTCCGACGCCGCTCGCGCAGCCCCGGCGGCAGTACGGCGGCAGCAGCAGCATGCCCACGCACAGGGCTGCGGTGCGTGGGCCTGGCGCAGCCGCAATGCACCACTTGCCCCCGCCTCCGGTGGCCCTGGCCGCAACCGAGCCCGGTGAGGGGCTGCCGTATGCCGTATGCCGTATGCATGCATGCATGTGCGGCCGACGAACCGCCCTTGGGCGGCGGCGACACGTTAGCACCGCAGCCCTCCGCGCCCCTGTGCGCAAGCCGCCGCTGCTGCCCCAATTCGCCTGCTGCTTCTCACACTCGTCCCCAGCGCTGCCGCTTGCGCCGCTGTTCCCCGCTCGCCGCCGTCCTCATCGTCCATCCCTCGCATCGTCACTTCTGCCGCTGCTGCTGCTGCCGCTGCGCCCCTCCCCACGTGCACCGCCGTCCTCATCCAGCCCCCGCTGCCGCCTCTGCGCCCTGGCTACGGCGGCGCACAGTTGCTGCCGAAGGGTATGGCAACCCACCACCACGCCTTTGCCCAGCCGCCGGCCGCCAATCAACTGGACCTCAACCCCAAGCTGGATGAAACATCCTTCAGCGGTTCCGCAGAAGCAATGTGGGCGTGGCAAGCCCTTACCCCGCAAGTAGATCTAGCCGTCATTTCTAGGCATATCACCTTTGACTCAAACGCCGCCTTGCACCAGTAGTGCGGGTCTTGGCTCCTCTTGTAACCCGTCGTACGGGCGGAAGGTTCCATGCCGCTGCTGCGTGATGGCGCGGCGGCGCATGGGGTGGGGTGAACAGCACCCTGTTATGAAGCATGGGTGGCAGGTGAGAGAGCATCCTATCTAGTATTCCTATTGTGCAGCTATAGATGGCATGGGCGCCGGGGCCTCCGGGGCTAGTCGTCGTCTGGGCCTCTTCGATGCTGGCGTAGGCAACACGTGCGAGCCGTGGGGCCAAGCACGGCCAAAAGGGAATAGAATAGCAGATGCGCGGGCGGAGATGTGGAGGTGTCATTAACCAACCCTTACCGGCAGACCTACCCCTGCAATTCCTGAACAGTTAGTCCGAAGTAAGAAGGCCGGGGCAAGGGTAGGCCCAGGGGCCTTGCCAATGGCCAGTGGCCAGAGCCCGTCTCCCCATGGCCAGACCAACACACCAGCAATCACTGAAGAAATGTTTGGGTATCCCCAAGCCAATACGGGGGGTTGGGGTCACGCCGCACCGTTATATGGCCAGCACCTCCGAACGCCGAAGAGTGACGCCGACAGTTTCAAATCCAGCCCGGATTATTCGTGTGACGGAGTCCAAAAGCTCTTTTACACCACGCAGATGTCGGTAGCTGTGCTCAGCATTAAGGATGTTGGTGCGGAGCACAGCGTTGCTCTTACTTGGGGCCGCGGCCCTTCTTGCGACCGTCGAGGGGGCTAGGAGCCCGACCGAGTACACATATGTGTTAGCTGTATTTGGCGACAGCCTGTCAGATAACGGTGAGGATTGAGGCGGGCGCTCAACTTCCCTGATGTGGGTTGAGCCCTGCGGGGAAGCTCAACAAGCTACCGGGGCCTTGATACGTGAAGGCGAAACATGCCTGATGTCCTGGGAATGTAGGCAACGTCTTTCGCGCTACCAACTCCGTGCTGCCCGACCCCAAGGTGTACTGGCAAGGAAGGTGAGCGCCCATATCATGGCCATTCAACGGCTTTGTGTATAGCTTGTTATACGGGGGCGGTTTTGCTCTTGGAAACATTTCGCAATACCTGGCCCCCCCCCCCCAAACACACACTCGGCGCCACGGGACTCCCCACGGACCCTTGCGGGCCTCGGCACCTCTCGACGTGTGCGCCAAGTGCAACTCCTCCTCCTAATTAGTCACACACGATCGTACCCAACTTCCTTCCAATGCCGCCGTCAGGTTCACGAATGGCTACAACTGGGTGGACTACCTCAACATGACCCTCAGCAACAAGGTCAAGGCCCAGGTCGGGCTCCGGGGAGTGCATGGGGCGGACGGGTGCGGCATGCGCCCCTCACCCCGAACTGCTTCGCTTGCGCCTCACAGCCTGTAACTGCTGGCAAGGGTTTCGGCCCCCACACCACACCCCTTCCCTCCGCCCGCCCGCCGCCCGCCAGGTCCTGAACTACGCCTACGGAGGCGCGTCCGCGTGCTCCAGCGCGTACACCGCCACCAACTTCCCGTGAGCCCCACATCGCGGGCGGGAGGACGGAAGAGCCGGGAGTGTGTCGGGTCGGGCCCGCCTCCGCTTGGCGGCGTTGGCGTCCTGACCCCAAGGGCGAACCCCGGGCGTGCAGTGCCCCGCGTCGCCGCGTGCCACATCCGCCCCCTGCGCGGCCTGCGGGGCAGCACACCTGCCTCCGCCTCTGCCTCTGCCTCCCTGGAAGCATGCAAAAGTAACGGCCGCCCACTGATTCGCTCGGGGCCGCCTCCCCTGTGGAGGCCCTGCCATGGCGGGCTCCTGCGTTCCCGGGCAACTCGCGTGCCCCCGCCCCTGGCCTCTGCCGCGCCGCGCCCAGGTTCGTGCGGGAGATGGACGGCCAGACCGCGGCCTTTGTTGCCGATGTCCAGTCGGGCAAGATCCCCTCGGGCAAGAACACGCGGATCATTCCGCTGCAGCTGATAGGGGGCAACGACGTCCTGGTGCGTCTGGGCGGGGTGGATGTGTGTTTGCGGGTTTTTGTGGGGTGGGGCAGCCTGGGTGCAGTGGCTGAGCGGGCCATGCGGCCTCACGGTGCGCCGCCTCACGGTCCCCGGTGTGGACCACGTGTGCCCACGCAGCGCGGCCCAGGCCCACCTGAGGGCAGACCTGTGTTCAATGGTAGCAGCAGCTGCGCGAGTGAGACGAATACATGTCCCACACGGCTCAGCCGTCCATCAAAGCCGCCTGCGACGGCCCATGTGGTCACGTGACGACTCCGTACGGCACTGGGGGCAAGGAGTCACGTGCCTAAGCAGAAGCCCCTCCCAGCGTCACCTCAGCGGTAGCACTGCCTCCCGAATCCCCCCTCGTCCCCGTCGTTTACCCCCACCCCCGCCCCCCGTTGTTGCACCACCCTACCGCCCGCGCTCTGCGCCGCAGCTTGGGCTAACTGCCGCCGCGCGCAGCGGGCGGCTGCCCACCGAGGCGGAGCTGGTGTCGCTGGTGGCCGCCTTGGTGCGCTGCCGGCTGGGGGCGCTGCGGGCGTACACCGAGCTGCCCGGTGTGCGCGACGCGGTGCTGCTGCCGCTGGGTCCCATCTATGTGGCGCCAGTGGTGCCCGCCTTCATGCGGCCGATGGTGGGTGCGTGGGGCGAGTTTGGGCTCTGTTGCCTCCGTGCCACATGATAGTCTCATCCTTGTGCTTTCGACGCCCGTTGCTGCCCATGGGTGGGGGGACCAAGGAAAGCGGGGCCGGCGGCTCCAGTCGCCACAAGCGCGCACTCTTCGGGTTGCGCCTGCCGTCCGCCCCGCATTGCCTGTGCGCATACCGTCCTCCTCTGCTCAAGCTCTCCCTCGCCCTCCTCCGCATCCCCGTCCCGTCTATCTCTCGCAGGTCAAGGAGCTGATCGACACCATCGACGCCAGGCTCGAGGAGGCGGTGGCGGCGCTGCAGGCCGAGCTGGACGGCCGCCCCAAGGGCGCCCCGGGCGCGGGCGTGCGGGTGCACGCGTTGGGCGGCAACAGCTGGATCGCGCGGGGCAGCAGCCTGACGCAGCCGCCATTCGCCAACGTTACAGGTGGGTGGGGATGGGCGGCGATTGCCCTGCGTCTGCGCCGTCGTTGGGTTGTTAGCTGGCAGTTGCGCTCGAGATGGGAGACCACCGATGGGAGGCCACCGCGCGCAAAGCGCCATCGCGACCAATCGTAAGGTTGCGATGGCGCTACGGGCCCCTGGTACCCTGGGTGCCCAAGGAGGTCGGCCTGACGTGTGGCCCCTTGCGCACCCAGCCGGGCTGCATGGTGCATCGGCTGGTGTGGGCCCATCGGGCTGCGCATTGAGCCCAGTGCGGCGGAAGGCAGCTGCTGCGCTGTGCACGCACACGCATCGTGCACCCTGGTCGCCCCCCAGCCCCAGGTGAGCCTGTGCGCCCGCACCCGCCACGCCTCAATGCCGATCGATGCGACAACGAGTGGACCACCGTCCATGCTGGCTCCCTCCCCCGGTCGTTTCTTCCTCCCTCTTCCGCAGATCCATGCTTCTGGAACCGCGGTTCGGTCCTGCGCCTCACTCCTGGTCTGGTGCCCTGTGCCGATCCGGAGAACTACCTTTTCTACGGTGGGTACGCGTGTGTGGTCTGAGGGGCCACGGGCTGCACGACAGTTGTCATCTACGTAGGGGCGTGGATCACCGGCAGGTGGTTGGGTGATTTCGTAAGGGATCCACTTCAGACGAGGTTCGGCGGCGCGCACTGTTTGCAGCTGCGACGAACATCTTCCGGTACCCGCGAACAACCCGAAGAGGGGCTGCACATGGACGACCCTAACCGCTGGTCAAGCTTTTCGTGGCTCTCGCCCTCAAACCCGCTGGTCTGTCCGAAGGTGGTCTCCCGTCCCCCCCCCTCCATTCCTCCTCCCCCCTATCCCCTCGCCATCCATGCCTACACCTGCCTCCGGCCCACCCCGCCCCCTCCCCTCCTCCCCTGCTTGCTCCCCCTGCTCCCCCTCCCGCCAGACGACACGCACATCTCCAGCCGCTTCCACAAGTGGGTGGCGCTGGAGGGCGTCGTGCCGCGGCTTCAGCAGCTGCGGATTCTGCCCCTCGGCATTTGATTGAATGCGTCTTGCACCCGGCCCCCGCTGTTCTCTTGCGTGAAGACAGCGCCCAAATGCATTGGTTGTATGTACTCAACCGGGATGCCAGGTCAGCGTAGGGGCAGACGTGGCGTTACCATACTTTATAGGCCTATGTACACAGGCATTTTTGTTGCGAATCTTGCCTTGATATGCTGATCGACGCATTCTGAGCGTTATCCCCATACGCCCAGCTGCTGTACATACCCGCACGCATGGCACGCCACGGTTCCGCGTCCCCTGCGCCCCTTCTTGATGTCCTTGGAGCAAACTCGCCGCCTACTTCGTGTGCACATCTGCCACTCTATCCACCTTTCTACTGCCGCGTTGTTTGAGGTTGGTTGTGTTCAGGTTTAAGATGATCTGTCGCGTGCGTCAGCTATCCAGTTGCAAGCACTCGTTAGCCAAAATCAGGTGCAACTCCATGCATGTACGGCAGGCGCTGGATTGTCGTAGGAGTACTGCTTGGTGGGCATATGCGTGCTCTGCGGCTGCAGGCTCCGTTGGTCTCCGTGTGCTGGAATGGTTGACGCTGCGCCAGAGCAGCCGTGGGAGCGAGATTGATTAGGGTGGATACCATGGCAATCCCGCTCCAGCCGCTCACCCCGAGGGACCATGCTTGTGGTCCCGCACGTGCTGGGCCGTGCAAGTAGCCCAGGTACACTTCGGTGCATGCGGGCAGGCACAGGTGCCCACCTCAAGGATCAATATTACTCCAGGCCATCTGCTCTTGTGGGACACCAGGCGAAGTCGGGTATAGGACGTAGTGGTCGTGCTTGGCGTGTGCGAAGTGAGTCGATGCCTGGGACAGGCAGGCCCATGTGGCGGGGCCCCGGAGGCGCACGGAATAGCCTCCGGCCCTTGGGGATGGGGGATAACGATCGAAGACACGACGGGAGGGCGCTTGACGAAGATGAGCGAGTGCGGGGTCTGAGTCCTAGGTAGCGCGCGCTCGGCCGGCCCCGGCCGCGATTGCCGTCACAGAGGCAGTCGTGCCCGGCACAAGCTGCCAAAATGTCATGCCAAACACCTTTGGTCAGGCATGCCCTGTCAATCGCGGTCCTGTCCATCTGTCGGGGAAGCTAAATACGTGAGTACGTCAGGAAAGAGTGTGACGCTAGGCCCGCTGCAAGTGAGCTTACTGCTGTAAGCTATCGAGCCTATCGCAGGAGCGCCATCATGGCAGCGAACCCCGGCATTGCTTTGCGGCAGCTTGCGGCAACTCGGCAACCGCCCGAGTGATTTTAAGACTCACCACGGCACGTGTGTAGCCGTTTGGCCAACAAATACAACACGAAGTAAGCCTACATCTGCATACACATTGCAATCATAGAGCGCAACGGCCAGACGGCGGACCCCTGCGGTTGGTCCTGGCATGGCAGGGGACTTGAAGGTCTGGGGCCCTGTCGGGAGTGTATCAGTCTTACTTCTGGCAAACTTGCTTTGCTATGCACTCAACCCCAACTCCCGGGTTCGCCCGCGGATTGGCAGCCGCGTGTTTTACGCCAGCGTGACCGGCCTGTTCTCTGGAAATGAGCACCCATCAAGTTACTGGGCTCTTGATGTTCTGGATGCGCGGGCTCTGGTAAGTTGCGGCACTGTTGGTGAAACGGTCACTCGCATGGCAATACGTCATACGCCACCGCGGTCCTCACCTCAGCAACACATTGCGCACCATTTTCTGCGTAGAAACGAGCCTCGTCCCTACCTACTCAGCTGGGCACGTTCGGGGCTCCGGTACCCACCTTCGTACTGCACGCACTCGGCTTTAAGGAATGAAATCAGCGAGCGCTCACTGCCCTGCTGAGGCCCGGCCTGTCACACGCAGGTCAGCTCCCACTTCTTGGGCCAGTGGGCGGTGCTTGCCCTGCACGTTGTCAGCGGCTTGTACCTGCCCATTAGCTTGGTGGCTGACCAATTGAACGGTGGGATGGAGGCTGGGCAGCAGGAGGCGGGGGAGCAATAAATGCAGTGCCAATACGGCGGACCGTAGCAAGGGGGACCTGTGCTTCAGTATGCTGTAGGTGCACGGCGGGCCGCGGCGGGGCGGTGCATGCCAAACAGGGGAGATGCCAAACATCGGCGGCACCGCTTCGTCGCGGATTCCCTGTTGTTGCACGTGAGCCAGATTCGTCAAGCGCCGGCAGCATTCGGCAGGCACGATGGCGTCCGAATCATGTTGTGGAATCATGTTCTGCCAGAAAGAACAATTGAACAGGCGGCCGCGTTTCAGCACGATGGCCGCTCCATCGAGGCTGCAGCATCGCTTCCGCGCAATGCGAGAGATGGCTAGAGCAGTCATGACGTACACCGTTGACCCGCTTCTCATGCGAGCTGGGCGACTTTGCGCGTAGTGAGGGGCGGTGGCTGGACAAGTCGAGTGCTGTGCGTGCGACATGTGCCACCTGTAAGAGGCGTGCGAGAGGGAGGCTAAGGTGCCCGATTTCCTCGCCCCCACCGGCCTCCTTTTAACCCACTACCTCCCCCCTCCTTCCGGGATGTAACCTCAGTGGGTGGTGCTTGGAACGACTACATGACGTTCTACACACACTGGACGCTGATACTGCAGTCGGCCACCGGCGCCCTGGGCACCGCACTGCAGCTGCGGCACATGCTGGCGTGCTGGCGGCACACAGCAACGGCCGCAGCCGCAGCCATCGTGGGCGCCGGCTGCTGCTGCGACGGCCGCCACCAGAGCAGCTGCAGCGCCGCCGGCTTGGAAGCGCAGCAGGTGTAGTGTTGGACCCCGTGTTCATGCCGATGCACAGCCATGCTGCCGTCTAGTCTGGACCATGTGCCTCCTAATACCTCGTTGGAGACTGCCGCCCCGTCGGCGCCTACCTGCTCGTCGATGACTCCGCCAGGGCTAGGATACCGAGCCAAGGACGCAAGGGTTCTCGTGACCCCTTGGCACAAGTGCGGGGGAGGCGCATGGCGTGTTATGCAAAGCCTGTCCGGTTGGCCTCCTTATATACACGTGATGCAGTTTGGGCCGACCTATCTCACACAGGCAGAAGAAAAAGGCAAGCGCAGACCGCCGCCCTGACACGGAACCCTTAACTCAAAACGCGCAGGCCACCAGCATCCCGCTCGGGAGCCGCCACGACAGCCGTTCCAACTTGGGTCCCGGGCCAGGTGCAGGGACCACCGCCATTCTGGGGTCGAAGGAGCCTGCTCCGGGCCCATCTTGCGCCCAGCCAGCGGTGAGCGGCATTCCGGACCCGCGCCGTTGCAGCCCGGAGCCATCGCGCCCCGCCCTCCCTATGCCTGCTGTCTCCATCTTCCCCCCGGAGGAGCTGCAGCGCGTGGCGCTGTTTGTGGGGCCTCGCTCCACCCACCGCAGCCACAGCCTGCGCAGTGACGGCAGCTGCGGGGCCAACGTGGGGCCCGAGAGGGCAGGCGGCAGCGCGGCCACCGGCGGGTGTGGGCCATGTGACCACCAGGTGGGCGGCAGCGGCCCTGCAGCGGCAAAGGTTTCGGTGACCTGCAGCTGGCTACTGCTCCCTGCTGCTCTGAACGCCTTGTGCTGTCGGTGTCGGTGACACCGGCTCGGCTTGCGCCCGCCAGAGCACGAAGCGCCACTGCAACTGGCGGTTTGGCTTCTGTGCCGCGCGGTAGCTGACCTTCCCCCTGCGCTCTTCATTCCGGCCTGCAGCCGGTCACCCGGTGGGACGCGCTGGGCACCGTGTACTGCCTGGGAGTGCAGACGACGGCGACCGCCACGCTTTACCTGGTCGCTGTGTACTGGGGATGCTTTGCGGCCGGCTGGACCAAGGTACGGGGAAACTTCGGCCCGCCAGCCCGCCAGCAGCTTGGCACGTCGGGTGGCGGGTGCCTAGCCCTTGCCATGTGGCAGTGTTCGTTGGGACGGTCCTCAGCACCGACCCACACACTGTACGCGCCAAACGGCGCAATGCAGGACCCCGGCGTCGGCTACTCGGCATCCCAACCCTACATGTACGTGAAGCACCTCCTGAACCTGGTGGTCGTGCTGCTGGAGGTGCGTTCGGTTATCCGTACCAACAACACCGCTGTACTATATTGTGCACTGCTGGACTCGCCATCATATCGCGCACGCGCGAACGGGCCGTTGCCAACTTCGCCTTGCCTTCACGTCAGCCAATTCCGATCGCCCCCGCTGGGCTCCCTGACGTGGAACCCCTACCGCACATATGGGTCGCGGCTTCGCGCAGGTGCTCCTGACGCGGGTCCCTTTCGTCAGCGTGCACTACCAAGTAGTATTACTGTACAGCACAGGTGCGTGCGTTCGCGTACGGCAGCTGCTCTGTGGGGTAGTGTGCTTTCAACCTTTCGCACGCATTCCTTGAAGCTGCCCATGCACGTTCCTATCTTGCCCTGTATGATTGATATCCTCCAGCATACAGCGCGTGCCTGTGGGCGTATGGCGAGTCGACCGGCGAATGGCGGTACGGCCTCAACTGGCACAAGACGTACAACATCGTCGCTTGTGCCATCCTGCCCCTGGGGCTGTACACCTCGTTCTATCTCTGGTGAGTCACTGGAGTCACCTGACCCCTGTGTACGGAGTCTTGAACTAGTTTGGGCTGAAAACGGCGCGTCGGGTGTGATAGAAAGAGAAACCTGCACAGAAAGAGGGAGCCCTGTGTTGGTGCCGTCGTCAGCCGACCCGCGGGTCGCCTCACCGCACGCTTCAAGCAGCTTGACTGCCGGTGCGCGCCCCGCGCCGACAACAAGGCTAAACCAGTCGAGGGTACGCGTACGCTGTCTGGGCGTCATGCCGACGGTGTAGCTTTGCAGCGCGTGACAGCCGTGGGGTGATTGATGCGCTGTGTTGGTGCTCCCTGCCTGCCTGCCCAGGTACTTGATTTCCGTGGGGCGTGAGCGGCTGAGCGCCCACCTGGCTTCGCCGCCGACGGCGGCCGCGCCGTCGCACGAGCAGCCGACCGTCGCCCTGGTCGCGAGTGACCGGTTACGCAGCGACCTACCAGCTTAAGGCAGGCCCCGTGGAGGCGTGGCTTGAAGCCTACCGTGCGCAGCGCACTGTCCTGCAATTGACAGTCCTCCTCCGTCACCCTTTTTTCGAAGTCCGTCGGGCCGAAGCCCTAGCGTCACCATTAATCCACACGTACTTTCCTTGTGACGACGTGCATCTTCCGACCCGCCATTACCATGCGATCACATGTGATGCATCTTGAGTCTGTTGGCCGCAGTTTGGTCAATTACCCGGCAGTTGTCGTTAATCGCTGGCTCCGGTGCCCAAGCTCGTAGGTGCGGCCCCATGACAGTCTTTGCAGGTTGCGTTTGCCGTATATGTTGCGCGAAAATGCAAGGCGGGCGTGATGGCAGAAAGGTGCTTGGGAGCTGCATCGGGCGGCGGGGAGCAGCAGGTTTTTCTAGGTTGTGTGGCGATGCTGTAGTCACGCACACCGGCTGGGCTGGCGTGCTGAACGACTTGCAATCGAGGCGTTGGCCGGCTGGTGAGATGTACGCACGGGAAGGACGGAACGACAGCAGGCTAAGCGCTGCCGTACGAAGTCATGGGTCGCACGGTTTCGACTTGGAATGCTTCCTTATCGCTGCGCCGCAGGGCCCGTCTGCTCGTCTCCTTGCCCTGCCATGCCCTATAATCAGCGCGCTGTTGGAAACATCGCACCCCCGGGTGTGTATTAGCATTTGGAAGGAAAGCAAATGTGAGGTGGCGTTGGGTGGAGGCTGCCTTCCCTGTTTCCGTTTCCGTTTGTGCTGCAGTGTGCACGGGTCTGCAGCTGCCCCGCATGCGCGCCCCTCCGCCGCACGCCGGTGCACCCGGTGCGGGCCCCGCGGGTGTGTGACTCTGTGACGTACGGTACACGGGGGACGTACCCCACCGTCTGCGCGTACGGTTCAACCCCCGACAGGCAGGCCAGCAGGGTGCGGAGTGCGGGCCGCCCAGGTGCAGTATGGCGCGTGTGCAGTGTGGAGCATGGGACCCTGTACGCCGTATTTAATGATGCCTATGACGGTTGCAATGGCCTTTTCCACACCGTCCATGCCCCAACGACGCTGCCGATCGGTTCCGCTGCTGGGCCCGGCACAGCGCACGAGCGGTCGTAGCGTGCAGGAGCCGCAGTGCTGCGTACTGCTCGCCTTTCCGGAACAGTAGGCATGCCTGGTCTTCCGTGCCAGACGACAGGGCGCCCGAGGACAGGGCGCCAGCACATCTTTGCTAGCGACGGCTTGCACGTGCTCCCCCGGTGCCCGCTTCGAGCACGAGTCCCCGCCCCGCTCACCGCCACGCCAACGGAAGCTGCTGCAGCCCTGCCCTCCAGGCCTCCCAAAGACAGGTACGCACGACGCGCACCTGGCTGCCTGCTCTGCCACCGTCGTTGCCGTGTCGCTCTGCACGCTTGTTGACGTCCCGATCAACCGAAACGTGCGCACATCGAGGGGTGCGGGCCTGGCCTGGCCGTCAGGTTGTGGCCCCTCTTTGGTGGGACCGCAACGGCCCTGCCTGCGCTGCCCAGGCCCCGCACAGGCCCCCGCAAGCACTGGCGTGAGCCTTTCCATCCCATAACACACCATCCCCAATCGTCTCAGCTACACTTCGCGCAACAGCAACCGCAGCCCTTAATATTGGACGGACAACTCGACCCGCAAATTTCACTTGTCCCGAGTGTCTGCATTGCTGCTGCAGTCCTCTTCTCGTCCATTACGTTGTCTGAGCAGTCAAGTCGCAACCATGCGCCAGGTCCCCACATATGTGGTTTGAATGCTCCATGCGCTCCATTCCCCGCCCTCCCCTCTTGGTCGCCAATGCCTTGCCGCATTGACCGCGCTTTCATCTGCAGTCATACGCCCTTGTACACCCAAGCAGCCCCTTTGCGGCCTCTGTAGACTGAAGGCTCCTCACGCATGCCCCCTCTCCTCCCACCGCAAGCCCCGCCCACGCTCCGCCGTCAGTAAACCTGCAAGGTCTCCAGCCCGCCGCTACGTGTGCCGCCGAGACGGGCTGTCGTCATGGTGACCGTGCAGTGCCGCCGGCCCAGACGTGCTGTGGTGCCCGTGCGGCCCGTGGTGCCCATGTGACCCGTGGGACACGTGGGCGGGCATGTGCGATCCCCGCTTTCGCCCCAGCTCCTGCTCGCCTGCCCGAGCCGCCCCGCGGGCGCCCTCCTTCCCCTCCTCCTCGACCAACAGGACCGCCTCCTCAAACAGCAGCTCCCCGTCGCTGCCCATCAGACCCGTCAGCGACCCACCATCGCCGCCTCTGCCGCCTCCGCTGCGCAGCCCGTTGCCGTTTGCGCCATCGCCGTGGTGGGCCAGCTCCTGGGAGCTCAGCGTGGCCTCCACCTCGCTCAGCACGCCGTCCTGGCGGTCCAGGGCCAGGGGCAGGGGCAGGGTGTACGGGTTGGGGACCGCGTCGGCCCGCTGCGTCCTCGTACTACCACTGTCCCTACGAGAAGCCAGCAGACCGTGCATGTCCGCTGATGCGACCCAAAAGCTAGCTGCCAGGCTAGGAGGCCACCTCGTCCTCGGCTCACCCACCTTGTCCCGGTCGATGTGCGCAAAAAGGTAGTCCAGCTGGCCGTCGCTCAGCCGCACGGAGCGGGGCAGGCGGGCGCGCATGTGCTCGCGGAACTCCTCACGGCTCAGGCTGAGGGCGCCGGCGCCGCCGCCGTTGGCAGCCGTCGACCCCTCCACGCGCCCCGCCCCCGCGCCCGCGCCCCCGCGCGGCAGGCTGCGCAGCGCCTCCCGAATGGCCTCCAGGTCGTCAGAGTGCTGCAGCAAGAAGGTGCTGCGGGGCAGGGGGGGGGCGGGCGAGGAGGAGGCGGGTGAGGGGAGGGAGGCGGAGGCGGAGTAGGCAAATTTTGAGGTGAAGCGCCGGGGGTTGGGGGGGGGTGAGAGGGAAGGACTCGGGGCTGGCTGGCACCAGTGTCCGAAGCGTGCTGCTACCGTTGCCAGCGAGGGCACGGTGACGTACCGGCAAACGCTGCGAGTCCCTCCGCGCACGCGTTGCGCGCAGGACCGGGCCCGCCCCGCCCACCCCACCCCACCCCCCCCGCCGTGGCCCCGCGCCCTCCCTCACCGCAGCATGCGCAGGTTCCACGCGCCCTCCCTGCTGGCCCGGAGGAAGCGGGCGGTGAAGTGCGACATGAAGGCCGGGTAGGACAGCACCGCCAGCACGCCGCTGACCAGCGTGATGACCGCGAAAGCTGCCGCAGATTCCTGCGCGCGGACAGGAGCCGGGAGGGGGGGAGGGGGGAAGGGCACGGCGACACGCATCGGCACAACAGCATCGCGCTGCCGCACATTTCCGAAGGCACAGGTGATTGTTGGAAGATGCTCGGGAGTGACCAGGCGGCAGAGCGGGGGGGCCCAGGGGCGCACTCGGGGAGCAACAGAAAGGGGGAGTGAGCGCCGAACAGGGTGCGGGGGGTGGGCCCTATCGCAGGGCTCGCGGTGCGGCCTGCGGCCTGGCGCACCTCGAATCCGTGCCGCACGTTCATGCCGAAGAGCGCGGCGGGAATAGTGGCGACCATGAGGCTGATGGACACGACGCTGATCCACAGGTTGACCAGGATGATGTGGTTGCGCGCCGAGTCGAGCTGCATGCGGTAGGTCTCACTGAGGCGACGGGCAGGTGGGGTGGTGGGGGGTTTGTTGGGGGGCGGGGCGGGCAGGAGGTGGGCAAGGGAACGGCGCGCATTGGTGGACTGAGGCATTGGCGGGTGGGCATGGCCGCTCTCCTAGATGGGTGAAACGAGGGGGCTGGGGGGGTTGTGGGTTGCGGGGGCGCACACGGGTGCGGGAACGGGGGCGATGCGGGGCGATGGCGCATGCCGGTGGGGTATCCAGCCAGCCCAGCGGCCCAGCGTTAAGTTCTGAGGGGGTTCCTTAGCGGGCCGGGCTCGCGCTGAGGGTCCTTTTTAGGCTGCCGGCTAGGATATTGTTGTTCGCTGTCCTTTTTAGATCTGTTTGGGCACGCTGTCAGGCATATCCAAGATACCAATTGGTGGCGGGGTGCATGGAACCTCCCCTGCCCTGCCCTCCACTGCCGTCCGGCTCCCGCCCCCACCGTGTGCTCTCCAGGTAGTCCTCGCTCTCCAGCAGGCTGCCCACGATAGACTCCATCTCGCGCAGGTAGGTCTCCAGGATGCGGCTGGCGTCCTCCAGGGCCTGGGCGCGGGCGGAAGAGGGGTGGGGTGGGGGGCGGCAGGGCGGCACCGCAGGCGGTGTGCGGGCTTCAGGAGGGTGACGAAGAAGACGACCCCCGTCCCCTCCACCTCCCCTCCATTCCGGCGCCCACCTGGTTCCGGAGCCGCTCTTGCCGCTGGGCCGGGCTGGCCTGGCCGATGCTCTGCAGCAGCACCCCCACGCCCCGCGAAGACAGGGGCCCCTGCCCCGCAGCCCCTGCCCCTCCACCTCCTCCTGCGGCTCCGGCGCCCCCAGATCCAGCCCCCGCCGCCCCCGCCGCCGCTGCCGTGAAGGCCGTTGGGGCAGCGCCGACGGCGCCGCTGCGGTCCACGTCTATCAGGTAGTCCCCGGATCCGGCCACAGGCAACGCCCCGAGCGCCGTAAGGTCGTTCTGCGCCAGATGCAGTGAGCAGGAGGGCCCGCCGTCAGCTGCGCCCGAGCCGCCGCCGCCGCCATGCGCGGGCTGGCGGGGCGGCGGCAGCGACAGCAGCAGGCAGCCCAGCGCCTCTCGATCGTCCTCCAGGAACTGACGCCGGGAGAGGTAGGGGGCCCGGTGGTCAAGGGAGGGAGAGAGTTATTGATGACCCTGGAGAGGTGGAACGGACAGGTGGAACGGAGAGATGGAAGGGTCAGTGCAAGCGCGGCTTCACGCGGGGACGGGGGACGGGGGACGGGCAGGGCATGAGGGCAGGCGATGGGTGGCGGTGGGTGACGGGGAATCCTTGGGTGGCGGGGAAGCCTTGGATGGCGGGGGAATCCTTGGGTTGGACGAGTGGTGGGAGATAAGGGGGGTTCGTGTGCGGCGTGGAGTCCAGAGCGTCCGGTGACAGACGGAGGGCGGGGCATGAGAGCTGCAAGGAGGGGAGAAGGGGTTGAAGGTGGCGGCGGGAGTTGGCAGATGCCGGGTTGCGGGTGGTTGCGGTTTGCGGGTGGTGGTGGGTGGTGGTGGTGGTGGTGGCGGCGGGCTGGGGCATTGGCCCGCACTGCGCCTCGACGGGCTGCCCTGCTCTGCCCGTTAGCAGGTACCCCCCGCGCACCCATGCCGGTAGCTCCTGCCTCAACCGCCCACATTCCCAAACACCGAAGGCCCTCAGTCTCGCCATTCAAGCCGCTGCCCGGATCCCCGGCAAAGGCCGCTGCACCCCACCCCACCCCACCCCACCCGGTTGATGGCGTCGCACGTCTCCCGGGCGTCGTGCAGCACCGAGGTCAGCAGCTGCGGGGGTCGGGGAGGGCAGGGCGGGGCCAAGGCGGCCGGAGATTAGGTGGGAGAAGGGCGCAGATAGGGGGCCGTGATGTGCACGTGTGGTGTCAACGCTCTCGCTCCAGCAAGAGGCCCCTCTGCGGCTTAGCCGCGGCAAATATGGCCAGTGGCGACCTGGCCGCCACCCAAGTCGGGAGTGTGTACAACCTCCCACCAAGTCTTTGGCCCATGCCACCACGGTTTTGGCCCATGCTACCAGGTTTGTGGCCCATCCCACCCGGCCCGCCCCCACCCCCGGGTGCCCACCTTCCCGACCGGCACGAACTGCTGCACCGTGCTCTCCCCGATGCCGCCGAACGGGTCGCCCCGCCCCAGCGGCCCCTCCGACTGCCTGTCGCTGGCCCCGCCCGAGGCCGCCGCGTCACCCACGATGCGGTCCACCAGCCAGTGGATGTGCGCCCGGCGGCGCTCAAAGTACAGCAGCGTCACGTGGAGCAGCACCTGGCGGGTTTAAAGGAGCGGAGGTTGAAAGGAGGGGGGCACCGTGCGGGTGGGTGTCAGGGTCCGTTCCTCTTCTTTGCGCCCTCGATGCAGACCCTGCAGCGACGCCGGCCATGCCGCGCCGGCCCATGCATGGACCTGGCCGCCCACTATCGCCGACACGCCGACACGCCGATACGCCCACTCACCCACCCACCCCACCTCGAGTACGCTCAGCTCGAAGGGCACCTCGGGCTGCGCGCGAACCACCTGTGAGGGAGGGAGGGAGGGTCCGTGGAGGCACCGACGAAGGGACAGGTCGGCGCGGGCAGTCAGGCGCGTGACCGTCGACACACACGCACGCAACCGCCCGACCCCGGCTCCCCCGCAGACGAGCCGTGAAGCCTGGTGCCGAGGGTGCCCCCTGCCAAGGGGTCGCTGCCCACCCCTTTGCAGCCGGACTCCCCCACCCCGCCACCCACCAGCGTCATGGGCTTTATGATGTCGTGGAAGTCACGGTCCTTCCTGCAAGTGAAGCAGGGGCCGACGGCAGGGCGGGCAGGAGGGTGGGAAGGGGCGAGGGGGGCGCTTAAAGGCGTGTGAGGAACAAAACGGGTGGAGGTGGTGGGGCCGTGGGTTGCTGGGGGTTCGGACCCGTGTGCGGCCACAGCCGCCCCCCTGCATCGCTCATGGGCTGTGGCCCCCCCTGCTGCTGCGCACCAAACGCCTCCCAGCCCAGGTATCCCCAGCTGCGCGCCCCCAGCTCCTCCGTTGGAGCCGGGTAGGCAGTCGGTCCCACGACGCGCACGCCCGGCCCGCAAGCGCCAGTCCGCGCCCCCCACTTTGTCTTGATGAGCGTGCAGCGGTCGCGCTCGATGACGGCCTTGATGGCCTCCGTGCGGAAGAGCACCCGGTCGCCGCGGGCCTGGGCGGGGCGGGGCGGGGCGGGGAGACGAGGTAAGGTCAGTGTTGAAACACGATGACGCATCTGCGGCCGTGAGCTACCTGCCGGCAGCAACTCCGGGGTGGGGCGCGCTTGTGAATGCTTACCAGGTGCCCTATACTCGGTGAGCTGCCCTGCATGTACGCGTGACCGATGTGGGCCTTCTCCAGCGAGCCCCTATACCCCCCCCCATCCTACTCCCACTCCCGCCAGGCCCATTCATGCACTCACGCTGCCTGACCCCGCTTCGCCGCCCAACATCCCCCTCCCCGTCCCCCGTCCCCCGCGCCGCACCCACCGCGATGGTGGCCCGCTGCGGCGACAGGCGCGAGTCGGACGCGAATATGGACAGGTCCCGCGAGTGCAGCCCCAGCTCGGTGGCGGTGCGGCCGCCCACGGGCTCCAGCGTGCGGCCGTCGGAGCCCACCTCCACCACCTGGAAGAGGACGGTGGGCGGTGGGATACGTATCTCAACGAGAGGTGGTTGTACGGGCGCGCGAAGCACAAGGAGGTAATGCTGTGGAGACGAGCTGCGGCGGGTGTGGTGAATGCCCCGAGGCTTGTTCCTGCACGCGGCTGAAAGCGCCACAGCGCCTCCCAGCGTGGCCTGCCAGCCTACAAGCTGCAACTGACCGCCCATCGTCGTACCGCACCCGCCCGTGGGCCCTGAGCAACGCGCACCCCCCATTCGGCTAATGTGGGGTGTGTACCTGCCAAGCTGCCCCGGTGCGCTTGCCCCTCGCGGCCCACCCGCTCCGCCCCCGCCCCTCCAACCGGCCCCACATCAAAGATTGTGTTCATCTTTGCGCGGCCCAGAATCTCCTGGACGCAGAGGCTGGTGTTGGAGGAGCGCAGCACGTGGCGCTGAATGCCGCCGCCACTTCCCCCGGAGCCGCCGCCGCCGCCACCACCCTTGGAGGCGTCCTGCCCTGTGCCGCTGCCTGTGCCCATCTTTCCCGTCCGCTCCTGCGAGCGAGCCCGCCGTGCGGCCGTGTCCAACAGCTGGCACATGCCACGCCGCGGCAGTGAAGGGAGTGGCGCCACCGGGAGGGGCCGTGGGAGAAGGGGCGCCGCGGAGGTGGGCAGGAGCAGGTGGCCGGGCGGGTGGAGGTCCACTGAGGCGCTGCGTCTGAGCCACGGCGGGGAGGCCGCGTGTGGAGAGCTGACAGGGCCATCACCACGCGGCGTGTGTTGCAGAAGGGACGCCCCCCCATAGAGGGAAGATGCGTGGTACCTGGCTCCCCCGCCGTGCCGCGTCGGTTCCATCGCCCGCGGGCAACGCCCGACGGGGTCCGCGCCCTCCCCTTCCGCCGCTATGCGCACGGAGCTGGTAAGTCCAGTGATCGTTCCTGCCTCATGGTAGCTGCGCAGGGCCGCGACGCAGCAGCATGTCTCTGATGAACCCTTGATACTTTGCCACAGTGGAGACAGCCGTTTCCCTCGTAGCACGTGCATGTGTGTTTATCTATGAATTTCTAATTCGCGACAGTCTGAGTAAGGTATGGCTGTCACAAGTTGCAAATTGAAGTTGCCTGAAGGGCAAGCACACGCAGACGTAATTCGTTCATTTTACTGATAAATAAGATACGCCAAGTAGTGGCAGCACCGCTTTGCACGCATGTGCCATACACGTACGACAATGTACGACAAACACAAATTGCCTTCCCTACCCCCCTCCCTACCAATCAATACGATACCGTGCCCCATTCCATACTCGTAGCCTTCATGTTGCTTCGACACGGCCATCCCATACCAGGAACAAGGGCTAACGGCATGGATTGTACGACAAAAGTGCATGATGAGTGCCAACATTTCAGTGATATGTGATGATCTTTTCACAAACTCAACAAATGTAAGCGGCATGAGCCTTCACAGTCGCAACGCCCTCCGCATACGACAAATGTACAGCCCTGGTAGGAATTGCGTCGACACATCGTCAGCTATTGGATATGGACTACGTGGCATCGATCAGTCAGCGCCCGGCTGAGCACCCAATCAAGGATTCCGATTCCAGAGCAGCCCAAAAGAACGGAAAACAGAAACAGGCACAAGGCCGTACAACCGTAATCGTGAAGGTCATGTGGCGGTCGCTCAACGACCCGCCTGCTCGTGCTTCAGCAGACTGGTCTGCAGCCGTGGGAGGCTGCGAGGATGGAGGGCCGTCATAGCGTCAGTCATCAACTCGAGGACACTCTCTATGCCTACAGTGTCCGGTCAGCAAGCAGCATAACGGAACCGTGCATTTCAGCCCGGCTAGGTTTTTCACAGCGCAAACCAAGGCCAGTACGCCGTCCTGGATTTTCCTGATGCCACCAAAGCATCCACCGCAACACGCCCTTCATGCCAGCGCTGGCGTAGGGGGATGCGAACACGGCAAACCTCACCCAGACGCGTCCAGCCCGGCGCGTTCGTGGAGCGCGGAGGCACCGAGCCGTTTGGCTCCTATGCTGCCTGAGGAATCAGGGACAAGGTTGGGCACGGCATGGATGCAAGGCGTAGCGCCCAGCGAACAGGACTGCCAGGCCCCGGCATCGCGGGACGGATTGCGCAGTCCTCCACCCTAGCCTGAATCTCGACAATCGTCACAGCCACTGTCCGGAGCCCGCCTTCCCGCTCAAACCTTGTTCCCGCCCTCTCTTGCTCACCGTATCGGTATGGTGTGTTTAGGTGGCACCCAGCAAATGACGTCCAGCGTGCCTGGGGTACCTGGGGCAGCCGACGCTGTGACTCGTCCGCATCGTTCCCACCAGCACCACCACCACCGGTGCACCGCACGCGGGGGCAGTGGGGGCACGCCGAGCTGCTGGGCGCGGAGAGGGGCAGCCGGTTGATGGAAAGGAGAGGAGGCCCAAGCGGCAATTGCAGAACTTATACCCCCAAAGGGCAAGCATCAAGCAATACACAGCAATATGCAGGACTCGACGGACGGGCATATCATCTTCAACTCAGTTGTAAATCCTCATTGGTGCACTGGCAAAACACCCGCCCTACCTCCTTAATGGACGTCGCCAGATCAGAGACAGCTCTCATCGGCTCTACCGGCATCCGCCTACAACGGTCGTCATGAGCCCTGAGGTTCAATCGGCCGCCAGCAGCAGCAGGTATGGCCGCTCGGCTGTTGAGGCACGCGCCTGCCGGCCTTCGCCGCCGGCAAAAACCTGACCTGCGACCATTTCCGTTGGTAAGCCAGCCGGCTCGCCAGGGCCCGCCTCACGCGGTACCACCACTCCCCGGCAGGTGAGCGACCGGCCGGGCCCAACGCGCCTGCCGCACATTTGCGCTCCTCCGCGGCTCAGCTGACCACGCAGCGCAGAGGGCCTTCCTGCGCCGCGCACGTCGGCCGCAACCCCGCCTCAGCCCCGCCCCGAAGGTGGCGGCAGCTCCGGTAGCTCCGGCTGCGCGTCAAAGAGGGAGTCGTAGATGGCCGAGGTGGCCATGCACAGGGCCATGAGCCGCCCCAGGCCGCGCCGCTGCGAGGGCTGCCACGGCTGCGGGGCCCCCTCACCGGTGGCGTGGGCACCTCCGGCGCCGCCAGCGCCTGTCAGCACGGCCGTCGCCGCAGCCCTCTGCTCCGCTCGCTCCCGGCGAAGGTACTCTGCGCTGTCCAGGTCGGGCCCGATGATATTCAGCAGCGCGCCTGAGGCACACACCTGCGCCTGGACGTCGGACGCCGACAGCAGGCGGGCCAGGGGCGGCACCGCGTCCAGGTCCCTGACGGCAAGGCAGGACAGGAAGTCAGACGGCGGCACCGACAGAAGCAGCACAGCGAAATCGGGTTTAGGTGGCACCCAGCAATTGCGAAGCACGCTGCAAGACTTGTATGAGCTGCATCACCTCCGCAGTTGCTTCGTGCACACCACGTGCAGGAGCGCTGTGGCACTGCGAAACAAAGCCGACAGCACTGCGGGCCCGCAGGGCCCCTGCCCTCCAACCTGACATACATGCCGACATGCGCCCCCACCGTCACTGTCCCCCCCCACACCTGATGACCAGCCTGCTCGCCACCTCCCGCGACACGTTCTGCAGAGCCCCCGCCGCGGACGCGGCCACCCCCAGTCGCTCGGCCTGCAGCAGGGACACCAGCGTGGGCAGGGCGCCGTACGTGCGGACGTCCCTGTGGGGAGGGCGTGGCCGGGCGGGGGTGTCCGAGTCACCCAGTGTGGGGCTGCCCCTCCTCCATCTCTGATAAACAGGTCCGCCGAAAGGTGTCGCATTCAACGCACCCAAGGGCGGATGTTGAGGGCATGGCGGCTGTGGGCCCAAGTGAATTGACTTAGGACAGCCACAGAGCTTACGGTGACTCGGTGACCTCCGCTCAAAAGAAGTCAGCGCTGCTGATCTCCTGTGGCAGCCCCTGAGAACACTCTGCCGGAGCGAGTCGCTGTGCCTGGCCGCCCAACCTGCCACAGCCACGTCCGTTAGTCACCCACCGAATGGCCTCCGCGCTCGAGGACAGGTTGTGTATGGCGCCCGCCGCCCGCGACACCACCTTGCTGTTGCACGATTCCAGCAGCGAGGACAGCGCGGGAATGCCACCCTTGGCGTACACGTGTCTGCGGGCGGCACAGGGGTGGCGTGGTGGGGTGGCGGTGCAGTTGGTTGGCACACCACGCGCGTGTGGGGATGGATGAATATGAAATGAGTAGGCAAAGCTTGTAGCTTATGAGACCTGCAAGGCGGTGGACAGCGGCTCTACGACAGGTGTGGCCCCTCCCTGATGCGTGGCGAGGTGGGTATACGGCCCCGTAACCCACCCCGCCACGTCCTCACATAGCTCCCGCCCCACCCCGCCCCTTCCACGCCTTGCCTTCGGCCCCCCTCTTGAAAGCAGATGCTTTGTATAGCCCCGGCAGCATTCGCCTGCAGCTCCTCGTCGTCCTCCATGAGGAAGAGAAGCAGCTGCTGTACGCAGGGCGTCTCCAGCAGCGCCTGCACGTTGTCAGGCTCGTAACACACGTTCAGGAGCACGTTGGCGCCCTCGGCTGCTATCTTGTTGCTGACGGGGTCGACCAGCGCTGCTGCTATCGCGCGCAGCCCCGCGGACCCAAACGCCAGGCGGTTGGGCCTCTTGCGGGAGAGGATTTTGAGGGCGCGTAGCAGCAGCAACATCCATGAGGAGTCCTGCTGCACCACACTGTTCTCTAGCATGGCCACGAACACTTTGATGGGGTCCGGCTCGGTACTGGAGTAGTTTGAGCTGGTACTTGGGTTGTCATTTGCGTCAACAAAGGACCTGAGCGCAACCTTGATTCGCGCCTTTGAAGACTCCAACGTGGTAAGACAGCTCTTGTAAAGGTCCGCAACCTCCTGCATACATCACACAGCCGAAGTAAATCGTTTGATAAGGGTCGTTTGTGGCAAACACGCGGCAAAATGGGAGAGGGCGTGGCGCACCTGCGACGTTGCCGCCACCATTGTCTGCTTCCTTTCCAAATGAAGTCTACCCTGATAGCTGCCGGATGAAGTATTCGATGGGGCGTCTAGATCAACCGATGGTCTCGGAGACAACCGCCAACCGCACGGCGGGTGACTGCAAATCTGGGGTGCTGCATGTGCTGCTACATGCTGCTACCCTTGAAAAGGAAGATTAGGAGAGGCAGTGACACGAAGAGGGGGTTGTGCAGTTTGTTGACCTCCTTAGTCCCCTTCGGTCAGGTCCCCTTAAACCGTGTGCCTGGCTGTACGGCTTCGCGACCCTCAGCTCCCCTTCGTTGCCACTGGAGTACCCCGTGAATCAACCAGAGTCTCAGCCCCAGATATGCATTGAGCGTCCATGCGCTCCAAACAGCAGAGGCGATCCTTACCCCCCCCCCCCGGCCAATGAAGGGAGGGAGGGTGGGCAAACGATGCAATAGGGAGAGCTCTCTAAAGAGGTCCAAGCGCGAGGCTGCTCACACAAACGCACAAGGTCAACTCAAAACATCGCATAGCAGAGCACAGACGATTAGACTAAGCTAGGAGAGAAGAATAGACCAAGGCAAAATGTTGGCCGTACACCGTACGGCGCGGTCGTTGCCGGCGTCCCAAAAACACATTTTTGCTAACGCCAAAATTAGACTTTTGTGACACCGGCCCTCTGGTACGGTTCACGGAGGTCGAGGACCGCTGAACCTTACAGCATGCGCGCAACACAGGCGAACCTCCGTCACTGAAGGCCGCAACAGAGTGTCAACTCACAGAGAGAGCGCACATGCGCCCGCTACGCAGCACCAAAAGTGTCAGCAATCCGCAAAGGAAACGTCAACT
>LSYV01000018.1:1444980-1455748 GCA_001584585.1 Gonium pectorale
CCACGTCGCGCACACCCTGCCGAGATCACCCACCGTCCGTCGACCAAACGGTGACAGGATGCGCGCGGAGCGAGAGAGGCGGATCGCCGAGGAGCAGGGCCTGATCGCGGAGGACGTGCTGCGGGAGCACAACGAGGCGGCGGCAGCGCTGGCGGCGGAGCTGGCCCGGCTGCGGGCGTCGTACGGCGCGGGGTCGTACACCGAGGCCTCGGCAGCCGCTGGCGGCGCGGCCGCGGCACTGGCACTCGGTGCGCTGGCGGCGGCGGGGGCGGCGGACGAGCGCGCGGCGGAGGCGGCCGCCTGGCTGCGGCGCTGCGAGTGGCGCGAGGCGCGGATGGCGCTGGCGGCGAGGCGCCGGATGCTGTTGCAGGTGCTGCTGGGGCCCTGGGGGGACTGGCCGGGTGTTTTGGCCACCTGGGCCGGCTGCTTGGCACTACATACGGGACGGAGATGCGCTCCGTCGGCCCCCTCTCCGTAGCGACCGCTGAGTCAGCAACGGCTGCGCGACCACAGCGCTCGCCTCCCCAACTTTGCTCACAGCGCCCGCGATGTCCGCGGCGTCCCAACCGCGGCCCAGATCCCGTGCGAAGCCAGAGCACCCTGTTATCCCCGCCCGCCCGCCCAACAGGCCATCGAGGCGGAGGAGCTCGTGCAGCTGAGGGCCATCGTGGCGGCGGCGCAAGACGCCCGCGCGGTGCCGCCGCCTGCCGTGCCGGACGATGTGCCCGGGGGGCCTAGGCCGGGGCCCGTGTCTGAACCTGGGGGCGGGATCGCCGCAGGCTCAGGCGTAGAGGCGGTGCAGGCTGGCGCTGCGATCACGGGAACTGACTGCAAAGCGGCAGCGCAGGTTACCAGCCCCTCCCGGCCGGAAGCGGCGCAGGGCAACGTCCCTGCAGATCTGTCCGGCGCAATGACAGCGGCGGCAGCACCGGCGGCCGAGGGCGACGGCGCCGCTGCTGACAGCATGGACGTCGACATGATGGACGTGGACGATGGCCCGCCGGACGAACCCGGACATGGCGGCCATGGTGATGCCGCTGCCGTCGCCGCCGGCTCGGTGCCCCCGATCTCGGCGTCGTCATCGGCAGCTGCAGCGGCCGGGGGAGCGCAGGCCGGCGGTCCCCTGGCAGCAGCTGTCGGCGAAGCAGGCGAGCCCCGCTCCCCGGACGCCGGGGCGCAGGGCCGGTCCGCTGCCGCGCAGGAGCGGGAGCTGCGCAGCCCCCTCCCCCTCACCCTCCCGGCGCTGGCCCTGGCGGCCACGCCCGGCCTGCAGCGGCCTCGCCGCCGCCCCGGCGCCTCGATGCCGGGGGCGCCCCTCACGCCGCCAGGTGCAAGCCGCGGCGGCGCTGCCCCGGGGCCCGGCCCCGGGCTGGCGGATGTGGGCCATCGGCCCGTCCTCCACGCGGGCGCCAAGCGCCGACTGTCGGTCACGGGGGCTGGAGCGTTTGCGCCCGCCGGCGGCGCCAGCGGTGGCCCCTGGGACTTGAGGCCCACGACTGGCTCTCGCTCCCTGCTCAGCCCGGGGCCTTCCGGTTCCTGGGCCGTCGGTGGCGGCGGTGGTGGCGGCGGCTGGGGGCAGCGGCCTGCCTCCGCGGGCGGGCAGCGGCCGATCTCTGCGGGCGGAGCATCCGAGCGGCCCAGCCGTCCACCGAGCCCGGGCGGCGGCGGCATGCAGATGCGGGGTAGCATGCCGTCTCGAAGCCTGACGTCGCGGGCCACTCTCGGCCGCTCCTCGGGCGGCGGCGGCACCTTTGGCGGTGGCGCTGGTGGTGCCGGCGGAGGGCTGCTGTTGCAGCTGCAGAGCCGCACCTCCCGGCGGCGCTGGACCATGGAGGACGGCACCAGTGGCAGCAGCGGCGGCGGCGGCGGTGAGGTCCCGTACGGCGTCCACGGGCCCTTTGGCGGTGCTGGCGGCGCCGGTGTGGCTGGCGGTATCCTGGGGGGCCTGCCCTCGCCCGGCATAGCATGGGACGGCTCCGAGCTGGCCCTGCGGCAGCACCCAGGCTCGCCCGTCTCGAGCGTCCACGGCGGCGGTGAAAGCAGCGGCGGCGGCGGCGGCCGACCTAGTACCGGCGGCGGTCGTGCCGCCGCACTGCGGTGGCAGCAGCAGGTTGTACGGCAGCAGGAGACTGCCGTACGGCGGCTGGCCTCCGCTGATGTAAGGACTGGGGGCCTGGCGGTGCCACCGCTCGATCACCACCGACCCGACAGCGACGGTGACCATGCCGAGGGTGACGCCGATATGGTTCCGCACGTTGGCGGCGGCGCACGGCGGCGGCGCGCGCTGTGGAAGCTGCCGCCACCGGGTGCTTCCGACGCTGGCGGCACCGCCTGGGGCGTGGGGCCGGACGCCGCAGCGCTCGCCGCCGTGAGTCCCGTCACGGCGCTCCTCCGGGACTTCAAACGCGAGCCGCGCATCGGTGCCGTCCCGTCCGCAGCGGCGGCGGTGACGGCGGCGGCGCATCTGTACCTGGCGAGCGGCGACGGCGATGGCGGCGACGGCGGCGTGATGCTGTCCGAGGACCTTGCGTACGCGCCCGTGGGCGTTGCCGTACAGACGTGCCTGTACGGCACGGTACTGTCGCAGTACCGGCTGACGACGCGGGCGGTGTGGCACGTCCTGGTGCACGAGTGCGGGCTGCTGCAGTTCTGCGCGGCGCTGAGGTGGGACCAACGCATGGGTGTTGCGGAGGTGATAAGCAGTTCCACTGGGGCTGGAGGGCCGGAGAGCTGGATGCAGCAAGCGCGGTGTGGCGGCGCGGTGTGGGCCTGCCGGGGCACGGAGGGACCTGGCACGGGACCCCCCAGGCAGCCCCCACCCCGCACACAGCATTGGTACGCAAAATGCAGCGCGCAAAGTACGCCCGGCCGCTGTCCTCATGCGAGGGTGTAGCGGCTGAACAGTGTTGCACGGTAACGTCTGGGCTGTGGTCGCGCCGTCCTGCTGTCCCACAACCCTGCCGCTCCTTCTCCAGCCCTTCTCCTCCTGCCTCCTGGCCTTTCCCCCTCCCCCTAACCTCCCCTCCCTCCCCTCAACAGGCGCTTCTTCTTCTGCGAGGCGGGCGACGTGGCGGGCTGCCTGGCGCACGGACTCACCCGCAGGCTGGACGCGCGGCCGCACGTGCCGCCCTCCTCCGCCGAGCTGCGGGCGCTGCTGGACGAGGCGCTGGCGGGCAGCAGCCTGTGGCCGTTGGCGCCGGGCCGCCGGGGCGGCACCAGCGGTGCCGGCGCTGGCGGGGTCGTCGACGTGGCTGGGTCGCAGCCCGGCGGCGTCCGGCGCTACGGCAGCGACGCGGAGGCGTCCGTGGCGCACCTTCTGGCGGTGCGGGCGGCACCGGGGCGGCGGCTGGGGGCGGGTGGCTACTTTGGCTCCGATGTGATGCTGGTCACGTGCCAGGTGGGTGCGGGCATGGGGTGGTCCGGTGGCAAGTGGTACAGGGGCCTCCGTGCGGTGGGGCCGGGTGGCGATGCGGGTGGGGCATTTGCTTGAGGCCGGGCTGCGGGTCCTGGCCTCCCTTCCGGGCGGGACGCGCAGGCATGCACCTAGCGTGCGGCGGGACAGGGTAACGGGAGAGAGACATGGCGGCAAGGCCGGGACCACTGCGCCCCAGGCTAGCGCAGCATGTCCAGGGCGAGCTCCGGGCATCACCAACCCACACATCGCGGGCGTGACCCATCTTCCATCTCCCACCGACCCCCCTCCCGATCTCCCACCGACCACGCTCCCTTTCCTCATGTGCTGGCCCATACGGCCCTCCCCCCCATGCGGCCCTCCCCGCTCCTCGCCCCGCCCTTCCCGCGCCAGGTGCCCGCCCCGCTCGACTCTGTGATCAGCCCCACCAGCCTGGCCACCTACTCGGACGTGCTCAGCCTGCTGCTCCGCGTGCGCTGCGCCTCGGCCGTGCTGGCGAGCTGCTGGGGCTCCCTCAACGCAGCCAGCAGCCCGCTCGGGGCTGCGCAGCTGGGGAGGCACCCCACTGCCGGGCGGCGAGCGGGCGGCGCAGCGGGGGGACGAGCAGGAGCAGGGAGGGGCGAGGAAGGCCCGGGCCAGGGGAGCGGGGTGCACACGCTGTGGGCGCAGCGCCTGGCGTTGGCGCGCCTGTGGCTGCAGGTGAGCGGTTGCCGGTTGTAAGGTGTTGGCGGGCATGTGGTCATCACCCTGCAGCTGTGTTTTAGTTGTAGTTGTTGAGGGCCGGTGCCCACGTAAGCAGCTGCGTGGACGCATCTCTCGCCTCCAAGGCTGCTTGCTTCCGGGGCCTTCACCATTCATGGTTTTCGTCACTTCCGGGCGTAGGAAGTACCCTTCACCCCGAGTCCTCAGTGTCGTTCGGTTTTGTGTTTCGTCCCCGTTCCCGCCCTCGTCAACAACCCGGCCGCCGCCCCTTCCGCACGCAGGCCGCTGGTCAGGTGGTGTCCCTCCTGATGCAGCATCTGCAGGTTGGGTTGGGTGGGGTGGGGTGGGGTGGAGAAGAGGCATTGTCAATGGGCACATGGCGTGGAGGGGCATGCCGGCAAGGGTCGGTCGCCTTTCACCTGCTCGGCCCACACGCGTTGGCAGGCATGGGCGCTCTGTCGCGGCCCTGTGGCAGCGCCGTGCCGCTTGCGCCCTGGCCGTCAGCGCACTCTGACGAGCCCTCAACCCCCGCCAGCTGATGACTCAACAGTCGACCTCTTAGCGTCGCGCCCGTTGTCCACCTGACGCGGCTTGACCGCATGCGTCGTCCCTGGGTGCCCGCCCGGCCCACCCTGCAGGTGGAGCTCCAGGGCCGCTGCTGGGCCGGCCTGGCTGCGGCACTGGGCGGCTCGGCCCCGCTGGACCTGACGCAGCTGCGGCGGGCGCACGAGCGGTAGGCGCCCGCGCAGGGTGGGCGGGCGGGCGCGTGGCTGCACCGACGTAGCCAGATGGGTGGGGAGCTCAATCGCTTCCCGTCATTGTACCTCTGCCCGACCCGGCGGCGTCCCACCGCAGAGTAACCGTATGCCCCGCCCCGCCCCGCCCCGCCCCGCCCCGCCCCGCCCCGCCCCGCCCCGCCCCGCCCCGCCCTGGCCAACTCGATCCCAACAGGTACCTGGCGGATGCGCGGCAGGTGTGCATGCTGCCGTCGGCGCGGCCACATGCGGCCCGTCCCGAGGCCGGCAGCGCAGCCGCACTCGGCCCCGAGCTCGGGTCCGGTCCTGAGGCTCCCGCCGCCCCTCCCTTGGGCGCGGCCCTCACGAATGCGCTCCAGAGCTGCCACGCGCTGGCGTCGGTGCTACGGCGGGCGCTGGCGGCGCTGGAGGTGCAAGCGGGCCGACCCGAGGGCCTGTCGGCGGCGCCGCGGCAGGGGACCCTCTCGCCCGCGCTGCCGTCTGTCAGCCGGGGCGTGCAGTCCGCAGCGACTGGCGGCGGCAATGGCGGTGGTGTTGGAGGCAGTGGCGGGGCGGAGCGGGGCAGCGGGGCCAGTCCGCCGGGTAGGGTGGCTGCGGTGGATCTGGATGAGGTGTGGACGCACGTGGTGGCGTGCCAGGTGCGGCTGGGGCGGGCGCTGGGGGTGCTCCACGGGGAGCTGCGCGCCGCCCGACTGAGCAGCGGGCCGCTCGGGGAGCTGGCCTGCGTGCTGGCCAGCGAGCCGTGCCGGGCCTACGCCGCCGCGGCGGGCAGCGTGCGGGCCGGTTGAGCGGCGGGCAGCGCGGGACGTGGGGCCCGAAGGCTACACACGGCCAGACACACGGCGCGTCGGCGAGGAATCTTGGCGCGGTCTCTGTGTGGGAGATTGGACGCGTGAAGAGACGCACGCGATGCACGAGCTGAAGGCATGGGCGAGGGCGTCGCTGTTGTGCAGCTGTCGTTGGCTGCATGGCGTGCATGTTTGTGAGACGGTTGATGTCGTGAAACGTTGATACGCCAACAGCTCAGCAATGAATCTGCGCGGTTGCGACCGCGAGGCTTGCAGAGTGGCCTGTGTGGCTCTGAGCGGTGCAAGGATTGGGTCGCTTGGGTCGCTGGCGCTTCCAGTGGTCGGGGGTACAGCCCATCAACGGCTAGTGTTTGTGCCGGGTGCCCGGGTGTACGTCCGGGTTGAGGTGTAAGTCCGAGTTGAGGTGCCAGGAGGCGTATGTATGACTTGCATGTCTTCAAAGGGCCCAGACAGAATGCATGCCATTATTGATGTGCCCGATGTGGCGGTTACTTGCGGAAGGGGGAGCGCGACGGTTGGCAGCACGACGGGTTACGGCTCCGCCGTCGACGGATCCGAGCTAGATGCATCGAGAGAGCTGTAGCACGTATGTAAAACACTAATAAAAGTACTTGGCTTGAATATGAAGATGGAGGTAGGGGGCGTGGCAGCCCGGCGCTTTTGACGGCCTTCACGCGGCAGATGTAGGATGGCTCTCGATAGCAACTCCGTGCACGGCCCCAGTGCTGGGAGATCGTCTCGGATAGGACCAGTGTCGCCAACACCCTTCCAGTCGCGAGATGCGCAAAGCCCCGCCGTGTCCCGGTCGCTGGGCTCGCCTATCAGGCCAAGCGGCAGAGCCAAGCATGTTCGGCAGCGTGACTTTTTGGCACCGGCTTCCAACGCTCATAGCCATACTCGCCAGAGCCCAACGCAATATCTCTCTCGGCCTGTGAAAGACAGAGCTGGAGACTGGACGTGGTTGGGCTTCAGCAACGTGGTGCGTTCATGTGTTGGTTACTATACCTCTCGCAACGCTGTCGAGCTCCTTTGCTTTCTTCCGTGCCACGCAGATGTTACTTGGCGTGATTCGTTCTTCGCCGTGGGCACTTCTGGGACCCCTACTAATATTTGTGTGCTGCGCGGGGCTGGGACTCTATGGCGTTTTCGCCGCAGCGCGTGACAGGGCTCGAGACGAGCGTGGTGCGTATCAGTTGGTCTAAGATAGGGGAAAGGCGGGAAGGGAGAGTAGGGTCTAGGCACCGGCACAAGTTTCTCCTGCGAAGGGGGGGGGGTGGGCACAGTGGCACCGAGGGTGTTGGCGGAGTCGCTGGACCCGCGGCGCTGGCTTGGTAGCATATCCGACCACCCTGCCTGCTTCCGGGGCGGCGCACTGGGATCCCCGTCCCCCTTCTGAGTAGGCCTGCCCAGCGCAATAGCAGCGAGCTGCTGCCCGGTCTTCGCTGACCGGTCACTGGCTGGAGGGAGGCAGGCGCGATGCTGCCGAGTGAGCCGCAACCTCGGGCCCGCACGGCTACCCCTGTCGCGTAGCCCGGACGAAACCCCGCGTTCGCCCCACCTCCGGGAACCGAGGATGCGAGGCATCGGCGCGCTCTGGGACTGGGCCGGCTTCATCAGCGGCTGGGCCGGCTTAGAGCCCTCCCTCTGTCTGTCAAACAGCAGACAGCAGCTGCTCGTCATCCCCGCCCCCAACACCGTCTGTCAGCCTTCTTTCTGTGCAGGTTTCTCTTTTTTCAGCACTTTCCGCCTCACTCGGGCCCCTTGCGAAACTCTTCCGAACTCCCCCGCACCGGTGGCGCAGATGTGGCCACGGAGCTGGCGACCGACGCGGCGCGCCACATTGAGTTGCAGTTCCAGCAGGCCTTCACGCCCACCATCACGCTGGAGATCTTCGTACAGCGGGTGCCGCAGTGGGCGATCCTCAAGTCCGAGTTCCCATGGATTGCCAAGGAGCTCATGGAGAAGGTGCGTCCCGCGCCTGGGGCCAGGGAGGCCCCGCTCGATCCCCCAGGCCGCAAGCCAGCGAGCTCGAGAGGCGCCTGCTGACTTTGCAGCGGGGAGGCAGAGTTGCAGGGAACCAGGGTCCGGGGGGCGGGGGCAAGGGGGCAACCGCTTGGCGATTGGGCTCTTGTGCGTGGGCTCTGGCAGGTCGCGCTTTCCCTGACTGCCACTGCCTCAGCTTCGCCCCGATTTCCCGTCAGCCTTCCGGGCCGAGTATTCCGCCTGCCCCCCCCCCCCCGGGTGCACTCGCCCTCCTGCCCCGCTCCGGCCCCCAGATGCTGCCTGGCATGATCTCGACGCTGCAAATGGCTCCGGGGGCGGTGGTCCAGGACATCTACCCCCTGGCCGGGAACGAGGCGGCCATAGGGCATGACTTGCTGGCGGGTGCGTGCAGGGTCAGGGTTGTGGCGGTCCATGCCGGGCTGCGTGCCGCGCAGGGCCCCGCGCGAATGAGCCAGCATGCCAGCATGCCAGTGGAGCAGGCGCTGGGCTCCGCGGGACGCAGGGCGCCCAGCAGTGACGGCGGCGCCTTGGTTGCCCCTTGTAGCGCGCAGGGGGGCCGCCCCCTGCCGCCGCCTGCCTGCAGCCTAGGGCGTCCCAGCAAATGGTTCTGCCGATGTCCGCCGAGCCCTCCAAGACCTCTGCGGGCGCTGTGCACTCCCGATGGGCTGATCCTCCGGCTGCCAGTGCGGTCCGTTGTCCGGCGCACAACACGAGTACCCGTGCGCAGAAGCCTTTGGCGTGACACGGCTTGTGGCGATGGGGCGATGCCAAGGGCTGCCGATTCCGCGGCGAGCATGGTTTGTGGAAGTGTGCAGGGATGGGCCTCTCCATGCGTGCGCCTGCTCGGGCGCGGCCCCTCCCATTCGCCTCCGAGTGACCCCGAGTGCCGCTTCGTGCTTGTCCCATCCCGCAGATGAGCTACGGAGAGGGGACGCACTTCTGTCCATCGCGGCTCGGAACTTGACCGTTGCGGGGCCCTACATGCTGCTGCAGGTGGGAGGGAAACGATTGGCTGGTTGGGCGGCGCCCGCCAGATTCGGCATGGGCCGCCCTGTGGCGCGCACCCGGGCGGGGCACTGGCCAAGCAGGGGTGCGCTGCGGCGGGTGCGGCCGCCCTGTTTCATGCGGCCCAGGCCAGTTGGCGCTTCGCTGAGGGTGGCGGGCGGCATCACCACTGCTGCCATTGATTGTTGCTGTAGCTGTGGACGCGCTCCTTGCCACGCGGACCCACATCGGTATTGGGAGCGGCTTTGCGCGAGGGCGGCTGAGGCCCTTACTGCAAGAACGTGCGTAGCCCGAGCCGCCGCCTGCCCAGCCCCAGCACCGGCCCACGTGTGTGACGCTCCTGCAGGGCGGTTTCGGCGTGCTGCTTCGCAAGGCGGTGTTTATCTCGGGGGTGGCCGAGAACGAGACGTTTGGCGCCAACACCTCGACGGGTTACTGCCCGCCCGGGCTGTGCTGGGACCCGGTCAGCAGCACCAAGCTGTGGGGCTTCGTGCAGGGGCTGGCGCGACTGGACGGACTTATACAGGTGGGGGCGGGCGGCGCGAGGGAAGCGAGGATGCCGAGGATTGGTCAACGCCGGCGCGCTCGACACTGCCATGTTCCCACCGGCGACTGACCATCGCCCAGCACCAGGACGTAAATCTAGGAGGACGCTGTGCATCGCCCCATCCGCACCAGGACGGCCTCCAAGGTCCGGCTTGCGGCCAGCCACGCCGTCGTACCCCAGGTTGCCCACCCTTGGCCATTTGCCGTGGCGCTGTCGATTCGTCCACTCATGTAGCGCCCTGGCCTCCTCGCATGGGCACACCGCCTGTTGCATCTCGCAGGGCAGCGACGCCCGCATGCAGCGGCTGATGCAGTATGGCCCCTGGCAGCTCACCCGACTGCTGCCCAACGGCACTGAGGCGCTGCTGGTGGCCAGCGGCAACCGCACCGACTGCATGTCGCCCGGCGCCGACTGCGTGGCCGTCACGGTGCAGCTGCCCAACGCACGCTGGCGGCTCCACCTGCACAAGGATGGCGGCTGGGCGCCCGACTGGCGCGGCCTAATGGCGCTGACGGTGGTGGGCAGCTTCGTGCTGGCAGCGCTGCTGTTCTGCCTGATGATCAGCCTGCAGCGGCACCGCGCGCTGCTCAAGGCCATGTTCCCTGCCAAGGTGCTGCGGCCGCTTCAGCAGGGCAAGAACTTTAGCGAGGAGTTTGAGTCGGTTACGATCCTCTTTAGCGGTGAGTAGCTGGGGTAGTGGTTGTTGGTCTGGTGGCTGCCACACGGCTGCGCTCCTCCGGGTGTGGGGCTGCCATCCCCAGCGGCCGGGCGGATCGTGTGCTTTGGATGAGCCAGTTACGTCACCTTTGCGTCCGTGGCAGGGGCACTCGGTACTGCGGGTGCCTACCGTTGGCGCTTCACGCCTGCCGCAGCTCGCGTGACCTTCTATGTGGCAGTACAGCTGTCTCGCTCGCCGCAACCCCTACGCGACGCACCCGCGCTGCCGCCCCCCGCCAGACATTGTGAGCTACACTGCCATCAGCTCGGCGCTCAGGCCCATCGAGGTGGCAGAGATGCTCAACGAGCTGTACTGCCAGTTCGACGAGCTGGTGGAGAAGAACGGCTGCTACAAGGTCGAGACCATAGGTGCGTGCGCGCGTGCAGGGATGGCAGTGCGTTTGCGGGCGTGGGCGCAGATCACAATGGGCGCTGCGGCCATGCTGCGACGTTGGGGCTGCCACAGTTATCTGTCGCGGGAGTCGCCCGTTTGACGGCCGCCGCTGCCACCGCCGGGGCACAACCCGCAGGTGATGCCTTCATGGTGGTGGGCGGCTGCCCCCTCGCGGAGCCCCCCGCGGCCGCAGCGGAGCGGGTGGCGCTGATGGCCCTGGACATGATCGCCACTGCCGCCTGTTTCCGCAGCAGCAAGGGACACAGCCTGCGCATACGCGTGGGGCTGGCCAGCGGTGAGTGGGATGAGAGGACGAGGATGGAATCAAGTTCCTTCACGCGTGCAAATAGGACACGTGCGGTGTGTGGGCGATGTGGGGGCCCCGCTGGAAGCCGCCCTGCAGCGCCACTGGCCTTGCTTGTT
>LSYV01000018.1:1462398-1480905 GCA_001584585.1 Gonium pectorale
CCTAACCCCCCCTCCCCTCCCCCTCCCACCCTCCCCGCTTCACGTGAGGCAATCCCGTAAAGTAAATGGGCTGGGAACGCCATCATGGCAGCATGTGCAAGACAAAAACGTGTTGCTGGTTGTATGAACGACAGGCGATGTTTGACACCCCGCCAGCTTCCGGGACCGGGAACTGTGCATTCCCTAGGCCCGGGTACCTTATGAATGCTGTCAAGGCATTGCAGCCAACACTTCACACGGGTTGGGAGCCACACGGGTTGGGAGCAACACGGTTTGGGAGTGCCTTGTGGATGGGCAGCACCTGTAAGACAGCATTTTGTAGCGGTGGTATGAACGGAAGGCTATGAATGGTTGCCCGCCAGCGCCTGCACATGCCGGCCTGAATCCACAGGTGTTCCCTTGTCCTTTCAAAGGAAAGCAAGGACAGTGCTGTGTGTCGGGCGCACGCTGACCGCCAAGGCGTCTGGTTGTATGCGGCTCAAGAGTGCTGTTGTTTGTGATGATTTTGGTGTGGTTAGCCAGGTGAACTGGGCTGCCGGCAACACATCTCCAATGGCACACGCTGCATAGCCTTGTTTGGAGGCCATCCAGTGCATGGTTTGTAGCCCGTACTTCCTGCTACAGGAAGGCCCTAGCGGGATTTCTTCGCAGAAGCTATCCCCCCCTCCCTCCCCGCCCACCTCCCCGCTTCACGTGAGGCTATCCGTAAACTACGCAGGCAGGGAACGCCATGGCGGCAGCAGCTTTATGACAGCATCATGTAGGGGGTGTATGAACGGGACGCCAGACCCGCTGGCAACCTGGCACATGCAACTTGGTGCTAGTGTACAGGCATTGAAGTCCAAGGTGGTACGTAGCCCGTACCTCTTGCAACGGCAACGGGAGGGCCCTTGCACGATGCCCTAGCAGCATGTCCCACAGTCCCAGCTGCTTTGCTACAGGTGAAATGGCCTGGGTCCCCAAAGGGGACCGGCCCCCTCGATCTGCACGACCCTGGCAACCCTGCAACCCTGTACTTGCTCACATGCTACCCCTCAACTGTTCATGGTCGTCTCCCACTCGAGAGGGTCGGTAGAGGGGGGGGGGTCAGCAGGTGTTTTCGGCACGAGGTCTACGTGGTGTTTAGGCATTGAGCTGCTCTGTTACGCCTATGTGTAGTCGGGTTCGCCGGACAGCCAGTGAAAAGCGCGCTTAATATCAAGCGCGCTTTGGGCCGTTCATACAGGGTCATACCCTGGTACGGCCCGTGGCCCGCATCCCCGAACAGATGCCTCCTGACGGTGCCCTTAGTGGTTGCTGCAGCTTATATTGCAGCCATGTAGCACCTGTCTGGGGCAGAACCCGCTGGGGCGCTCCAACTCGTTCCCGAACCGCAACCGTACGCCCCGCCCTGTGGACCGCCCTGCCTCCGCCCCGCAGCGGCAGCCGCCCCGCTTTAAGCCACATGTCAGACTATGTACCAGTCGAACGTCCAGATTAGGAGCCGCTCGGGTGGCAGTACGCGCGCGCTGGGCTGCGACGGGGCTGGGGCGCTCCAACGCGTCCCCGCATTGCACCCGTACATCCGGGACCGCGAACGACTCGCCACCGGTCACTGACCATATCAACCCACAGGAACCATGCATACATGTCCTGACATGTGCTCAAGAGCTGGGCGGCGGTTGCTGTGGGATGGGGGCGGGACGGTCCCGGATGAGCGATTGCGGAGGGGGTTTGTGTATGAGCGCCGCCGCCATGTCCGCCATTCTGTATGGCGCCATGTCAACATGCCCCCGACCGCTGCCGGCCACAACGGCTCCTGACTGCTTTCTTTCCCATTCATCATACCAGGTCTGTATACAGCCGGGTGGGCGGGCTGGGCGCACGACGGTCTCGGAACCCCTGAGCGCCGTCGGACCGGTCGCCTTTACGACAACAACACCGCAGCTCGACCTTGACAACTAGCGGTCCACCAGGTGGCATTTTGGGGGGCAGGCAGCGCCACATGGCTTGCTCTGTACCCGCCCACCCTACCGGAAACGTCGCGCCATCGGGCGTGTATGGCCGTAGAGGCGGACTCCCTCTTCCTGTGCAGGTTTTTCTTTCTTTAGTGCCCTAGCTAGCGCCACAGCCTCCCGGCCCGCCGTGCGCATGACCGGGGGTGGTCCAGTGCGTGTGGTAGGCTTGACTAGGAAACGTGGCGGGCCGGCCCATGCGGTGTGCGCCGTGTGAATGCGGGTCTCTGTACACGTTCGACGTTACGTCAATACACACCGATTTACACAGTACTTAGATCTGCAATATGTCATTCAAAGCGGTTACGATATCTAGAAAAGGATAACAGAAACAGGGATCGCAACCTCTGCGGTCATACACACCCGGGGACGTATGCGTCGTTTCGTTTTGACACCCGGGGGTGTGATGCTTCCAGCAGGGCGCCGAGTACAGGGCATGGCGGGCGAGGTAGACGAGCAGACGGCCCTCCCGGTGTGGGCCGCCGGTATAGTTACCTGACGTGCTGGGAGAGGGCCCAGCGAGTAAAGGCATGCACGCAGCCACCTCTCCCCGCTCCCGAGTCCCAAGGCACGGACCTCCTAACCACGCACCTAAGGCGAACAATATGACACGCGCCTGACCAAATTTGCTTATTACGAATCAACTGAATGGTGAGGCAGCATGCGGGCCCTGTCTCCAGCTGGCGAGTCGCGAGCACTACCTCGCATGCCCCTGGCCGACTCCTGCGGCTCTGTAGCCACTGCCACCGCTGCCCCCTGAAGATCATTTGGCCAGGCAACTCAACTCAACATGGGTACGCAACTCCGAGACTCCACCGCACATTCTACGACCCTATGGGAAAGTCGGCGATTCCATTGTACTACGCATAACTAGCACCAAAGGCACGGCATGGGGTGCACGAGCTAGTAGGCACATAAAAGGACGATCGCGCAGCACACCACACAACAACATCACCTACCGACAGGCGGGGACCGGCTTGCGGACGCGAGTCAACGGCCCGCAAGCGGCGCGCAAGTGCTCGCATAAAATGGGTGGAAGCGCTGGGGCCCACCCAGTCACCCGTCGGGTTGTCCCGCCGCCTCACCGCCGCAAAGCCCACAGCTTGCAGCGCACGAGCGGTGGGGCCGACTGCGGCGCAACAGAACCTCAGCGCATGCCCATAAACGGTCAATTTGCGAGATCATAAATCGCACGCACTTCAATCCACACATACCATTGCGCGCCGTACTACTTGAAGCATACGGGCATCACGCCCCCCATGCAAGCCGTTTGTTGAGGACAACCAGTGCGCGTAAGTGCCGAAAGCAGCTGCGGGATGCACCTTTGATACCGTGCCCCAGTGGCCCAGCCCGTTGGTGCTCCATCTCCGCATTGCGGGTCGGCTGGCTCTGGAGCAGCCGAGCGCTGCCAGCGCCTCCGCGCCCCGACTTCGCACACGAGGAGCGGACGCACGCACGCACGCCACCCAAATCGGTCGATACCCGGTAGAGCCCAGCAGGGTGCCCGCTCTCGTCAGGGCCCCTAGGGGCCTTCTCTCGGAGGCGCTCACGGAGCTTGCGCCCGGAGCGATGCCCCGACCTCTCAGCCACCCGCCACCCCGCGTGCTCATGCCCCCGCCCGACAGCCCGACAGCTCAACAGCGCATAGACAGACGGCTCATCCCGCCCCAGGGCATGTATGGGTACCCACGGGAGGGAGGGCGCCCCACCGTGTGCTACTTCTCGGGTGCCCCCGACAGCGTGACGCGCACTTCCCCCGAGGGCCTCCCCTTGCCTGATGACGCTTGGGCAGGCTTGGGGGCCTCTGTAGGCGGTGATGCCTTCATGCCGTCAACGCTCCGCCAATGGTTGTAATTGCCTGCAGGTCACAGTGCATACCAGGGCCGGCGCAACCGCAGCGGGGGAAGGGCCGAGTGAGTGGCCACTGCCGCAGTGGCATTCATAGGCACGTGCGCAGCGCTTGCCCAGGACAGCAGCACGACGGACTCGCCGCTCCACCATTGGCGGATTCCACATGCCGGCCACGGGGGCCGTTGATTCAGCGCTCGCCCGGATCAAGTTCAATCCATCCATTTCACCCCGCCACTGCTTGCCCCGCTGCCTGCCCCGCGCATTCAAACGGCGATCACGAGTCAAGCGGTCCTGTCATGCCGCACCCCACCCCCTCGCACCACGCTGCAACCCGTCTCCCATCTTTGCTACCCACCCCTCGCACTACAGCCGGCGCGCCACCCACCCATGAAGCAGCGCATGAGCGGAGTAGAGCCGGGGAAGGCGGAGCACAGTGCGTGCACGAGCGGCAGCGCCACGAACTCGTAGAAGCCCGTCTGGCTCTTGCTGACGCCCTGCTTGGCGCGGTCGAAGAGCGGGCTTATGGGCATGCCCAGCTGGCGCTCCTTGTCGCCCTGTCGGAAAAACTCCTCCTCCAGCACAGACAGCCAGCTGAGGGGCGACCAAGAGGGGAGGCTTAAACTTGTCAGACGCACAAGACAAAAGCGTGACGACGGACTGAGCGTCAAAGGAAAAGGAAGAAGGAACGTGGCGTCAGGCCCCACACACCCTCCTTCGCTCCTGCCCCGCTCCTTACCGCTTGTGCACCTCGATCTCCTCGCCCAGGTGTCCCAAGTCCGCGACCTTGATCAGGACCTGCAGGCTCAGCAGCCGCTCGGTCTCGTCGATGGGCTTGGGCGCAGTCTCCGCACCCGCTCCGTTGTCCACCACAACCACCACCTGATTCGAGGACCTGTAAGAGGGCCACACAGCACACCAGCGGGGCAGGAGAGGCGAGAGGCGTGCAGAGTAAACAGTATATTGGGAGACCAGCCGAGCAGCAGCGGGCAGTGACGGCAATAGCCGAATGGGCAGCTGGCGTCGGGCGAATCCTGTGCGCCGCCGCGCCGCAAGACTTTGGCAACGCCACGTTCAACCAACTGACGACGGTGCGCTGTGCGACAGGGTTTTGTGGACGCCCAGCTCCGCAGAACGGTATGAGCTGGTCGCCCGGCCTGCGGGTCGAGGGGCGGCCCGCCCCCCGCCCCAAATCGGGCAACTGCAGCGCATCATTACGCCGAACCGGAGCAACGCTCGCCATATGTACTCCACTTTTATCATCTTGATGCCCATCCCCGACGCACCCCGCAGCGGGAACCTTCTCCAGGCCGCAGACTCACCCCGTTCCGCCTGCCCTGCCGCTCGGGGAGTTCCGCACGGGCCCAGGGCCGGGGCCGCCCGCTCCGCCCACCTCGCCGGAAGCCGCTCCCTGCGCAAAGCCCGCCAGGCGATGCACCGTGTTGAACTGGCTGAGAAGCCCAAAGTGCTGCTTCATGTCGGTGGCCAGCACCATCTCAATCACCTGCACCGCGGGCGGGCGGACGGGAGGGCACCAAGTGGGTGAGAGGCAGCGAGGGGAGCTGAAGGAGGGAAGGAAGATAGGCAGCGATGGAGGAACTAGACCAAAAGCAGGTGGTGTATCCACCCGAGCATAGTGCCTCAAGGGAGGGGAAGGCGGACTTAAGTATGCGAAGGGAAAGCGAGATGGAGGGAGGCGGAAGAACGCCGTTCCGCGCCCGCCTCCCCAGCCCCACCGGCCCCTCAGCAGACCTGTTTCCGGAAGTTGGCTCGCTCCTGCTTAGTGAGGGGGCCCAGTATGTCCAGCCCCGCGCGGCGCATGGTGCTGAAGGCGGCTGCCGCGTGGTGGTTCTCCAGCGGCGAGCGGTCGTTGTAGCGCACGGCCAGGGGGTCGGCGGTGGCGATGAGGAAGTCGTTGGTGAGGCCGGGGTGGCCGTAGTCGTGAATGATCTGGAGAAGCAAGATGTACACGGCAGGTTAGGGGGAAGGCCAAGAGGACGAACACAATCCTTCTAGCCATGCGATGGGGAAGGGGCATGGCAGATTGGGCATCCATTCCAGTTACATCGGTACACCGGAAAAGCTCAGAACGAAGAGCCATGAATGCCTCCATGTTTCTCCCCGTCCACTCTGCAGCCCTTCCGCTCTTAGACCGCCCCCAAGCCCCTACCACCTGCTCGGTTTCCCGCCCCCCTCCCTTCCTAGCTCCCTCCCCCCGGCCCCCACCGCCGCGAAGTACGCCGCCAGCAGGCCCAGCTGGTCGACGTAGTTGATGTGCATCTGCGCCCCGTGCAGGATGACGTGCAGCGTCTGCAGCACGTCGGCGGCGTGGGTGGCGTTGTGGTAGGGGTTGTCGTTGTAGCCCGCCTCGATGTGGCGGAGGAGCCTGGGGATCGTAGGGGGCGGGAAGGGCGCGGGCGGGGCACCACCACTCGGCAGTTGCACGGGCAGTTGCAGGGGCCCTGGCCGACAACCCGACAGCGATGCACACGGCCCACCCCGCGCACCCCGCGCCCCACACGCCGGCGCCCGAGGCGTCCCTCCTTACCTAGCAAGGATGGTGGGTTTTAATTTGAGGCCGGTGATGAGGCCCGACCGCTGTATGAGGTAGAAGCCGAGCGCCGAGAGCGGGTGGCCGTTGGTGACCTCCCGCAGCCGCCACGTGTCGAACTGCCAAGAGTCCGCCTGCGCCAGCACGCGCTCGATCTGGGGCGGGGGCGGGGCGGGGGTGGTGCGGGGGGGCGATGGTACGAGGGGGTGCTGGGGGAGAGTGGAGGTAGGGCAGGCGCGGTGTGGGCAGGCGGAGGACGCGTTTGCAGGTGCCAGGTCCACGGCAAGCGGAGCGGCGCAGGGCTGGCAGGGTCTCGATCAATATCTGCCTCCGGAGGAAAGACCCATGGACCACCCAGCCGCCGACTTGAGCCATATCGCACAAGCCGAGGACGGCCCAGCGCCGCTTCGACCTCCGGGGCTGCGCCGTCCCTCGACGCCTTGCGCCCAAACCCAACCGAAACAAGCCCCGCACACCTCCTCGATGACGGCCGGCGACGGCGGGGGCGGGGGCTGCTGCGGCTGCAGCACTGCCGCCGCACCCTTGCCAGCCCCCGCCAGGCTCGGCCGCTGCGCCCCCACCAGGCTGCGCCGGCTAGGCCCCGCGCCCAGGCCAAAGCCCAGCCCCAGCAGCCCGCTCTCCCGCCCCTCGCGGCCTGTGTTGCTGGCGCGCGGCGCCGGGCCGTCCGCTGCAACCACCGAAGACCCGGACGGCCGACTCGCGCAGTGGGCAGACGAGGAGCCGCCGCCCAGGAAGTCGGCAGCCGCCGCCAGGGACTGCAGCAGGCTGCGCCGCCGCGCGCGGCCCGGCTGATGCTGCTGCAACTGTTGCTGACCGCCTCCTCCTGCTCCCCCTCCCCCTCCTCCTGCTCCCCCTCCTCCTGCTCCTGCGGGGGATGCCCTCGAGTACTGCCGACCCTGATTCTGTGCCTCCCGTTGCTCACTGCCTCCGTAGGCGCACACGCTGAGCGCGCTCGCCACCCGGCGCGGTGGCCGCCGCACGGGGCGGTTGCCGCTGCGCACTACCACACTGTCATCCTGCGACCCAGCCGAGTGCGAGCCCGTGTTGCCGGCGCAATCAGCCGCAGCCAGCGCCGCCAAGCTGCCCATGGGGACCACCACCTCCGCCGCCAGCGCTACCGGCAGGCGGCCGCCCGGCCCGCCTGGCGGCTGGTCTGCCAGCACGTAGCTCGGCCGCCGCGTCCTCCCGTGCGAGGGAGTGCGGCCAATGCTGCGCGCCGCCGGCAGCAGCGCCGACGCGGGCGTCGCCACCGGCTGCCCGGGCGGCAGCGGCAGGCCCAGGTTGGAGGAGCCGAAGGGCGACGCGCCCGGCCCCAGTTGCAGTATCGGCTGACCCGATGGACCCGGCCCCGGCCCCGGCGTCCGTGCCAGCTCCAAGCTGAGCTCGTTTAGGACGCTGCTCCCGAGCGGCGGGTTGTCGGCCGCGCTGGGCAGGGCGGAGGAGCCGCCGCCCAGGATGTCGCGGTCCCGAACATCGCGGAACAGCGACTGCGCGCCGCCTGAGCCGCCGTTGGCAGCGCTGCCAGCGACCGGCACCACAGCGGCGGCCATCGGCGCGTAGCTCTGCGCGGAGGCGCGCGGGCTGGGCGCCGTGCTGCGGCCGTCGGAGTCGCGGCCCCCGACCCTCGCGGCGGCGAGCAGCGTATCCGTGGCGGATGACTCCCCGCCGGGCAGCAGCGCTGCCGCCAGCTCGGGCGCGTGGCGCATCCACGCCTCCGAGGGCTGCGGCGGTGCCAGCAGCAGCGCCAGGGCCCCAGCTAGCGTGGAGCAGTCGTGCGCGCCGCCCAGACCTTTGCTGGTCAGGCTTCGCGTGAGGGTTCGGTCCACGCCGCCACCGCCACCGCCATTGCCGACGCAGTCTCCGGCGTCGGAGAAGGCCGCGTCGTCATCCAGGGTTGTGAGCGCCGAGTGCATGGAGTGGGTGGTCAGGCGGTGGCCTAGCTGGCGCATGAGCGCACGGGCCACGTCTTTCTGCGCGGGGCGGGGAGTTAGAGGGACGAAGGCGGGTTGTCCCGGGGCATTCAGCATGAGTGTTGAGTGTTGAGGGGCGAGCAGGGGCTGCATCGGAGGATGCCAAGCCCGGACCCCGGAGGCAGCGCCGGCCCCCAGCCGTCCTCATCAGCGCCGGCCCTCGCAGCCGCGGCCCGCACCGACGCACACGCGGGCATGCAGCCCCGCAGTTCTGCTGCCCCGCAAGTTCTGTAGCAGTACCCCGGCGGCCCAGGGGCATCAGCCGCCTGCTGCTGATAACACGCGCCCGCCCCTGTTTTTTTTACGCTCTCATGCCCTGCTTGTGTGTTCGCCGTTACCCAGCTGGACACGCTGTCTTCTGGTTTCGTGCTGAATGAGTCGCCCGGCCGCCCGGCCGCCCGCACGGCCGCACACTCACGTCCAGGTTGGCGGAGCGGAACTGCTGGTTGAGGTTGAGCGGCTGATACAGGTCGGCACCCCGCAGCAGCGCCTGGCGGATGAACACCACGTCCCCCAGGTCGGGCTGCACGCCCAGCAGCAGCCGACCCAGCATGCCCAGCATCAGGTCCGAGATGGTCTCTACAGCGCAGCAGCCGGCAGCACCCGGGCGCACGCAGGCGAGCGATGGGGTCGGGGGGGGGGTTAGGAGGAGGCCGGGAGTAAGGGACCCAGCGCATGCGCGGCACGGGACGGGCGTTGCTGCGGACAGCGTGCGGAGGCGGAGTGCCTTTGCCTCCGGTACAAGAGGTTCCAGCCCCCAGGCTGCTCCAAACCCAACGCGCGACGCCGCTCCCCAGATCCCCCTTCCGGGGTCCCGGCACGCACCAGCCTGCACGATCCTGGGCGCCCTCAGGGTCGAGTCGTTGCCGCGCAGGTCCTTGATGATCTCCTTGGGCAGCAGCGCGCGCAGCAGCATCTCGTGCTCACGCCTGGGCGGCGTCAGAGGAGCAGAGGAGGCGGGGCGGGACAGCAGGGGTCTAGATGGCATCGGGGCGGGGCGAGGTTTGGGCGGGGGTCGCGGGCTGCAGCCTGCAGGCTTGGGAACGTACAGCCAGGAGGCCGAGCCCGCGGACCACAACTGGGCGGCCTCGTGCGCCGCTCTCCGCGTCCGCGTCCAAACCTTGCCTCTTGCAGCGAGCCTATCTCCTCTCTCCCTGCTCCATCCCTGCCGCCCGAGGGCCTTCTGCGGGCCCCCATCCCAGAGCTCACCGGGACACGAGCGCCGCAAACAGCAGCAGCGCCATCGCGAAAGACGCCAGGACTGCCGCAGCCATCAGCCCGCCAAACGACGACGACCGCCAGCCAGCGGAGGGGGCGAGGCTGACGGTCCACTGCGCGAACAAGCGGGTGGACGCGGGGCATCGGGTAGAGGCGGAGGGCGCAGTTAGTGGGTCAGCGTGAGGAGGTATCAAAATCTTTGGATACCGTCACTCGGACACAGGTTCTGAAGGAGAACCTTTGTCCTATCAGCGAGTGACGGTCGTGTTGGCCGCAGCAGTTGGAGATTCCGCAAACAGCAGCGACAGGCAGTGACGGCCGGCAGAGCCGGATGCGCGTGCCGCGGTTGGGGAGCTGTTATGGAGCTCCGGCACTACGGGGCGCTACAGGGGCTGCGGCGCCTGGCCCGTTCAACCCCAACTCAATACCCGACGCACGTTTGTGTTTGGCAGCTCTATGGTAGCCTCGACCGGCTGCCTTGGCAGCTCCTTACTGCGGCGGGAAGGGGGGGAGGGGCCCCGGGAAAGGGGGGGGGAGGGGTAAATGAGCAAACGGTTGACGTGAAAGCACTGGCTTCCACATGAAGTCCGGCGGCCAAGCCACTCTTGCCTTCGGTCGGCCGGCTCCCGGCGGGCGTCGGCGTTCCGAGACGCAGACAGCCGCCAGGTACTGGCGCCCACTGGCGGCGTCCTTATTCGTTGGCGATGTCGGCTGGTGCTAGATAAACTCGTCTAGGCTAAGGTCGTAGTAGAGGTGGTGTGTGCGTGCATGAACCTAGGCAGCCCGCATCAGACAAGCCGCCGACACCTCGACTACCGACAATGCCCAACCTTCCCAAGGCCTACATGCAGGTGACATGCACGGGACACAGAACATGTCTTTACGGGCACTGTCGTGAAGGTACATGCGCCCCGTATGTGTACGCAAATGCGAATGCATGAAAGCGATTGGAATACAAACGCGGGTAGGGGACGGCAGTGCCGCGGAAGCACGCGAGACGGCAAAGAGCACGGCAAGCAGACTTGCGAGGTACAGGGGGCCACACGGCGATGAGACCGTGTGTCTCACCATACGAGGTGGAACGGGCCTGAGGAGGCTCCCGCATTCCCTTCCAGGAGGGGGTGGAGAACTGAGGGCGGATGGGACTCTGCAAGCGGCCTTTGGGCGGGGCCCGCACACCGGGCTGCATGTGCAGGTGCAGGTGTGTGCACCCCGCCCTCCTGTTCCTCGCGAGCGGCATCCGATCGCCCAACACCCAACGCGCACGGAGAGCTGCACCGGGCCGGGTGATGCACCGCTCCGGCCACAGGCGGCCGGGCGACCGGATCACAACGCTCACCCCCAATTCGGCTGCTGCCGGGGGCTCCCGGGACGGTTTGCCAATGAAGCCCGCCAGCGTGGTGGTGATGCGCATTTGCCTTACGCCTTATGCGGGCGGCCGCCTTCCGCGCACAGCTATTGCACCACCCCCTGCCCCCGCCCCGCTTGCCTGGCATAGATGACCTCCGACACGGCTGCCCCGGGCGCCCGCACCACGAAGCGGTAGCCCAGCGCGTCCAGCCGCAGCTCCTGCTCAGCCAGGCGCTTTAGGGAGTCCAGATTTAGCAGCGCAGCGGACTGGCGGCGGAGGGGGCAGAAGGAGGGCGCGAGGGTGAGGGTACGAGTGGGGTGGGAGGCGCAGGACGCCGGGGCCGAGCACGGGAGCCAGTCGGGCGGCGGAAGCCGCGAGTATTGGGAGCGCTAGTGTGCGACAAACAGGGCACGGCGGGGGGAGAGGCAGGCGGGCATGGCTAAGGCGATTGCTCAACAGGCCGCGGCTGGGCGCAGAAGCGGCCCCCTCGCCCCCCCCCCCCCGCACACACACAATGCCCGCCGATTGACTGGGTAGTACGGGACCAATGGCTCCGCTGCGCGCACGCATCGCATAGACCACAGAGGAACGCGTTTGCACCCGCACGGACTCACAAAGCCCCAGAACTTGGTCCGAGATGTGGCATTGTAGGCGCAGGGCTGACCGCATAAAGGGTTGATGGGGTCGGGGATGCCGAACGTCTCGTCCTGTGACGCGTTGGCCACAAAGACGGGCTGCCGCACGATCACGGCCCGCCCGCCCTCCGCCAGGTCCAGCGGCCCCACCAAAGTCAGCACGCGGGTGGAGACGGTGCGCACCGCGTCGTCACGGTCCTGAACAGCTGCGGGTTGAGGCGGGCGCCGGGCGCGGGGGCCATGGTACAACAGATAGAAAGCATCAGACCGAGGTCGGGTGTGGGGGGCAGATCTGTAGCTCCGCATGACGTGCGTCGCCGAACACGGGAGCACGGGAGCGGGCCGCCGTGGCGCAAGCGGCAGCGGCCCCCGCATCCCTGGCAGGCAATGCAGGGGATGCGGGGTTTTCGTCGGGCCCGGCGGGCGCAAGTACGCTCCTGCTGCTCAGCCCAGGGACCCCAAAAACCCAAAAGACGCACAGTTGAACAGATCAAACCCGACGGCGTCCGTTTGGTGCCCCGCCGGCGAGAAGGTGTTTCGGACCACCCCGTGGGGCACGAACTCGATGGAGCGTAGGATGGGGCTCAAGGTCTGGGCGGTCGGGCGTGAGGGGCGGGCGGGAAGGGCTAAGGAGGGCGTCGTTGCAGCCGGATCACGTGGGCGGAAGTTCCAAACGAGGCAGGCAGGCGAGCGGTCGAGGACAAGCATGCAAAACACCGGGGGCAGACAGCGACACCTGTCCCCTGTTCCCCGACCCTGCTTCACCCCGACAAAACCCCGGAGTGCTCTCACCTGTTGGTATATGGCCGGCGCCAGGCCCTCAAACAGGCTGCTGACCTCGCTGTACCGCGGGTTATAATTGACGATAGCCGCCATCAGCAGCTGGGGGGGCAGCCGGGGCGCCGGTACGAGGGCCAGGCGCCGCGGTGGGGGCGGGAACCGTCTCTTCTATGCTGTTGGCGGCCGTCGGAACTATCCGTGAGGTGGCGGGTGCTGTGCAGCCGCACGTGCCGCACAGACAGCGAGCTTGCCGGCCCCCAGGCCCCCAGGTCCCCGCTCACCACCGGTGCAGTCGCCACATTCAGCTGCTGCTTGAACCACACCGCTGTGCTGATGGCGTGACTGGCAGCGCGGTCCTGCAGAAGTAAGGGACGGGCCGCTTGGGGGCACGGGCGCGGGTGTGCGCAGCAGGCGGCCACGCAGGGGCAGGGCACGGGGGCAGCGGTCCAAGGCTGTGGTGGCGACTCTGCGACATCGATGCCACAGCCAGGTAGGTGGGCTGCCATGGTTGCGGCCTGCCGCACCCCCTCTAGACCCCGTGCCCACCCAGAACCCCGACTGGGCAACCCAGACCCACGAGCCGTCACCTTTGCGCCTCGCTCCTCCACTTGCGCCACTTTCACCACGCCCCAGACGCCGACGCCCAGCAGCAGGCCCAAACACAGCAGCGGCCAAACCAGCGTGGCCGGGTACGCTCGGCAGACCCGGGCAACGCCCTGCAACCGCAGCTTTGTATTTCACGTCCTCGTTTGTCTTTTCAGCAAAACAGAGAAGCTGCCTACCATTGCCTTCGCCTTTATCAAGCCCGCCCGGGACATCGCGCTCCCAGCCGCCTCCCGTGTCAAGAGCACTCCCCTATTAGCCATTAACATGCTTTATTTTGCGCAAGGCTCCAAGTGGTCATGGCGTGGTGTCCGAACGTGTACGCGGTAAGATAGCAGCGTTATTGAAGACGTCTTTCCCATGTACACTGGAAAATCAGGGGCTCCTTTCGGCGACCAGGGGCCAACTACCAGTTACGACTGTGCGGCGAAATCATGCTTCAATAACCGAGCATGACCGGCTTTGAGTATACTGTATCAATACATTGGACATTGACAGGCAGTGAGTCTTGGAAACTGTTAATTTTGTGACGTCGCAAGGGGATGGGTGTTATCATGCATCTTCATAGGCTCGCACAAACAGCTTCGTTATGCAGCTGATCGAGGACCCCCCCCTCCGCCTGTTTGCCGCTGGCAGCATCATGCCACTTTTTTTAAGGCCGAACCCGCCCAAGAGCACGGGCTTATGAGCTTACTACTAGGTGGCTAATGATGGTCCAGGCGCCGGCACGGCACTCATCCGCTGAAATGTCCCGTTGTAGCGCGGGTAGCAACGTCGCTTGGCATGGGCCGACGTATGATGCGATACGTATACAATGGGACATTGGTCGGGGGTGTGGATGCTAAACAGCGGCAATAAAACCCAACCACACCACTTCCCCACCTCATACCTGCTGACACCGTGAACTGACACCAAAGCAGGTGCGAACCGGCCAACGGAATCAGCAGCATTGCACGCAATGCGCAAACCCTTCAATGAAACCAAAGAGGATTCATCCCACTTGAGCCACGGCCTACGGCTTCTTTACGCGACCCGCACACCACCTCTGCCTGCCTGCCGCTCAGCCTTGAATTCCAATGCATGCGCCTCTTGTTAGTGACCATTCGTTTCGCGACATGGCATGCCTAGGCTTCAAACCCACCAAAACAATAAACCAGGCGCCTCGATCCCTCCAGCCTTTCACAAGCGAATTCAGTCGTCGCAACAGCACGCAGCAAGTCACAAACGAAACACCACGACAACCGCACGGCAGAGGATGTCTCTCGGGCCCGGTCGGTGGAGGGGTGTCCAGCACTTACGGTCACCGTGTCATGGGGGCGCGCGCCGGGCTCCCGCTGTCTAGTCACCATGAATGCATATTCCAAATACCACCCTTGCTTCGTGCGCACACCTGCTTCAAGTGAAGTACGCTAACCTTCCTTCCCCAGCGGGAGGTTTGCATAGGTAACCTAGTCGCTTAGCCGGCTGGTGCACACCTAAGTACGGCCCTACATGACTCTTAGGTAGGCGGGCCCAGCAGCAAAGGCCTTGGGCGCATTGCCACGGCCGGGCCCGCCGCATAAAACATATGCTCGCTCTCGTTGCTCGGGTAGAGGAGGAGCGAAGTGGTCCCAAGAAAGAATCTCCCCAGAAGGAAAAACAACGGGGACTCGCGCCGCCCTGCAGGCCCAGCGACACGCCCCACAACGCTAACATGCGCGCGCCGGTGTCACTCGGTGTGGTGCGTCATCCGCTTCCCCACCCACACACCGCTCCAACATCTTTCAGGAGGGTTTGGGGTGAACCGTTCCGGGGCCCTGATTAAGGCCGCCTGGCCCACATGTCGCTGTTGTTACCGCACTTACGCCATGGTGTACGGCAGTTGGGCGGCTGCCGAGCGTGCGCCGCAGCTGCCGGCTAGTTGGCTGCCGGCAAGTGGCTGGCTGCAAAGCGGGACGAGGGCGCGGGCGGAAGCTTCCCGCTACGCGGCTCTGCGATGGCCGCCTGACCGTCGATTGCGCGGTAGTGGTTGTAATTGCCTGCGGGTGGTGCGGGAGCGACGTGGGAGCACAAGTTTAAGGACAGACAGCGGGTCGGCGAATGCGTCCTTCCAATGTATTCGCAGCAGGTCAGCCGGCGGCGTGCACTGCTTCCCGGATAAGCAGCCACGACAATCAAAACATCCGTCCCGGGATGGGATGATGCTGTACGTTTCATGCACGTGCCAGGCCTTGCAGGTCACCACCCCACCCTAGCACCACAGCCGGCGCGCCACCCACCCATGAAGCAGCGCATGAGCGGTCGGGCCCCGGGGAAGGCGGAGCACAGTGCATGCACGAGCGGCAGCGCCACGAACTCGTAGAAGCCCGTCTGGCTCTTGCTGACGCCCTGCTTGGCGCGGTCGAAGAGCGGGCTGATGGGTAAGCACAGCTGGCGCTCCTTGTCGCCCTGTCGGAAAAACTCCTCCTCCAGCACAGACAGCCAGCTGAGGGGCGACCAAGAGGGGAGGCTTAAGCTTGTCAGACGCACAAGACAAAAGCGTGACGACGGACCGAGCGTCAAAGGAAAAGGAAGAAGGAACGTGGCGTCAGGCCCCACACACCCTCCTTCGCTCCCGCCCCGCTCCTCACCGCTTGTGCACCTCCATCTCCTCGCCCAGGTGTCCCAAGTCCGCGACCTTGATCACGACCTGCAGGCTCAGCAGCCGCTCGGTCTCGTCGATGGGCTTGGGGGCCTGCCCAAGATCCACAATGGACGGCATGCCGACTGCCACGGTCTGCAGCTCCTGCATGCTGCTGCGAGGGTGTAGAAGGGCACGAGGGAAATGGCGTCGATAGGATTTCGCGAAGCTCGGGTTGCGTGAAACGACGGGCCCTGTGGGCCCTGTGAGAGGCATGAGGGTAAGCTGAGCAACTGGGACGAGGCGAGAGCAGACCCAAGGGAACACGCAACAGGGTCGGAAGTTGTCGAACGGACAACCTGGCCCGCACAATGAACCGGATGCTCCGCCACCACTCACAACCGGCCATCCAAGGGCCCACTGCCGCGATGAGCATCGCGCACCTGCCCTGCCGGTCTGGCGTGGTCATGCCCGCGGGCTTGTTCGAGTAGTTTGCGATCCGGTGCACCGTGTTGAAGTGGCTCAGCAGCGAGAAGTGCTGCTTCATGTCAGTGGCCAGCACCATCTCAATCACCTGCACCGGAGGCAAGGAAGGCAAACTTGCGTATTTCCATCGCCGATAACCAGGTGAAAGCAAGCAACACTTAAGGAGAGTGGCCCAGGAGCAGACCCAGCCAGCTCGGTCAGCGGGCTCGGATTGAGCAAACCGCAAGCCGTTACGCAACATGCGGCCAAGGCGTGCACAGCTCTGTAGAGCTGCCTCTTCTCCGGCTACAAGCCTCTCCTCCGTCAGCCATGCGTCACCCGCTGGGCGAGGACGTCAACAGTAAAATACTGCTCAGAAAGGCACCATGCACTTAGCGGTAACGTATTCGGCCGGCTGCGGGGAAGCGCGACCTCAGGCAGCCACCGGTTCAGGGCATCCTCGGTCCCCTGCCGATAGCCAGACATAGACCCGTAACAGTCATCTCCGCGCATCGCCCACCTGCTTCCGGAACGCCGCCTTCTGCTCATTGCTGAGCGGCGATAGAAGGTCCAGCCCCGCGCGGCGCATGGTGCTGAAGGCGGCTGCCGCGTGGTGGTTCTCCAGCGGCGAGCGGTCGTTGTAGCGCACGGCCAGGGGGTCCAGCGTGGCGACGAGGAAGTCGTTGGTGAGGCCGGGATGGCCGTAGTCGTGCACAATCTGCGAGGCCGGGAGGCATGGGGCCGCAAGGGAGCACATGCCGCTTAGCGGATGATCGAGGACTACCCGTGATACGAGAGCTACCGCTTATAGCCTGCTTAACGACTGACAGATGGCCCGTAATGCTCAGCAGGGCGTCGAATCAGCTCTAACACATGCTCGTTTCCCCCGCCCCCCCCTCCTCTCCCCTGCGCCCGCCTCGCCCTCCCGGCCCCCACCGCCGCGAAGTACGCCGCCAGCAGGCCCAGCTGGTCGACGTAGTTGATGTGCATCTGCGCCCCGTGCAGGATGACGTGCAGCGTCTGCAGCACGTCGGCGGCGTGGGTGGCGTTGTGGTAGGGGTTGTCGTTGTAGCCCGCCTCGATGTGGCGGAGGAGCCTGGGGATCGTAGGGGGCGGGAAGGGCGCGGGCAAGGGGAGGGCAAAGAGGACCGCAGCTGGAGTGAGGGGCCCCGACAAAGCATAGCGAGGTAAGGCGGGCAAGGCGGGGGTGCCGATGAGGGTTAGGGGCTTACAAGGGCACGCCATTGACCCCGTCCTACACCCAAAACTGGTGTCGCGCCCATCCACTCCAGTCAGACAACCGGGCAGAGGCAGGGGGTGCCTCCCCGGCCAGACAACACGGGTGAACTTTGCCTTTGGAAGAATCTTCAAGCGCACATGGCCAGCCAGTGCGCTTGAAGTTTCTGCCAACTCCACACACATAATGGAGCAAGAGGAGGGCGGTGCCCCTGCACGGCCCGGGTGCATTGCCTGTACGCGCGCCCCGCCCCACCCCGCCCCACCTGGCCAGGACCGCGGGCTTGAGCTTGAGACCCGTTATGAGGCCTGCGCGGTGTATCAGGTAGAAGCCCAGCGCCGAGAGCGGGTGGCCGTTGGTCACGTCCCGCAGCCGCCACGCGTCGAACTGCCAAGAGTCGGCCTGCGCCAGCACCTTCTCCACCTGCGCGGGCACAGGGCAAGTGAGATGGGTCGGGTAGGTGTGTGGCTCAGTGCATCCGAGCACTGAAGCCCAACATGGAGAACGGTGCTGCGTTAAAGCGCTGCTGCGGCCGTAGCCATGGCAGTGCGTGGCGCCTCATGGATCGCTCCCCCAAGGAAGCGGTCTCTGGCCAGCACACCTCTGCAGGCGCTCTCGACGCAGCCAGGTCCCGCCCGGCCCGGCGCATAGCCGTAATACCCCGCCGCAGGTTGTTGTGGCTTGCCCCCGCCAGTAGTTCGCCTGTTATGTTGCCCACACCCTATCCTTTGTCCCTCCCCGCGTGCTGGCTGCCCCTCAGCAGCTCACCTCTTCGATTATGGGCAGCGGCGGCGTGGGCGGCTTCTTGGCCAGGAACGCCCCTAACGCCAGCGCCGCGCCAGTTATGCTCCGTCGGCTGGTGCTGGAGGCCCAAAGGCCGCCGCGAGTGGCGCCGTGCTGCTCGTCCGCTTGCGGGCCCCCCCGCAGCGGCGTCACCACGTCCGCGTGGCTGCTGCTGCTGAGCGTCTTGTTGGGGCCGCCGTCGTGCGCGTCCGCTATGCTGACGCAGAGCAGCGCGCTCCGGCGGCGGCCCTTCGCCCCTCCCGCAAGGCTGGCGTGCGAGTCATTGCGTTTAACCTGCCCCCGCCGCATCCCCCCGGCTGTGCCCGGCGGTTGTGGTGCCGACGGTGACGCGACCACCGCCATGGCGGCGGTGACGCCGTCTTCCGTCATCCGCACGCAGCTAGCACTGACGGCGCTGGTTGTCCCCGTGGGCGCCGCTCCTGTTCCGTCGG
>LSYV01000018.1:1561838-1583318 GCA_001584585.1 Gonium pectorale
AGCCGGCAGCAGCGTCAGCGGCGCCAGCGGCCTGCCTGCCAGCCCCTCATCGGCATCCGCCCGCTTCGGCGCCGCCGCGCGCTGCATCACCGTCGCCGCCACGGCCCTTCGCGCGGCGGCCGACGGCCTCCGCGCCGCCACCAGTCCCTGGCTCCTGGCCGCCGCCCCCGTCTTCGCCGATGCGCCGCCCCCGCTTGCCGACGCCGCCGACGGGCTGGCCGCTGCGGCAAAGGGGCTGGCTGCTGCCGCGTCGGCAACCGCATCGGCCGCCGCCTCGAAGCCGCCTCCGCCCGGGCCCCTCGGGTCGAGGCCGCGCTCCCCCGCCTCCCCCCACAGTGGTGGTGAACCGGGCGGCGCGGCCGTCACCGTCACCGCGGTGCAGGCCGCCAGCAAGCGGCCGCGGCTGAGCGAGGACGGACCCAGCACCCCCAACGTGGACGCCGCTGCCGCTGCCGACACCGATGTGGACATGGATGCCGGGGCGCAGGGCCGCCGTCCACCGCTTCTGCTGCCTCCCTCCGCCAGCCCATTCCCTGCTGCCGCTGCCGCCGCAGCTGTCTCGCCGGACGCGCCCATCAGCCCGGGGAAGCGCCCCCGGGAGCCCAGCGCCGGCGTCGCCGAACCAGAGCCATGTGCAGCTGCGGCCGCTGAGACTGGCCTGGAGCCGGGCGCAGTCGCGGCAGTCAGCGGAGGCGCCACCGCCGGGGCTGCGGCCAAGCGGCCCAGGGCAGACCGCAGCGGCCCGCACGGGTCGCTTCGTCCGGTGTCCGGCACGGACGCAGGTGCCGTGGCCGCCGACGTGGTGGTCCACATGGATACCACCGCCGCCCCACCCGTCACCATCGCGGCCGTTGATGCCCCCCCCGCACCAGCACCAGCACCAGCCACTGCCACTGCAGCCACAGCCGCTGCGGAGCTGGAACCCGATGCAGCGGCCAACGACGTCGTCGCCGACATGGATGCCGTTGCCGCCCCGTCCGTCGCCACCGCTGCTGCTGGCACTCTGCTCACCACGGCACCAGTCACCGCCGCGGCCACTGCCAACGCTAGTTCCAACGACAACGTCAAAGCGCCCGCCACCATCGCCACCACGGCCACCGCCGCTCCCGCTCCCGCTGCGGAGCTGGACGCCGAGACGGCGGCGGCGGACCAGGCATCGTCGCCGCAGCAGGAGCCGCAAGAGGGCCCCGGGCGCGGGCAGCGCTACCGGCGCGAGGGTATGGCGCTGACCCGCGATGCCGAGTCGGCCGGCTCGCTGGCGCTGTTCCCGCTGGACCGCACCCGCTGGCGGCTGCTGGCGGGGCTGCCGTGCGCGATGTGGCGGCTGGAGGGGCTAGTGGCAGCGGAGGAGCTGCTGCGGGAGAAGCTGGTGCCCGCGGGGTGGGTGCCGGGGCCGTGCGGTATGGGCGGTGTGGCGGGATGGGACGGGGACGGGTGGGCGCAAGCGTGCGGGGGTTGAGGTTCTACCGGTATGTGTAACTGGTGACGGCTGGATCGCTGCGCTGGTGGCCACATGAAGCCGCGTCGCACCCTGCCTGTGTGCTCCGCGCTGCTTGTCGTCCCACGAGGCGTGCGCGTCCCGGTCCCGGTGCGCTGTCGGGCGCAGGTTCGCCCCCGGGGGCACGGGCGGGACCCGCACCGCGTCGCTGGTGCTGACCGCCGCCGCCACCACCACGCCCGCTGCACGCGACCCCGCCTTCAACAACGACGCGCTCGAGTTCCTGGGCGACTCGCTGCTCAAGCTGCTGGCGCACGACTACGTGTTCCTGCGGGAGAGGTGCGGAGGGAGCGGCCACCCAGTTTTGCGCCATTGCCATCATGTAGCCCATTGTCCTCCTACAGCTAAGAGTTCCCACCCCAGACCACCCTGCGTGTGGTGTCCTAAGCCCTGACCCTCCCATTCCCCGCTTCGTTTCCGTTGCCCACCTCGCCCCTTCCCTCTCGCCCCCTCCCCCTCCCGCGCAGGCACGTGGCCACCAGCCACGAGGGCGTGCTGTCCTTCATGCGCGACGCCATCGTGGCCAACGAGCTGTTGGCTCGGTACGCGCGCGGCGGTCGGCTGGGGCTGCAGCACGTGCTGCGGGTGCTGCCGGCGGAGCCGCCCCGCGCCGTCCGCCAGGCGCGGCTGCAGCCCGACGAGGATGAGGAAGGCAACCCGCTGAGGCCGCCGCCAGGGCCGCCGCCGGGGCAGGCGACTGGCGGGGCCGGCAAGAAGCCGAAGAAGGTGCCCAAGTGGTGCCAGACCATCGTGACCCGCGTCATCACGGTGAGGTTACGCTCGTGGGCCAGCGCGCGGGTGCCGTTGCGTTGCAGGTGCTCTTGGTTGGGCTGCATCGTCGCTGCTGCTGCCGCTGCTCTGTTGGCGTACTTACGACCGATGTGGCTCACCGTTCGGCTGCTGGAGCAGCGCGCTGGGCCCAACCGCCTGACACGCCCCCCGCTGTTCCCCCCTCCCTTGCTCGCCGCGCTCTGGCCGGGGCTGCAGGGCGTCAAGGGCAAGCGGCTCGCGGACGGCGTGGAGGCGCTCGTGGGCGCACACGCCGCTCCCGTGCTGGCGCAGCTGCGCGGGAGCTCGCACCCACGGGGTCAGGGTCAGGGTCAGGGCCGGAAGGCGGTGGACGGCGAGTCACTATTCGGCGGCCTGGACGGCGGCCTCACCTGCGGCCCTGCGCTGCAGGTGCGGGTCAGCGCTACTCTCACCAGGGTGGTGGTGGTTGCTGAGGAGCTGGGGCGCTTTGGAAGCCCCTGAAAGCAGCCAGAGCTAACGCCGGAGGGGGGTAGTGGTCTTCGGGCCTGCTCGCATGCCTAGTGCCGCGTGTGCCCCTCTGTTGGCAGCAGAGCCAGCAGGCAAAGCCTCGCCGACACAGCCGTTTTGAAGCCCACGTACTCGCGGTCGATTCATTCTAATCGCCCCTCGGCAGCCCACCCACCCACGTATGGCGGTGACCGCATGGCCCCGCCGCCCTATGCGCGTGGTGGCGCCTAGCCCGCCTCTCACCCAGCCTTTATGCGCCCAAGCATGCCCCCCTCCCCTCCCCCATTCCACCCCCCTCCCGCCCCCACGTGCGCGCTGGCCGACGCCCTGCGCTTCTGCGTGGGTGTCGACATCCTGCCGCCCGACGCCCCCGCGGTCATTGCCGCCGGCCTCCGGGAGCTGGCGCCTGCTGCCTGCGCTGCCCCCGGCAGTTTCGCGCAACTCGCAGAGCTGCTGTGCGGTGGCGGTGTGGGCGGGGGAGGTGGTATGGAAGGCCCCCACGGCGGCAGCGTGGTTAGCCACCCAGATCCGGCAACGGCGGAGCTGTCGGGGCCCGTGCCGTCGCCGTCGCCTGCGCCTCCGCACGCTGCACCTCGGGCCGGCGCACCGGGGCCGGCAGGGGTGCCGCTGAGCTCGTGGAGCGGCATGTCGGAGGAGCTGCCCCCGGGCCTGGCTGCCAGCGTGGTGGCGGTGGAGGGCATGCTGGGATACGTCTTCATACGCAAGGCCCTGTGCGCGCAAGTGAGTGGAACAGCTTGAGGGGGGAGGCCGAGACCGCATGTTGACCTGGCGGGCGCGGGCAGAGGGGGCTACGGGGGGTGCAGTCGCCCACCCATAGCGTTCCCTAGCTCCGCTTGTCGAGGTGGCCTCTGCGGCACGATTTTCGTCCTACCCTCCCCCCTTCTCGCGCCCCCGCCCTGTGCCGGCTCCCGCAGGCGCTGACGCACGTGAGCCACCCCCGCGCGGAGGCGTGCGGTGGCGGCTACCAGCGGGTGGAGTTCCTGGGCGACGCGGTGCTGGGGCTGGTGGTGTCGCTGCGGGCGTACAGGTGCGGGCGGGCGGTGCAGGGTTTCAAGCGCCTCTCGCGCGCACAGGCGTGTGGGACGGGAAGGTGTATGGGCCCGTGGCAAGGGCGCGCGCGGGCTGCAAATGTGAGGTCTTGTGTTGGCGTTAAAAAAAAGAGTCTGGCGCGGGGGTAATCTGAGTCATAGATGGGACGCGCTCGAGAGGTCTCGGCGGGTCGTGTCCCGAGCCTCCTTGCGCTCCACGCCCCTCCCCGTGCCCCGCACCCCATCGCCCCCGCCCGTGCAACCCGCTGCGCAGCCTGGGCGGCAGCGCGGCCGACATGACCGGTCGCGTGATGGCGGCCGTCAACAACGGCTCCCTGGCGGCGGCGGCGGTGCGGCGCGGGCTGCACGCGCACCTGCGGGCCGGCAGCGGCGCCCTGCTGGCCGCGGTGGCAGCGTTCGCGGAGGCGTACAAGGTAGGCAGCTGCGTTTGGCAGCACATTGGCCGTTCGCGTTGAGGGGCCTTCGTGCTGCAGCCTGCAGAAGGCATGCCGAGGATCCATCGTGGTGTTGCGTAGGCAGCGTGACGCCTGTGTACGGCAGCTTCGGTCAGCCGCTCCGCTGCACCTGCTGTGTCATGACTCGCGTTCCCATCCGCACCCGCACCCACCTTTGCGGACGCGGGTCCCCTAAACCACAACTTACGCTCCTTCCCCTCGACCCTCGCCCTTCGTTGACGAACGGAAGGGTTTCCGTACTTGGCTGCCTCCTCACCGGGGAACGGGATTGGAACCGTCCCTGCGTTGATTTAAAGCTCCCATTCCTTGACCTTACCATCACAACCCTACCACCCACAACAACAGTTTTTGACCCACCCATCCGGGCTCCCTCCCAGACGGCGCTGGAGCGCGCCGGCCCGCTCGGCACCGTGGCGGTGTCCACCGCGGAGCGCCTTATGAAGAACAAGCGAACAGCCAAGCAAGCCGCGAAGCGAGCCAGGGGGGCACCCGCCAAGCCCGCCAAGGGGCGCGGCCAGGCGGCGGCTGCCGGGCCCAGCGGCGGTGCGGTCGCGCAGCAGAGCGGGGCCACGGCTGAGACCCGTGGCGCTGCACCAGGCCCTGCAGCGACCGAGGGCCCAGCCCCCATCCCAGGGCAGGGCCAGGGGCAGGGGGCCGAGCGCGGGGGCGCCAGCGGACCCACGGGTCACCAGACTCCGGACGAGACCGAAGCTGCACAAGTTGCAGAGGACGAGCAGGCGCTACGAGACGATCTTGACGGTGTGCTACGGGCGCCCAAGGTAGGCTCAGTGCGCCGGGCAGCGCCCAGCCCCGCATCAGAGTGCCTCTCTACCGTACAGTCGGGTGTAACCTCTCTTGTCACATTTCTGTGCCTGGAGCACCGATGGCACCTGCGCTGCCCAAAACCCACTGCACGAGCTTCACGTAAACGCACCGCCCCAACTCACGAAGCCACCGCCCCATCCTCCCTGAACGGCGGCGGCTCCGTTCCCTTCGCATCTTCCACAAAGCCTTTGCGGCATGGCTGTGACGGCTATCCCCTATGCCATCGCCCTGGGACCTTCCTGCCCGTTCCCTCCTTTCATCGCCGTGCAACATTTTTTAACCCGGCCACCCGCCTCGTCTGGGCCCTCAAACCGGCCAGGCATTGGCGGACGTCGTCGAAGCGCTGGTGGGGGCGGTGTACCTGGACAGTGGGGGAGACCTGGAGGCATCAGAGCGCGCGGTAGTGGCCCTGCTGGCATGATACCAACAGCCCTGCGGTGGAGGGAGGGTAGAGCTCAGTGGTGACAGTGTTCCGGGGCTGCAGAGTATGGCCCTTTGATACCTGTCACTCTTCAAATCCGGACTGGTGTGCTCTAAGGTGCGGCGTGCCGCAGTTTGTGGTCGTTACGAAAGGAACGGATTGCTCGTGTTCACGGACCGATGGCCAGATGGCGTGCCAAAGCGAGGTCCTGCTGGTTCTAGTATTGGCCAAGCGCCGGCGAGCGACCCGTGCTTGCTGCCCTTACGACCAGCCGGACGGGCAGGGGGGTCATTGTTGGTTCATATGTTGTCCTTCCCAGACAATCGGCTCTTGCCGTCTGTTGAAACGCTGCAAGCAGCCCTTCCTGGGTTCTGTTGAAACGGAGAATGCGACGTTGTAACCCCTGGACGATGCCCTGAGCCCACGCCGCTCCAGAACTCGGACTGGGACCACGGGAGCGGGGTGCTCGTACAACTGCGTCTTATGGCCATGGGCCTTGGGACTGACCTAGCGCCTGAGCATAGGCGTTACCTAACAGGCCCTGCGCAGACCGCATGAGCGTGGGAGGGCCAGGGGGCTTTGGGTGTCGCGTGCGGCTGCTCCGCATATTGCTGACGATGGCTGTAGTATGCTCGACACCGTCTGTGTGTATTTACGGCAATCCCATCTGGTTAGCGAGTGATAAGCCGTGTCAGGCTCTGACAGGCATGGTGAAGAGTATGGAAGAGCGAGCACAGTAAGGCATTGCTGTCAGCGATTCGCGACCCTAGCTGCCATGAAGCCTTGGAGGCCATGTTCGCTCGATACAAGTTGCAACCGAATCAGAGTGGGCCATTCAGGCAAGAATCCACCTGGGGAAACCTGGGGAAATCGTGCAAGACAGCCTGGATTTACAATCCAAACAACCGCTGGAAACGGTCCTCAAAAAGCTTTGCCAGACCTATGCTCTCGCTGTCCCGCACCCCATAGCTATACTTTACGAGCATTCTCTCTGCTGCCAAGTACTATAGGCTTGCAAATTCTCGTCGAACATGAGCTACAAGGCCAAGACAGTGGTGTCCGCTCGCCGTGACCAGAAGAAGGGGCGAGGCGCGGGGCTGACGGAGGAACAGAAGCAGGAGATTCGTGAGGCGTTTGACCTGTAAGTCCCGCGGTCCCGCGCTCCTGCCAAGCTTCGCGCCGGCCACGCAAGCAGCTACGCTGAACAATCCCGTTCAATTATGCAGCTTTGATACCGATGGCAGCGGCACTATCGACGCCAAGGTGCGAAAAATGGAGGGATCCCCGACCTTCGTTTGGCCTGTGGCGACCATTTTTCCTTTACATGATCATCGAGGAGGATGGCAAGCCTGCTGGGGTGAAGTTTGCAGCAGTGGAGGGGAATGGGCGTGCTACATAACATTGACCGGGAATGCTCGGCTTACACGAATGTGTTCTTCGTATACAGGAGCTCAAGGTCGCCATGCGTGCTCTGGGCTTTGAGCCCAAGAAGGAGGAGGTGGGTGTAGCGCGTGTGTCGTCTGTTGTTGCGAACCTCGCAACTCGGCAAGCAGTCCTGTTGCACCCCGTTGCTAGCAGCTATGTTTCCTTGGGTTGGTTTCTGCTACTTCTCTGTGTTCTCTCTCGCCGCGGCTGCTTGCGGCTGCTCCAGAGGCTGCATGCTGCTGGGAACCCCGGAAGTAACCGTCCTTTGTCACTCCTGCAGATCAAGAAGATGATTTCGGACATCGACAAGGACGGCTCTGGCACCATCGATTTTGAGGAGTAAGTCCCTGCGCATTGTTGCTTCCCGCAGCGGCCGGCCGCAGACCTTGTCCTAACCGCATCATCCCTCTCTGGCTTCCGGCTGCAGGTTCCTGCAGATGGTAAGGCAGCGCGGGACTTGCTCTCCGGACCCCTGGGTCGGCGGGCTGCTCGTGGGTAAGATATGATGTCAGAACACCGCACAATCTTTACACGCAGATGACCGCAAAAATGGGCGAGCGCGACTCCCGAGAGGAGATTCTGAAGGCGTTCCGCCTCTTCGACGACGACGGCTCCGGGACGATCACCCTGAAGGTATGTTGTATGTCAACGCTCAAATACCCAATTTGCACACGTTCCTGACGTGAGCTCTTGATGTCGTGCAGGACCTGCGGCGCGTGGCCAAGGAGCTTGGGGAAAACCTCACGGGTGAGCGTGCGCGTGTGGTACCAGTGTGGCTCCCTCACTCTCCGCAGATCTTTCTTTGTTGTACCCCTTCTGCGCAACGAGCAGTCGCCGTACTGACTGCACCCACGGGCATGTCTGGGTTGGAATGGACACCGACACATTGGCCACCTAATTCGCATCGCACCACCTTCGCAGATGAGGAGCTCCAAGAGATGATCGACGAGGCCGACCGGGACGGTGACGGCGAGATCAACGAGGACGAGTTCATCCGGTGAGCCCACTGCCCAATGACTTCAACGTAGTCTGCACCACGTACAACGTTGTAATAATATCTATCACCCCTGTTTTGCGGCCTCTTTCACAGGATCATGAAGAAGACCTCCCTCTTCTAAACTCGTGGAAAATGATGACCCACTTGCGCTGGCGAGCGCATGAACCGAAGACATCACTGCTGGCGCGCGGAGACTCTGCCTCTAGTGCTTTGTGTAGGGACCTTTCTGAACATAGCCCATGACACACGTACAAATACATGTTTCACATGCCGATGATTGGGCGGCATTTTCGGACTCAGTACAACGACTCTGTACACAATAGCCAAGAGACGGTGTGTGGCATTCCACTATACCGTTACCTCACATGACAATTGAGACATCTCTGCAGTAGATAGGATGACCGCAGGACATGACCAGGTCATGTTATAGATGCGCGCGTGCGCTAATAGTGGGCGGATGCTTTGATCTGGTGGCACGGACATGGTTGGGCCATGCTCCGCCGGCAGCTGACGGTTCCTGCATGCCTTTCATGCGTGCGTTCTTTCAAACGTAGCATGTGACCGTCTCCACCCCCTCCTCCCGTGTGTCACGCTGGCCTATGTGCCCTTGTGCTGGCGGCTATGTAATAACCGTTTAATCGGCCCATCCTCGTTGCCCGGACACCGGTACACGTTGAAGCCAGAACTTCGGAAACCAGCCAAGGCAAACAATGGTAACCTGCCGAAGCGTGTGCCACCGTCGCCGCTCACAGCTCGAGCTCTACAGCGGGCCGGACACCATTTGCTGTGTGGCCAGCCGCGTCGCAAAATCTGTTCAGAGTCCTATATTCCCTAACCGCGTTTCAAGCCGCAATATCCGGTAATCCTGGAACCTGTCCCTCCACATGTACACACACCTTCACGCCACACCGAGTAGCCAACACCCAGGTATCAAGCAATTTATTCAACAAGGAGCGAGTCAACAAGAGCGCAGCATGCAACGGGTTTCGCATGCCCTGCCTTTGTCCCCCTGACCGAGTTCGCTTTAGGTCCTTGTTGATTGCATGCTTTGTCTGCTGGTGCTGCTTTGCTGTCCTATTCTCCTTGCAGAGGTTTCCTGGTGGCAGGCTGGGTCCCCCAGCGTTGGGGGTACGTAACGAAGTCTGTCTGTCTGGCCACTCGATGCACTCCAGGGCTCTGGCCACAATCCACAAGAAGGGGACTTGGCAGGCCCCAGCCCTTCCGTGGCAGTCCCGCGTCATCAAAATCACGCAACAGAGGCCAAACCTTCAACTTAGGGCCGCCCAAAACCGGCTGCTCGCTCAAATGCGGCCAGCCAGCCCAGCCAGCCGCCCTCCTAGCCGCATTCAAAACCGCATCCCTAATCGCAAAGCCAGTCAGGGTCAGCCGGAAAAAACCAAAACCCACAAGGAACAGTACTGACATTACACGTTCTGCATCAATAGATCAAAAACCAAAATCTCGGCCGTGCCATGGACTCAACGCGGCGCACTTTGCCTATCTGGCCGGCCATGGCTTGGCGAGAAGCACACAGGGTTGCACAGGTTGCACGTCTGTCAAAGCCCGGGGGGGGGGGCATGGACGAAATGCGAATATTGAGATGGGTGAGCGGGTCATGGTGCCCGTCTCTACCCCGCTTCAGTGCCTGACGCCAAAGTATGCCGTGTCTAGTGTCCCGGACAGCCTGCAGGCAGGATCCCACTGCAGCGGGACGGAGCCTTCTTCATCTCTCGATGCCTAAAACCCAAGTCACCCTCAGTTGCTCGTAACGCGGGCATTTGCAGAACACGTGCAGTTCATCCTCTTTAGCCGTGGCATCACCACAGGCCTTGCAGTTCCGCCCAGCCCCGTCTCGTTGGGCCGGTTCACTTCCGTTTCCTAGCATCCTAGCCTAGAACCGCATCAGCGTTTGGTTCAGGCTGGGCACCATTTCAGTCGCTTGGAAAGCACCGGCAGGAAGGTTGCTTCGCCCTGCTGCAGTAAGTAATGTGGCCAGCGTAGAGTGCCCTCGTTCATCACGAAATCGACCTCCCGGCGCACCTCAGTCCCTACCTCCGTCTCCGGCCTGCTCTGGTCCACGACCGAGTTGAAGATACGCTTCAGGCTGCGCCATGTCTACATGGGCAGATGAGGCCCATCCGTCCTCATATCGTTGCAAGTGGTGCAGGCAAACCACGCGTGGAAGCTGCATGTCAGGAGTGGCAGTGATAACTGTGCGCCCCTTAAGCTCGGTCCAGGCCATGGCCACCATGGCACGAACAAGTTGTAAACCGCAGCATGCACGCACACTGCCAGTCACTGCCCCATCGCACTGCTGTGTGCGCATCAATCGTTCAATCCACCATACACTCACTGCCCGGCTCATGCCGTGGCTCACAGAAAGGTCCTACCCATAGCTTGGCCCTCATCACAGCCTGTCAAGTTCGCACCATTAGCCACCCAATACCACAGCGCATGGCAGCTTAATCCCTTGGCACTATACTGCGCGTCCTGCCTGGGTTCTTGCGCCCCTGGCAAGGGCGGACAGTCGTTATTACCGGGCAACCGCAACAGCAACAGAGTGCCGTGGTCGGGCCGTCGGGAGCTCCCACACTGTGGCAATATCAACGAACTCTCAAAGGTGCCGGCGGCGAGGGGCGGGATGAGGACAGAGCCAGCATGCTGCCCAGGATAACTAGTTACAGATGCGGATCTGCATGCGGGCCCGGGCACTCCCTACTTCACTCGGTCCTCGCACCGCATTCCGCCCCTCCCACGCGTAGACAGCGTCTTCGATGCTACACCGTGCAGGCGAGCCTCAACCGCAAAACCGAATCCTCCGCGTGCCGTGAGAGCACCCGCCGTATCGCAAGGCGACTTCAGCTCCTGCGGGCCGCACGACCGCCCGGCTGGTGGCGGCTGCCTGCAAGCCACCCGGTCGTGCGCAGCGCAGCAGGGGACCCGCCGCGCCCCGCGTCGAGCCACATCCGGCACCCCCCAGAAAGCCTCCCGGGAGAGGCGCCTTACGACCCGAGGATGAGGCCGTGGCTATCCCGGTAGCCGCTGCTGCCGCCGAAGCCGCCCTCGACAGGCACCGAGCCGCCCCAGGCGCGGCTGGCCGGGCGCCGGTGCCTCCGAGCATCCGGCTTACCGCCTGTATGGATCATGCAGAGGATGCGGCAGCACAGATCGTGTCGGCATGTTGAACTTCGCTCTGAGATTCAATTTCGTTGTTAGCAAACATGGGAAGTAGCAAGTAGGGTGTCGAGCGCAAACTGGCATCACCACGGCAGTGGGTACCCTTACAGACGCATGTGTTGCAGTCATCGCACGCGTGGATCGGCTCACCCGCTCGCACGCGACAAGGTCGCCGCCTGAGTCCAGGTATACGCCCCCGATGAGCGCCTCCACGACGTCAGCAAGCACCTTTGGAGCCTTCACGTGGCCGCCGTCGGCGCCAGCACCAGCACCCACACCGACCCGTGGATCGGTAGACACATCATCGGCGCTGCCGCCGGAGCTTTGCGCCGGGTCGTCGCCGGCATTGGCTGAGCGCGCTGCGACCGTGGTGGCTGGCGCCATGGCCAGGGCATACGCTTGCACGTCCGCCTGCAGCTGACGCTGCTTCATGCGTACGGCGGTGGGCAGCCCCGCGGCCAGCGCCGCCGCAGCGAGCGCCTCGTTACTAACCAGCTTCTCGCGCTGCGCGGTCATCTGCTCAGGTGTGCCGCCGTGCCTGGGGGAGGCGGGCCGGGGAACGGCTTTTGAGGGACACGAGTGCTGCACAAGGCTGCCGTGGCTGCTGAACCATGGCTGCTGTCTACAGGCCTGCAGGTGAGTTGGTCTGCATGATAGGAAACGATACAGGAATTGTACGACTTTCCGTATGAAGACGTACAACCCGGAGGGCAGATACCCCAGACATCGCCGACGCGCGGCAACCTCTGTCGGAGATGCACCCGCTGCCACCTTACCTGAACACCCACACCGACACCACCAGCCCCAACACCGCATCGCCCAGGAACTCCAGCAGCTGGTAGTGGCACCCGGCCTCCCGGGTGGGGAAGCTGACGTGCGTCAGCGCCGCCACCGCGAAACCCGGCTGCGCGAAGGCGTGCTCCGTGACGGCCTCGGCTGCGGCTATGGTTGCCTCCGCGGCCTTAGCCCCGCGCACCGGCTGCCCGCCGCCGCTGCGGGGGGAGCTGTGCAGGCCGTCCAGCACACGGGCGGCGTCGCCCTCCAGGATGCCCGCCCCGATGCAGAAGCGGAGAGCCGACTCCAAGTGCTTCATGACCTCAAGGCTGAACGCGCCGCCGGCGGTGCTCATCGTGTCATCCCCCTCCGCGGGGAGCAGCCTCACGGCAGCTGCGCTTGCGCCTGTGGCGGTGATGGCGGCGGCGGCGGCGCTGCCTCTGCCGCCCCAAAACGCGGCACCCCCCGCACCTGGGGCATGGGCCGGCGCGGCCGCTTGCATCCCCGCCGCCAGGTGAGCCCCCACCAGCGCCTCAACGCAATCCGCGACCCGCTTGCCGCGTACCTCCTGCGGGTTGGGGAGGAAGGGAGGATGGGAGCGGGCGGCGGCAGCGGTGGCGAAGCAGGGAGTTGGTGCGACGGGAGCGGAGTGCTCGGATGCGCGCCCCCAGGTTGGCGGAGTTGCGGGCGTTGTAGCCCCCAGGGCGGGCGGGGACCCAAGGATGGCCACAACGTTGTTACTCGTCGGCACTTGGGGCCCCAACCCAGCTGCCAAGCCATAGGCACTCTGCTGTACCGCAGCTCCTCCTCCTTCCCCACGGACGGAGTAATCCCCGTTCCCCACTCCGCACCCCGCCCTACCTGCTCACGCCGCACGTCCGCTTCAACCGCCGCTGCACCTGCAGCCTCCACACCACCTGCGTTAACGCCGCCCACTGGTGTGTCGGCGGCCCCTGCCTCACCGTCGTCCTGTAGCCGCAGCCCCACGCGGCGCAGGCGCAGGCTGCTCCTCAGGCTGTAGGGCGCCGCCCGGATGTAGTCCTGCAGCCCCAGCCGTGTGCCCAGCTCCAGGAGCACCTCGTTGGCCACCAGGCGATCCCGCCGGTGCGACATGACGCCCTCGTGGGCGAACGCCTTGTCGCTGCGGGCCACAGACCAGACCGGGGGAGGATGGGAGGCCGGGCGGGCGGGTTCACGTGGAGGGGAGGGGAGAGGAGGGGAGGATACATACAGTCCGAGGGCGTGGCGTTGTTTACTGGAGACAGCGTCTGGTGTGCCGGCGCAAATGCCGGCGTCCGAGGTGCCCATACCGAGGTCGCGAGGTTGATGTCGGAGCGGCGGCGACGGTCGTGGGGCGGTCTTGTCGTTGTTGTGGACAATAGTCAGGGGAGGGGAGGGAAGCCCGCGCGAGGGCAGTGGGGACGGACTCGGCAGCTACGCAAACGGGGGGACCGCTTGGCGGCGCTGCCCCGAATTATGTGCAACGCTTCCGCGCATACGAGCGGTCACCGCGCCTGCGAGGCCCATGTACTTTGCGCACAGCGCCCGCCATACCGCCCGCCCGGCTTGTACTCCGCCGTACCCACCGCTCCTTGCCGTACACATACAGTGTCGCGAAGAACTTGATGACTGCGTCCCCCAGGAACTCCAGCCGCTCGCAGTCGTACTGCGGGTCGGCGGCGGACTTGCTGCTCAGCGCTGCCAGCGCCAGCGATGTGGCGTCGCTGCCTAAGACCGCGGCGGAAGCAGCACCGGCCAGCTGCGCCGCGGGACCGCCGGCAGCCGCCATTGCCAATTGTGTAGCAACGTTCCCGGGACCGCATCTCCCTGCAATGCTGCCAGTCCCCACAGCTGGGGACGCCAGCTCCAGGAACCTGGCATGCGGGTCAGCACGGCAAAGCAACAGCCCAGTAGGTACGTAGCAGCGCTGAACCCCAAAACCGGCCGTAGTCCGCCACATATGGGGTACGACATGCACGGTGTAATTACGGTTTGCACCTTGGTCCCAATGTTGAACCGGGATGCCATGCCTCCCTCCAACCCCGACCCCCCGCTCACGCACCCCAGGGGCGTCAGCAGCCTCTGCCGCGCTTCCTCAGCCGCCGCCAGCGCCTCCAGCCGGTACGCCAGCTCGACGGTCTGCGCCGCCGCACGCCACAGCCGCAGTGGCAGGGGTGCCAGCGCCAGCGCCTGGGGCAGCAGCAGGGTCCCGCCGCCCTGGCCCTGGCCCTGGCGAGAGCCCTTTCTGCTGCCGCTGTCGCCGGCGTCTGGGTTCGGGCCTTGCCCCAACGGGTCAGGACGGGGGCCACCGGCGGAGGTGGAGGCAGAGGCATCACCGCGCGCAAGGATGTTGGACCCGGTTGCGGCCGCGCCCATGCGGACCAGTGGCTGATCCCGCTGTATGGATGCGGCGTTCACTCCCCAGCGGCTGGGAAAGCCAACAAGTCGAGGGGGGTGGAGGGGGTTGGATGGCGGCGCAGGGGCGGCGGAGCGGGGTCCATGAGCAGCCATATCAATGCAAGCTGCGAGCCTTTCTTCCAGCACCGGCCGTGACGGCTTGCACTGTGGGAGTGGGACTAGGATTGGGGCCCTCACCGAGGGGCGGAGGAAGCCCGGCGCGTGGGTGGACGAGGGACGCGGCAGCGGCGTTAGCGGACCACTGGCGCCCGAAGCTGAGGCACGGCCGAAGGCGGTCTGCCAGCGCCGGACCGCGCGCCCCACTCCCCTACCTTGCCAGGCGCGCGCCAAAGGTGGTGCCGTCTCCGCCCGCCTCCATCGGCGAGTCAGGCGTCAGCCCCCGTTCCATCCCCCGGTACACGTACAGCCCCCCGTCCGTCAGCGCCACCAGCAGCCCGTGAGACCGCAGCAGCGGACCCAGCGAGTCCGCCACCTCCTCCGCGGACGGGGTCCGCAACGCGGCGCAACCGGTGCGGCCGTAACCCGTGCCATCGCCGGCCCCGGCCCCGAACCCGGCGTCCGGGCTGGCGGTGCCACCGCTGACGGTGTCGTCACTGTCTAAGGGGCAATCGGCCGCCGTCACCGCTGCGCCGGTGCCCCAGACGAGGGGTGCCAGGCGCCCGGGCAGCAGCTCAGACAGCGGCACGGGACCGCGCGCCAGGGCCTCCAGCGCCCGCCAGTCCACCTCCGGGCTGCTGCCGCCGCCACCGCAGCTGACACTGTCGAGGGCGCCGCCGTCACTGCCAGAGCCAGCGGCAACGGAGCCGGCAGCCAGCGGAACCATGGTCCACCAGCCGTGCTGCAGTGCTGCTGCCGCAGTCGTCGGAGCGCCCTCCCCTATTCCTGCCTCCGTTACCAGTCCCAGCGACGCCAGTGCCAAGCGAAGCTCATGCAGCCCTAGTGCAGAGCCCCAGACGTGCAGGTGCGGAGGGCCTGCCCCGCTTCCGACGCCGACGTTGCTGTTGTTTGCGACCGCGATTGCCGGACTGTCAGCTGACCCACGGGTCATCCACGCCTCCATTACGCGGTCCGCCGCGACGAGGGCCGCCAGCTGCGGGCCGTTCAGCTGCACCGGCCCCACATACTGGACACGGGCCCAGGAGGAGCCCGTCGTGACGGCGGCTGCGCCCGGGCTGCCGGCGTCCATGTCCTTGTCACCTGCGGGGGAGGCACAATCACGAGGGCTAGGAACGGGAAACGGCAGCACGCCCGCTGCCCCATGGGGCAAACTACATGTCCACATCCCTACTGATTGCCGCCCCTCTGGGACCTATTCCGCGCACCTTCCTCGTCTTCTTGCAGGCGTACGGTGAAGGCGGGCAGCTCGTACGGCAGCTTGCGGTGCAGCATCAGGCCAAAGGGGTGGATCCTGTCGCCGCGCCCGCCGCCGTTGCCGACTGCCGCATCCGCCTTCATGTCCAAAACCGGATCCTGCTGTCGGCTGAAGGAGAAGGTGTACAAGTGCCGCAGTGTGGCGCTGGGGCCGCTGACGGAGGCGCACGCCGCCCCCGGCCCAGCAACCCCCGGCCCGATGGGGTCCACCGAGCCTGCGGTGGCTACGGCGGGCGAGGAGCCGCCGCTTGCACCGGGCAGCAGCGCCGCGGGCAGGCGGTGCGTCAGCAGCACCCTGGGCAGCTTCCGGTGGAGCACTGCGCGGGTCGGAGGCCAAACGGGGAGTAGAGGGTTGGAAGGCCAAACGGGGGGAGGGGCGCATGCGTGGGCGGGCGAATGCGTCGGGGACCATGGGGGGCTGATTGACAGACGGCAGCAGGAGCTCCGCGCGCTACGCTACCTTCTGATCCCACCAGACCTCAAACGCCTCGGCTGGTTGCGGCTCCGTGAGGCCCTGTGCCCCCGCGCTGAACACACATTCGCATACTCTCGGCGGTCCCACTCACGCGTGTCCCCCTCCATCTCGCTGCGCATGCGGCCGCTGCGGGTGAAGGCGGGCTCCAGGTAGTCGTCCAGGGCGCCCGCCGCGTGCAGCGACCGCAGCGCCTCCAGGCAGGCAGACTGCGGCCGGGGCGGCGACAAGCGAGGGCGGCGGGCGGCACGGCGTCACGGGAGGAGTACGGTAAAGAAGCAAGATACCAAGGCACGGCCATGGTTTTAGCGGCAGGGCGCAGCTCAAAAGCAGTTGTACCAAGGCAATAATGAGGTGCCGAGCCGGCATAGCTGCGCACAGGCCATGGCCCCGCACGCCCGCACGCACGCAGCCGGCAAGCGGGCGCACAAAGGTGCCGACGGCCTCACCTGGCGCGCCGTGTCCTTCTTGGTCTGCCAGTCCCCAGGTATGGCGGACACCGGGCAGTTGGATGGCAGGTAGACGGTTGCCAGGTACCATTCACGGCCGCCCAGACCGGGTCGTGTCTCGTACGAGTAGTACGGCTGGAGCAGCCCCGCGCTGCGATGTTCGGGGAGTGGGGCCAGTGGGGGGTCACCACGTGCCTGTCACCGTCTGAGGGGGGCGCACGCCTAGAGGCACTATCAGGCGATGTGTCTGATGGCTCATGGTGGGCGCATCCGAGTGCATTCGAGCCGCAGTGCAAGCGACATGCGGGCCCTCGGCCGCTCAACGCATCACGCATCACGCCAAGCCACGCGGCCGCACGCACCCGCTGCTGCCCGGCAGCTGCCAGCAGTAGCCCTCCAGGATGTTCTGGGCGATGCTGCCAAACGCCAGTGCACCTGCGCGGAGCAGCACGGCCATGCACGGAACCGCACACAAAGTGGACGCAGGACTCAGGTGCCTTGGCGGCTCCGCACGAACGCGGGCTAGGACGCGCAACTGGTGAGGGCGATTGCCATTCAGTGCTCTTGCGCAAGGGCAGCGGTGAACACGATCTCCCCACAGCCCAAAGCGCCCGACGCCCTGGCTGCCACTCCCGCCGATAGCCTACCTGTCTTCTCCACGTAAAGGATGTCATCGAGGGCACAGTCCGGGACGTCAAGCGGCGGCGCCCATCCCGCGGAGCCACCGCGTTTGAGCTTCTGTACCTTCTCCACCATCATCGTATTGGCCCTGGGCGCCGAACGCGGTGTTTCAAGTACCCGCCACCGATGCAGGACGTCAGAAGCGACGGGAAGTGACACGTCTGAGCTACACATCCGTGGCATGCGAACGACGCGCTCAGCGCATAAACCTGTGTGTCAGTGAACCCTTGGGTGCCCCAGTTCCGTATCTGTGCTACAAAAGCCGCCCCACGCGACCTGGATACCATGGTGGGTCCGGGACCAAGGACAGCCTCCAAACCCGCATCGGTAACCTCACTCCATGAGCTTCTTGATATCTCTCTCCTCGCTTAAGTCCCGGGCCAGCAGAACGTAGGCGCTGTTAGCGGCGCGCGCCCGGCCGCGGCACTGCACGAAGGACGTGACGTTGGCGGGCGGATCAAGCATGGCCACCAGGCGGGCCTGCCGGAAGTCCAGCCCCTCGGCGCCCACGTCGGTGGACAGCAGCAGGTTTAGGCGGCCGTCGCGGAAGCCCACCCGCACTGCCTCTTGTCTCTGGTGGGCGCGGGGTTGGGAGGGGCGTGGCGTGGCGGGGCGGGGCGGTCGTGCGACGCAGCCAAGGGGGGTGGGGCGTGAGGGTTGGAGCGGCGCTGCCCGAAGGGGATGACGGCATAAAGGTTGCGGCACCGGGCGGCCGCAGCGGCGCACGCATTAGTCCGGTGGGGCTTGTGGGGCTGCGAATGGGAGGGGAGGCAGGCGAGACAACCAGCACCAGGACAACAGAGAGAGGCCCCTCAGCGGGACTGCGGCCCCCCCGACCTGATCTGCCTGCTGCTGCCGGCCCCTCGCATCCCCCCTCCGCTTGCCTTTGCGCTCATGGACAGGGCCGCCGACGACAGGTTGCTGCTGGAGTTGCCGACCAGCACGCCGGGCCGCAGCAGTTGCGGCGTGAGGCCGGGCAGCGAGGACAGCAGCTCCTTCAGGGCCAGGCAGGTGACCTGCGGGCGGGCGGCACGGCGGGCGGGCGGCGGGTGCACGGGGCCGAGGGGGCATTCAGGGCTGGGCGCACGGGCTGGGCGCCGTCGCAGGTAGAGGAGATTGTCTGTGTGAGAGGGGGGCCGCCGGGGTACCGGGGTGCATGTGTCTGTAGCAAAGGAGGGCTGGAAGAGATCGGGAGGGGACGCGTTGGTGGGATAAGCCCCGAGGGTGGAGGCTTGAGGCACGGGTCCTGGTGCGTTCCGCGTTGCCCGATCCCCGTTTCCCGGCACGCATCCCCACCCTGACGTACCTTCCGTTTGCAGAACACCATGCCGGCCCACTCGGCCTGCGCGCCCTGCGGGCAGCACCATCGGAATGACGGCACCAGTCGAGTCAGGGAGGCTGGCTGACACTGCTGCCGGTGGCGGCGCAAGCGAGGCGCACCGCGCGGCTGCATGCGCTCGGCTCAGCACGTGGGGGCAGGCCGCGTCTGGGTATGTGCACGAGGTATGGGACAGGGGAGACAAGCTCGCGCCGATAACTCGTCCGGGGAGCATGCACACCTGACCGGCGGTGGCATGCTGCTCGCGGTCGCCGAGAAGGGTCTTCAGCAGCCACTGCACGGCGAGAGTCACCAGGCCGACAGCACCGCCGCCAGCGTCGCCGCCGCCAGATTCAGCCGTGGAGGGCGGCAGTGCCTGCGACGACGGCGGCCATTGGCGGCTGTGTGGCATGTCTGTGCTACCCAAACGGATGATGCCCTGAGCCTCAGCGCACGAGGCGCCGCCCCCACCCCACGCGCCTGTTTTACATTCCCAATGAATCCCACCTGGCGCCCCAGCTCCTCCAGTGGCACCAGCGCCAGCAGCGCCTTCGCCCGGGGCTGCAGCAGGCCCCGGTCGCGGGCCTCCAGCGGCGGCAGGCGCCCGTCGGCCAGGGCCCGGGACATGTCTGCAGGGCGGGGCGGAGCCGCGCGGCAGGGCGGGCGGTCCGTGCGGTGCGGTGTTTTGCACACACATCCCATGCCTTGAGCGGCATTGAGGTGAGCGCGGGAGCGGCGGGCCAACCGAGTATGTGTGGCGCCCTAATATCGTGGGGCACACGAGTTGTGCCGTGCCCGTATACGCCCTAGCCGTCCGCCCCAGCGCCCACCTTCCAGGGCTGCGTCCGCTCCGGCCCGGGCGGAGGGCCGGTCGGCGCAGTTGGCCACCAGCACATTCGCCAGCGCCGCTGCCGCTGCCGCCAGCGCAACGGACACCACCCGAGCCTCCAATGGCCGAGGGGGCTGCTGCGGACGGCGATGGTGCTCCTGGTGCCGAGGCGCGCCCAGCAGCTCCCCTCCTCCCCATGTGGCGGTGCTGCCTGCGTCCCCCGGTGGCGCCCCGTGTGGCACAGCCTCCACCTCCGCCGCCATCAACGCAGCCCGCATGGCGGGGGGCAGACGAGCGGAAAGCACCTCGACATACGACTGCGCCCTGGACAGCTTGACCTCGTACTCCCTGCGTAACCCGCACATGCGGCACACGGCTGCCGTACTGCGCATTCATGGCTTCTTAGGCCGGGAGGGGTTATGGCAGGGCACGCTGCAACTCGGGCTGCGAGGGCGGCCATCCCGCACCGAGGCGGGTGTCTGTTCCATCTCGGTGCTCGGTCACACACGCGGGAGTGTGGGACAGGAGTGGCTCACGAACGCACTGTGGGCGGCGGCCCGTGGGGGCGATGCAGCACCCCCACCCCTGCACATGCTTTGCAGGGCTGCGCAAGGGCGACAACCACTGGCCTCGAAGTCGTCGATTGGAGGTGAGGGCCCCAGCCCACACGCCTCCGCGTGCCCCCTCGGAGCCTCACCCGCCGGCCAGCGATGCGCTCTCTGCGGACCCCAGGTCACCCTCATCCATCAGCACGCCCAGCTGCCACTCCGGCACGCCAAGCCAGTTGTCGCCCTTTCCCTCGTCCTCGTCCTCGTCCTCCTCCCCGTCCTCGCTGCCGTCACCGTGCTGCCCCATGTCAGAAGTCTCTCTCTCCGCCGCCTCGGCCGCGGTCCCCGTCTCGGCCTCCTCTGCCGGCAGCAACGGCGCCGTCGGCCCGAACAGGTCTCCGGCCGCGATGGCAGCCGCGGGCCACGGACCCAGCTGCTGGAGCGCCGCCTGCAGACCGGACAGCTGCCCCCGCAGGTGCTGCAGCTGCTTGGCGCTCACCGCGTCGGGGTCGTCACCCAGCCAGGCGGGCAGCTCGCCTCCTGCGGCGTGCGGGGCAAACGTGCCCATGACAGGTGTCAGGTTGAATGTGGAGAGCATGCTGCCGGGTTCCAGCACGCGCCTGCAAGTGCGCCGCAGGTCAGCAGCGCAGGCTGCAGGGGCACTGCAATCCTCATCGATGTGAGGCGAGAAGCAAAGCAGCTTTGAGCCGCTAGGTTGCCATCCCATCTGGGTGCAGGGGCTCCCCTGCACCCACACGAGCCGATCCATCGAGGGCAAATTGCCTAGGTCACGCAGGTCCTCCGGTCCACTCCGCCCAATACCCTTCGCCGCAAGCAGCTGGTGCACGCCCCCTCCTGGTCCCTGGTGCCATGTCAAGGTGCAATCGTATCGGCGCTGACTGCACCTCCAAGCCCTCCCACGCTCTCCCTCCGCGGGACGGCCACCACAGTCGTTCCGCACCACCCGCGCTCCGCGCTCACCCTCGTCAGGGATCACTGCGGCCCTCCGGAACGCCACCTCCCGCATCTTGGCGATCTCGTAAACGGCTTTAACCATCTCTACCGCCTCCCCCAAGACATTGGTCGCCTCTGCCACTGCGGTTGCCGCCGTCCCGGAACCTGACGGCTGCTGCTGCGGCGGCGGCGGCGGCGGCAGGAGCTCCACAAGCGTCTTCGGCTCCGCGATGTATTTGGACAATGACGCCCTGGCGTCCGCACCGCGAGGGCCAGAGTTCTCAGTCACCGGGTGCCTCGTCGGCGAATGGATGCGCCCGAGGCGGGGCCACGGCCATAGCCCCAGCTGCCTCACGCGGCCGCAGTTGCACCCTCGTCGACTCCGGCCCCTCCCGCACTCCGCCCCGCCCCCGCGCACCTCTCGCTCGGCGTGACGATGACAGCTCCCATGAGGGACGCCAGCTTGGCGGGCGGGTGCGGAGAGGCGGTCAGGCCCAGGATCACAGGCCGCTCTCGCCGCTGCTGCATCTGCTGACCTCCG
>LSYV01000018.1:1618652-1634103 GCA_001584585.1 Gonium pectorale
CGTGTCGACGTGGAGTTAAGTGGGGGAGGGGGGGGCCGGGGCGTGGGGAGGGCGGGGGGCTGGGATACCGGGTGGGGGGGTGCGGCTGGGGCCAGAGACTGGGTAGGCCGGGGCCAGGGCGGGCGTGAGGAGCAAGAGGGTTGGGAGCGAGACGGGGCGATGCCGCTCCCTCGCGGAGACGGCGGTACTTGAGTGGCCGCCGCCAGGGTGCCACGCATGCCCACCCGTGCCCCATCCCCCGCTCCCTCGACCACGCCAGTTCCTTCCTGCCCTGCCCCCCTCCCTCCCTCCCCCCCTCACAGGCTGATGCACTACCTGATGCCCATGCAGGGCAAGCTGTCGCTCCACTCGGGATGCAACGTGGGCGCCGCCGGGGACGTGACGCTGTTCTTTGGACTGAGCGGGACCGGCAAGACAACGCTGTCGGCGGGTGGGTGCGGGCGGGCGGGCGGAGGGAGAGCAGCGGGCGAGAGTGGGCGAGTCGGGGCATGGCGGGGCGCGCGGCACTGTGCCATCTCCGCTGCCATCGTGCTTGCCCACAACCTCCCACACGGTGCCGCCCCTCCCCCCCCCCCCCCCACACCCCACCCCGCGGTGCAGACCCCAAGCGGCCGCTCATTGGCGACGACGAGCACGTGTGGAGCGACAACGGCGTGTTCAACATCGAGGGAGGCTGCTACGCCAAGTGCATCGGACTCAAGCCCGAGACGGAGCCCGAGATCTGGAACGCGATCCGGTGCGGGGGCAGACGCGGGACAGCAGTGGGGTGGTGGGGGACCGGGGACCGGTATCTGTGCTCGCGAGATCGATGGAGGAGAGGTGCAGCGGTCGGTGCCGGCCAGTCGTGCGATGCGGCCGCACGTACCGAGCAAGGTGAGCCAGAGACTGTGAACCAAACCTCCCTGTCCCCTCCACCCTTCCCCCCTCAATCCTCCCCAGGTTCGGCACGGTGCTGGAGAATGTGGACTACGACCCGGCCACCCGCGAGGTGGACTACAACTCTCAGCGCCTGACTGAGAACACTCGCGCCTCGTACCCCATCGAGTACATGGCCAACGCGCGCATCCCCTGCGTGGGCGGCCACCCCAAGAACGTCATCCTGCTCGCATGCGACGCGTTCGGCGTGCTGCCGCCCGTGAGCCGCCTCACGCCCGAGCAGGCCATGTACCACTTCATCAGTGGCTACACGGCCAAGGTGGCGGGCACCGAGGTGGGCGTCACGGAGCCGCAGGCAACCTTCAGCGCCTGCTTCGGGTCGGCCTTCCTCATGATGCACCCCTACCGGTGGGTTGCGCCGCGGGTGGTGACGCAGCGCGTCGTGCAGCTGTGTGGGTGGGGCTGGGGGGGCCGGTGGGGCCGGGCAGCGGCGGACAGTGAGGTAGGAGCAGGCTCGGAAGGAGAAAGGGTCAGGGTGGGTTGCAAGGCGAGATATTAGTGACCCGTGGGTCGGCCTGGCGGCTGGCAGTAGTGCAGCCTGCTCGGCCTGCACGCATCTTGTGCGCTGGTCGGCGAGCTTGGCGCCCCGGAGCCCCTGAGGCCCGGCTTGAGGGCCCTGGCGCCCCGGAGCCCCTGAGGCCCGACTTGACAGCGTGCCATGGAGCCCTTATGACTGCTGCCGCTGCCACCGCGATGCCACTATTTACCCCCACCACGACGACCCCGCCCGCAGGTACGCCACCATGCTGGCCGACAAGATGGCCAAGCACGGCACCACAGCGTGGCTCGTCAACACGGGCTGGACCGGCGGCAAGTGAGTGGCGGGGCCCCTTGCATACGGTAGAATGGTCTTGCTGCTGTTGGGGTCAGGGTGCTGAATTGTCAGGGCAAGAAGCTAAAGCCCTTACAAATCTAACCCTGGCACCCCGGCTGCCGCCTTCGTGCTACTGGGATGCGCCCTGAGCCCCCTTTTCCGCCTCAGCGTTTCGGCCCCCGCCGCTGCCCCGCAGGCACGGCGTGGGCAGGCGCATGAGCCTGAAGCACACCCGCGCCATCATCGACGCCATCCACAGCGGCGAGCTGGACACGGCCGAGCTGGCAGCCACGCCCATCTTCGGGCTGCAGGTGGGGAGGAGGGGCGTTGGACGGTCCGCGCAGCTGGGGCCGGCGCTGCCGCTGTGGGTGCGGGCGGAGGCGGCTCGGCTTAGCTCGCGGGAAGGGTGTGGAAGAGCGCGCCGGGATGGAGGGACGGAGGGAGCACAATTTCGGACGGCACGAGGACACAAGGGGATAAGAGGCCGCCGCGGATGCCGTCATTCCCTTTTGGGTACCACAACGAGAACGAGGGCATCCGCGGCGACCGCGGGGCTTCACGATGTTGTGCCCGGGATGGGATGAGATGGGGTGGGGTGGGTACGCACGCCGATCGCCCAGTGTGGTGGTGGCACGTCCGCGCTTGTCCCGCTGCGGCGGGGCTGCCGTTGCGCGGTCGTCCGTCACCCGCGCCCACCGGCCCATCGGCCCACCGGCCCATCGGCCCTCGGCCCCCCGCTTCTGTCTCTCAGGTGCCCAAGGCCATCAGCGGGGTGCCCTCCGAGATCCTGTCGCCCGAGAACGTGTGGCCCGACAAGGACGCGTTCGCCGCCACGCTCAACAAGCTGGGACACATGTTCGTCAAGAACTTCGACAACTTCAGGTGGGAGGGCGGAAGGCGGTGGCGGGTGGGGCGGCCAGGTGGTACAAGGGCTGGGCGGAAGGTACTGCAGGGCGGCGGGCGGGCTGAGGGCAAACCTCGATGGTGATTTGGTGAGCGACGGGAGAGGCGGCTCGAGGTGGCGGATGGCCGGTGGCGCGGCATTGCTCCGAGGCCGTATGGTTAGGCACGCGTGAGGCCTTTTCGTGCTGCGCCGTACGGCGTGTCGTACATGAGCATGGTCCCCGCTTTCGTCGCGGGCGACCCGCTGCGATGACGTTCACAAGCCTGACCTGACACGCCGCCTGTCCGCCCCCCCCCCCGCGCAGCGACGGCCACTCGTTCGTGGGCGCCGACATGGCGGCGCGCATCCTCACCGGCGGCCCCTCGCCACTGCCCGCCGAGGACGTTGACGCCAAGGGCTTCAGCGCCATCAAGCGGGCGTAAGGGGCGTGAGAGGCCCGGAGGAGGCATCGCCAGCGGGCCGCCAGCGTGCACCGCGGGAAGGGCCCGGCACTGCGGGGAGCTGTGTGGCGGGTTGCGAGAGGCACGACAGGCGGCGGCGAAGAACTACAGCCCTTAAGCTAGGTGGGGCGATCGGCGGGCCTGGACGGGGCGGCGGTCGGGGTGCACCAACGAGCAGGATATGGATGACCCACGGGTCGGTCAAAGTAACGTTGACCGTCTCCTGTAAGCCCCTTGTTCACGATGTTGCTGCTTACGCCGGCTTGGGAGAATATGTCATTGATATTGTTAATTTATGTTGTTGTTTGTTGGTAATGTGGTCCTCGGTTGTTGGCTAGTGCCCGACATGTTGGTTGTTTGGTACTGGTGAGCAAAATAGTGGACCGGAATAAAGCGCATTGACGGGACGCGTAGGCGAGCCTCCTGGGCTAGCCTGGCCAGCCTGCGCCGCCGCACGGGTGGCGAGCCGCAGCTCATTGGCCTGCTGGGCGTTGGTAAACGCGAACACAGCCCGCTGCATCTTCGTTGGCCTTGCCTGGCGTGCCCAGCAACCCTCGCCCTCCAGCCGTCGTCCCAAGCTTCTCGTTTAGCTCCTTGGGACGGCGGTGGCGTAAGCTGGCCACGCGGTCCGGGTGCTGCGCGCTGCTGGTGCGTACGTCGGGTGCGGTGCGGTGCGGTGCCGCGTGAGGGAGCGCATTGAGAAGTGCATACAGCAATGCATGCCGTCCGTTGTTCAGGCAGTCCGTCTTCCAGTCCGTACAACGTCCAGGTTGCACTGTTATGCTCCGAGTCGTTGGCCTGCGTAAAACGGGTATTCTCGCCTTTCCCCTTTTGTCTTTTCATCTCGACTCGGCACGTGCTGTGCGTTTGGGCACGGATCGGTGTGGCTTTCGCGGCAATCTGCCCCCTGGATCTGGAATCGTTGGTCTGATGGCGACTTGGCGAGCGTCTTTGGTTGGCCGCCCCTGGGCGCTGTGCGCCCCAGCGGCGACAAAGCCGGGCTGGTGTGCATGCGCGCCCCACCACCAACCCCATTTCTGTAGCAGCAATCCACCCCGTCGCGCGTGTTGCCGTTGTAGTGACCTACGTCTATGATTGTTTGATACGTGCGTCCGATCTGACGGCGGCCACAGACTCGATCGCCCTTTGCGTGGCCCGTTGCGGCCATTTGCCCCTGTCCCCCGGCTGCAACGCCGGTTGTAAGCTGCGCCCGTGCTGATGCGCTCCCCTCCACACCGCAACATGTCGCAACCGCGAAAACGGGGTCCCCCCTCCCGACTCCATGCCGCCCCGCAGCGCCGGGACGCAACAAGGGCGCACCCGGCCCGGACGCAGGCCTCTGGATGCCGCACCCTTTCTCAACACATGGCTGCACGCACGGCGCTACGAGCGTACATGAGCTGGCTGCAAGAATGGCCCGACACACGTGACTGCCCAGTGCCCACTCCGGGGAGGAGGCGGAGGCTCTGCTAAGCGGAGAGGGCGGGTTCCGCGCCGCACGTCTGCTGCCGGTCTCGGCATAACGCACCGCCGCCCAAGGCCCGTTGGGCCAGTAGCACCCGGGCGGCGCGGCTGCGTCAGAAACCGGCAGCGCCGCCCCCTCGTGTCACCCACCCCACAACCCGTACGTCTGCTGCGCCCCTGGGGCCACGTACGCCATGAACTCCCCCCCTCCCCTCCCTTCCCCTCGGACGGGCGAACGCAGCTGGCGCAGTTTTCGCTATCGAACCTTGTTTCTGTCAAACCCCCCTCCCCACCCACCCCCCTTGGGGCCACGTGGTCGGCCGCTTCAGGGCACGGCCTGTTGGGTGGTCAACGTCCGCCCTGCTGTGCGTGGGTCAACCTTCGACCCACCTGGCCAGGAGCAAAACGACCTCTCTACGGGAGTGGCGGCCATCGCGGCTCGCAGCCACTCACGCTCCCGCGGGTCAGCCCCCGTCCAGAGCCCCAGCGGGAGGGGGCCGCAGATACTTCCGCCGATACGCTTGGGGCGCCGGGCGCACACCCGCCTCCCTACCCAAACCAGACCAACACACTTCGAAACACATTTCTTAACAGCACTTTGAAACGCACAACCTCTCCCGCACCGCCGCCGGGCGATGCTGCCGCCTTTTCTGACGGCCGCCCATGCCGCTCTCAGTGGGGCGCGGGGCCACCGGGCGCGGGGCATGTTGCGCTCCCCGCTGCCCTCGCGATGCGGGCGATGCCCGCCAACCCTTCTCCCAGGCCCTGGCCCTGGCCCGCCCCGGTTCAACGCCCCGGACTCCGTAGTACACCTCCCCTCCCAGGCCGCCCATGGGCGGAGCGCGGTGAGGGAGGGAGGCCTGCGAGCGGCCTTTCCTGGGCGGCCGCCCGCCGCGCCTCACGGCGTCATTGCTTTCTTGAGTCCTGCCGGCACCTCACGCCATCACCAAGTGCCTCTGCAGTGTACCCTCCTGCTAGCTCGAGGCCCCGCTCACCTCCACCCACCCCGCTGCCCTCCGGCCCTCCAGCCGCTCATGGGCTGCCCTCCGGCCCTTTCCCGGCAGTCCTTGTCTTCGCTCTCGCTATCAATGAAGCTCATTCATTGTGCCATTAACCCTTCTTGCTGCCTGGCCCTGCCCCAGGCCTCAGACCTTGTCGTCCTCAAACATCCACCGCGTCAACTTGGGCGAGCGGTTGCCCACCCGGGCACAGTACTCGGCATCCCCGGGCGGTCGCTTCTTCTCCGTGGCGCTGGCCAGCATGGAGCGGAGGGACAGGACTACCTAAGGGCCATGGAAGCGGGGCAACGGGGCGGGAGCAGGGGGCAGGGACCGGTGGAAACGTAGATGGGATTGGCCTCATGGGGGGGGCCAACGTCGGGCGGCGGGGGCGACTGGCGGGACTGGCGAGGGCGGCTCGGCTGCGCAGCCACAGCAGCGCAACGTCCCTCGCCGGGTCGGCCCGGGGTCCGATGCCTCTGCCACCCGCCGGCGCTCGCCTGCACGGCCCTGGCCATGCCCCCGACCGTCCGTCCCCTCCCAACCTCCGACCCCTCCCCACAGACATCCACCCCAGCCCTGCGCCCCGCCCCAAACCAGCCAGCCCCCCTCCGCCCACCTTGCTCATTGTGAGCGCCGGCGACCATCCCCCGTTGTGCCCCGAGTACAGGATGTCCAGGCAGATGTGACCGTTGCTGGGGGTGGAGGGGAGGGCGCAGGGTGGCGAGGGGACGGCAGGAGAGGGGAGGGCGGGAGCGGGAGTCCGTGAGTGTCCCGTGGGAGTCACAACCGCGCGGGCAGGGGGGGGGGGCGGACGCAGAGTCATGCCCCAAGCGTCAGGCGGACAGCCGCCGAAGCCCAAAGGCACCCCCGCCCGCCACCCACGTGTAGATGTGCGGGTGGATGGGCGAGGGGGACAGGAAGATGACGTCCGGCGGGTCCAGCGGGTACTGCTCCCCGAACTCGATGCGCAGGCGGAACACCTCGTCCGCGTACAGCCGCCCGTGCCCCTCCGGGCCCTGAGAGGGGAGGGGAAGGGGGAGGCGGGGCAAGGTAGGGGGCAGGGAGGAGGGGGGTGTCATAGGCGCTGGACGCACAGCGCCAGTGGGGGCCTGGGGGATCTGGAAGAACCCGGTGGAAGACCGGGCGGGAGGGGCGAGAGCTGTGGCATGGCGGCAAGCACGCCTGCGGCTACACAGCTGGTGAGGTTGTGCGTGCTTCCCGAACCCAATGACCCCGGCAGCCCCCAAACCTAATGACACCTCCCGCAGCCGCAGACATTGACGGCCACTGACATGGCCAATGCGCTCCTCAGGGCCTGGCCGCCCGCACGCCAGGCAGGCAGTGCCCCAGTTTTGCGGCCAGCCTGGCGCCCTGCCCCGGCCACTCTCAGAGGGCCCAATCGTCTGCCCCACCTCAAACCCCGATGGATCGCCACCTCCTAGCTGCCATGGTGTGCCCAGGACAGTGGCAACACTAGCAGGGGGGAGAGCCGAAACACGCTGGGGCCGTGCAGCCTTCCCCTGAGCCACCCGCTGTACCTGCATGATGATGGTCCACGTTGTCATGGGCTCGCAGCTCTCAAGGCAGCACCCATCGGGCGGGCTCCGGGCCCATTCGTTTAGCTCGCTCTGTATCCGACGCTGTGCAACTGTAGATAGTGTCTTAGCCATATAGAGAAGCACTTGTAGAGAGAACAAGCAGAGGATGTGAGTCGTCCCAACGGGTCTCGCTTGCAATCTCGCGGGAACGCGGTCAAGGTTGATAATACAAACGACTGCAAGCCAAACGTCATGTCTTGGAAGCTAACCGACCGTGTAGTACCGCACGAAAAACCGCGAAACGCCTACTTGTGCGAGCTGTATCCCGAGGACGAATAAGTGCACGGCTGCACTAGGTTTCGGCATAGAAAACGCCCACGCTCACTCGTCTGTCAACTGACGCTGAAGGCAGTCCCGATCCTCCTCGCCTTGCGCCCACTCGCTAAGATCACCCGCCAGATCCCTTGTCGCTGCAATCATGGCTTTCAATCCTCTTGTTGCTATCTTCATGCCCCTTCTGTACCTCCTACTGTCCACGTTCGTCATGCTTCAGTTCAGCGTGGTGTTGTCGCTGGTGGGCGTGGCGGGAGTTAAGGTTCGGTCAATCGGGCAGCTGGCGGCCATCGAGCCTGGTAAGCTGAGGTGGCGATTGTGCAGATGCGGTGTCCCTCGGTCTTCGCTGCTGCCCCTTGTGGCATGAGTCTCTCTGCCCTGTTTTGACTGAAGGTGATTGCTTTCCTTTGCAGTTATCACCACGCTGGTCGACTACCTGACGCGTGTATTCGGTCCTCTTCATAAATTCACCCCTCAGCCCACGCACATCCTCCTGGTGGGTGCCGTTCCTGTGATATCGGCTGTGCGTCGTGGTCAGGGACGGAATACGCTGGGTATAGGTCCGGGACTGTTGCGCATGCCGGCGAAGTTCTTCCCGCGACTGCTCACATACCGTACGCGGCCCGCTCTCAGCGAGATGAGGCACCCACGTAGCGGGCTGCTTGCCAACGAGTTGCAGGTAGTCCGAGGACTGCCTGTCTTGGCGAATGACAGACGCTCGCGGCCCTCGCGCGTGATCTCTGATAGCGTGATCCCTGTCGCCGTCCATATGCCGCTCGCTCGCACGGAACCTAGCGGCCGTCGTCACAATTGGAATGCCTGTGGGCTTGCGTGGGTTATAAGTGGGTCGACCAAAGGCGCATTCAGCCGTCGGTGGGGTTCCCGACCTGGGTTCCCTCTCCTACCTGGCATGAGTTGCTCCGAGGTTCGGTCAGAGCTAAGCTCTGTGACGCACTTTGAGCCGTAGGCCTGTGCGTCCCATGCGCTCCGGGACTGGAGCATGGTTGCCGTGCTCCACACAGCCGCCAACTGCTCTAAGCCGCCCGCCTCCAATCCGATGATTCTACGCTGGCCGCCGGCGACGCTGCCCCCCTACCCCAACCCGTCTGTGGCTGCTCTTGCAGATGGCTGTGGTTGTGGCGCTGGTGGCTAATGGAAGCGGCCGCCGCAAGTGAGCCGCCACCCTCGGCTGAAAGGTGACAGGAAAAGCGGCGCGCGGAATGCCATGAGAGCAGTGCGGCCCCGGGCCCCAAGCTGCGGCAGGCGCAGGGCGACCGTGCGGTGGGTGGTGGCGGCGCCTGAGTGGGCCGCCGCTAAGTTCTACATTTAGCGGACGCGGGTCTGCGAGACGCAGCCTGGGCGATGCTGTGGCCCCGGCTGGGGGAGGGCACATGGCCGGCCGGCTAAGGCGCCCACACTCTGTGCGCCTTGAGCTGCGCGGCTCACGGCTTGGGCTCCTACAGCCCGGCGGCCGACTGGCCCGGTGCAGGTTCCGAGCGGCGAGGGGCGCTGCGCATGCGCGGCGGGTGGTGGTGGGGGTGGGGGTGCTGCATCAGAGGCGCAGCCTTTGGGTCCACATTGGGTGTTACTCTTGGTTGGGGTAGTCGCGCATGCTTAGCCGCGCATCTACGCATGTAGGGGCATCACCAGCAGGCAAGCCTTGTTGTGGAGCGGTTCAGGTACTTAGCACCGAGCTGGGCAGGGAGCGGAGCGTTTCGGTTGCTGGTCCTGGGTGCCCTCAAGTTGTTGCGGTCGGTACCGCTGTCACCTCTTCAGGTGGTTGTAGGTCTACAGCAGTAATTAACGGCTGGACGTTTTGGGAACGTCATGCAGGCCAACTTGTTGCACTGATGCATTGGTCGTGCAATGCGCACCGTGTCATGGCAAGCGCACAACACCGGTTTGTGTACGGTATGGACCTCCGTGTAACAGGCAGTGCACCTACGGCTTCCCAGAGAAAGCGCCCATTGCTTCTGTTGCGGACCGGGGCCGGGGCTGGTCAGCATGCCGTGTCTCTTGGCATCCAAGAGTGCGGGGCCGTTGCGGCAGAGGCTGGGTGGTGTGGTTGGCGGTGAGCATGGCGCCGGGACCGTGCCTACCGGTACCAGGGTGGTGCGAAGTAACAACCTGCTGCCTTGCTTGCGGCCGCTACAGCAACCAGCCATGCCCGTACTGCACCACGTCGAACACAAGGGTAAGTGAAGCCGCGTGATGCCCGCATGCAGGGGCATGTGCACAAGCCACGTTATCAGTATCAGTACAAGCGCGCCATAGGCGCGTCACCAGCACGCAACCGCTCACGGCGGTACTCGAAACGTACAGGCGTAATGCTACAGGGTCCCGGCATGCATGCATGCAGCACGGGACCGCACGAGCGCTCTCCACTCCCCTCGCCCCACAACCCTCTGCTCACCAACAAAAAGCTCTCGTGCACAAAACAATAGTGGGGCCGTCAGGTACGTAGAGCCGCATCGAACGCTCTCGGCTCTTGTCCTCATTCGCGTCATGGGCGGGGCGCGCTCCAGCCGTCAGGCCTGGGCCCCGGCTGCTGTGCGCGCCCAGGCAGCGGCAATGACGGGCGAGTGGGGGACTGGGCAGGAGGCGGGGTTCCGGGCAGGGAGAGCTAGGCGGGCAACCGACAGCCTGCGCCCGGCTTCTTGGTGGAACGTCCGAGGACTTTCGCCGGGGAAGCCTCTGCCCTCCTCTCCTCCAGCCCTGGACATCGGCCAGCCACCACGCTGGAGCGGACCACCTGCATGCCGCACCGCCCCCGCGGGTCGCCCTCGCGTCAGCCGGTCAGCCAGGGCGGGCCCCGCGCTCCATCGCAACCCGCGCTGCTGCCGCCCCTCACGCCTCCTTGGGCGGCTCGTCGCTCGCCTTGTCGGCCTTGGGCGCCGAGGAGGACGAGGAGGGCGGCTCGTAGGCCGGCTCGCCGGGCGTGGTGGACAGCGACTTGAGCGCCACCGTGGCCGAATAGTAGCGGACCGTGTCGGACAGGATCTCCTGCGGACAGCCGGGCGAGGAGAAGGGCATGGGCATGGGCGTGGGAGGGGGTCAGGGGAGAAAAAGGCATTCTCGGAGGGTAGGCTGGGTTCGCGGAGCAGGTGGGAAGGGGCGGGGGGACGAAGTTGATGAAGTTTTGTGCCCCAGGGAGGGGGGGCCATGCACTCACGAGGCGGAAATACACCCTATCACCCAAGCGGTCTGATTGCCACCGCCCCGGGGCCAACCGCCGCAATCGATGATGACGTTGAGGGTGGGGGGATGGCCCCGGCTGCAGCGGCGCGGGCAGGTTGGCCGCCCCAAGCCCCCGCAGACACAGCAGCGGCCTGGCTCCGGCTGCCGCAGCACCCCACCAGCAGCAGTTGTGCGCGTTGCCCCAGACCACCCACATGCCACAAGCGCACCGCAGACATGGGAGTGCGGGGGCAACACCTTCGGCCTGCCTCTCGGCCAAACTCGTGTGACCCCGACCTCTGGACCCATCCCATGCCCCGGACGGGCTGTGAAGCGCGCACGTGCAGCGCACACAAGCACACACGCACACACGCACACACGCACACACGCACACACGCACACCGTCCGCCGCAATCCGCTGCTCCACCTCCACGCCCGGCCGCGCACCTTCTCCCGGGTGAGCCGCTTGAGGGTGCTGTCCTCCTCCAGCAGCTGCAGAGGTGGTAAGCCAGGGGGGCGCCGGGAACGGGGAGCGCATACACACACAAATGCGTCAGGCGTACGGCAAGTCACAAGGATGCGGCGCTCCCGCAGCCCCTCACCCCGGTTCCAGGTGCACGCAGAGGGCACGTGTGCACAGCCGCCCGCCACCTCCCGCCCGCCCACCACCTCCTGCCCGCCGCTACTCACGCTCTGCTGCAGGACCTTGATGTCCTGGAAGAAGGTGGCGATCCAGTACGACAGGTCGCGGGGGCCCAGGTCGGACAGCTCCTGGGGCTCCAGCTGCGGGTGCGGGTGCGGAGAGGCGATGACGAGGTGGCGTGCAGGGGGGTACAACCACGCGGCATAGTGGAGGAGAGGGGAGAAGACATTCTACCGGTGCGGGAGCGTGTTTGTCTTCCGGCTCAACAAATCAGCTCCCGATCTCGGACAGGCGCCCTCACCGTGTCCTCCGTTGCCTCTAGGTTGTTGAGCTTGACGTTGAGGCGGATGGTTGACCGGAGCAGGTCCGCCACCTCGCGGGCAAGCGCAGTCACCTGGGGCCGAGCAGGCCAAGAGAGGGGAGCAGGGAGCGGGGGTGGCTGTTGGGACCCATCCACGGCCCCGCCCCCGCACCCACATCCATACTTCCTATCCCTCCAACCCCCGCCTCGGCCTCCTCCCGTCATCGTCCGTTGCAAACCCCACCCCACCCCCCAGACATGCCTCGACCAAAATCACACCACACCACACCGACCCCGAGGGACCGCACCGGCTGCCCCTCGTCCTTCTCCTCGTCCTCCGCACGCACCCCTGCCTCACTCACCCACCCTTGTCACCCAAGCGACCCCATGCCCCGCCCCCACCTGCTCCCCCTCGTCCTCGTCCTCCGCCAGCTCCTCCACCTCGGCAATCATGATGGGCCGCTCGCGCACGATGGACAGGATGCGGAAGCGCTCGCGGCCCTTGCACGTGATCAGGATGCGGCCATCCTACGGTGTGTGTGGGGAGGGGGAGGGGTGCGGCGCAGGAGGGGGTTGGGGGCTGTGGGCTGGGGCTGGGGCAGGAGGCCGCAGGAACAACCATATGCCCCATCACTCAGCCAGCCCTGCGGCGCGTCATGAGCCCCGCCCCCTGCGGCGGGAGAGGCCCCTCCGTTCGAGCACACACCGCCGCAGGGCCTCCGCAGGCACACCGCCCACCCGCCGCCACCCGAGCCCTAGGCGCAGATAGTGGCGCATGCGAGGCTCCTGCGCCCTGCACCGCCAGGCCAGCGGACCACTGCCGTTCACTCGTGTGGCCGCTGTTACTGCTGCAGGGACACTCGCGAGCCACCAGGCGAGTGGGGCAGGGGTCTGCGGATTAGCCCACTCAGCGCCAGCTCAGCAAGCCACCAGGCCGCCCACACGACACTCGCGCTCGCCAGTCGCGGTCTCTCCCCTCACCTCGTGCCGGCACGCAGCCCACAAGCCCACCCCCGCCTCCCCCTGCCCCATTCCGTCGGTTCCGGCCGCGGGCCGCAACCGCGGAGCACATGCACGCTTGCAGGCTGCGGTCTCCCCAGCTTTGGGGTACCCGTTCGCTTGCAACCCCACCTGTGGCAGACGGCAGCCCATGTAACACAGGGCACCCCACCTCTTAGTCCCACCCGTTCTACCAACGCCATGAACCCCATCCACCCAACGCCTCGTCCTCGGCCCGCCCGCCCCTCTCCTGACCCCGTCCCCAACACACATGCACGTCCGGCCTTTAAACCATTCACACAGACTTGTCCAGGCCCCCACCTGCACATGCGCAAAGTCCTCCACCTCCAGGGCGGTGCCGATGGAGGCCATGCGCTGCACGCCCCCCTCGCTGCGCCCATCTACGTAGCACATGCCGAAGCGGCGCGTGCCGCAGAAGGGCGAGTCCGTCTGGACCAGGCCCTCCTCCACGCTAGCAGGGGGAGGGGAGAAAGGGGCAGGGGAGAAGCACGGATGGGGTAAGGTGCGCCATGGGGGAGGACACCGTTCAGAGCTTGGGGGCGCCTGTGTAGTAAGCGAGGGGTCTTGGGTGGGCAGGGGAGGGGAGGCGCGTTCACCAAGGCGCACGGTGAAGGGCGGGAAGGGCCGAGGTGGCGCGGCCCGAGGAGCGTTATGGCCCCCGCGACTCACCCTTTCCCGCCCGCGAGGATGGTGTTAAACAGCACACGGTACCTGCATACCGAAAGCGGTGATCCGTATGTTTAGCAGTCCGCTCATGATGCCCTCGGCACTCGACAACCTGACCCCTCCGCGCACGTACCGGGCCTCAAATATCATCAGCGGAACCGTTGCACATGGCAGCGCAACCACATTTAACGGGAAAATGGGTATCTGCTTACGCTGCCCTCCCGCCCTGACCACACATTGCCGTCGCGACCAGCGCTGCTGCAGCGAGCTGCCAGTCCGGGCAGTTCCAGAGAAAGCAGTTCGTGAGCGTAGGGCCATGGCAGCTAACAGATGGGTAAGGAGCAACGACTGGTGCAAGCAAGGTCTAGGCAGGCATGGCACAAGGGCTTGGAAAGGTTTGCGTTCAGAGCAACAGCACGCAAACTTATTATTATTCCTTGATGCCTAGCGACGTTCAATACCGTGGTAGGGAACGGGCCGTATTGCCCTGCCCGTAACTGCATAGTATCTCGGAGGCTAGGCTGTAACCCCCTTCCCTTACTTATCTGGTTACAACCTACATGCGCACAATGCGATAAACGAAGGCTCTGCGCGGTTCAGAATCCAAGTATGACCCAGGGGCCACACCCGAGGGCCACACCCCATACGGACGGGCCCACGTCCCCGCAGGCAGCCACCCAGGCAGATGCCCCTCATTGGGTGGACCTTCCATTATCCCATGCAACCTCACCTCCGCTCTCAGCCTGCTGCACAAGCATGCAATGCGCACCGCAGTCGGGACACACGCACGCACACGCGCACGATATGCACGCTGAGGCGAACGGACGCAGCCTGATCATTGTTGCGCATGCTCTTTGGGGTGTTAGTCTCACGAATGGCACCCATACGAAAGCCGTACACCGTAGAATACCCTACCACCGACCGAAACACAATCCTTAACATCCCAAAAAAACGAGAACCAGAAACGGGGAAGGGGAATATCCCAAAAGCACTTGCGGTAACGGGGCGATAGGTCTGACGCACGCTACTGCGTCAGTACGGTGCCCAGACGTGAAACGATGAAGCGTACGCATTACTGCGAATGGGTGGGTACGTGCTCACGGCCGGCCCCCCGCCAGGTCCACAACGCACCACCACCACCACCACCACCACCACCACCAACCACCATCACAGACATGTACCCACTCCCACCATGTACCCACCATGTACCCAACCCCACCATCCGCAACACCACACCACACACCATTATTAGGGCGACCTTTCGGCCATGCTTTGTTATGCATAGACGCCGCAAACAAAATGAATCAACTTTCCAACCCGCGAACCGTAGCCGGTCCTTGTGACGGCTTCCGAACCGCGCAGGCGGGACGCCCTACGGGCATTCCCCTCCCTCTCCTCCCTCCCAGCCCCCCTTCTCAGCTACCGAGTCTTGCGCGCTGCAGATGATGGAAGGCGAAGCGCGTAAGCACCGTGCCCGGTTGGGCGCAACATCTCCCGTGCGCACAACTCATCCCCTCAGGCCTCACCCGCCGCCATTGGGCAACCCTTTAGGCTCTCAGCCGTCGCTGAGTGCGTTGAGGCGCGCCGCCGCGTTGGCAATAATAGCGAGCAAATCCGCGTCGTCGCCCAGGGAGGGGTCGCTACCGTGCAGGGCGCCTGCCAGCACCTCTGCCAGCACCTCGGGCCGCAGCCCCGTGGCGTCCAGCACAGCCGGCGGCGGCGGCGTGGCGGGGGGCGAGGAGGGAGTGGAGGGAGGGGGTGGCGGGCTGGCGGTGCCGGTGTTGCTGGCGTTTATGCCGGCGGGCGCTGTGCAGTTAGCGGCTCTGGCAAGTCTCGCGGGCTGGTCCCAGATGCTTGGCAGCGGTGTGGGCACCCAGCTGGCGGCGGCCACCTCGGCACACTCGGCGCGGGGGCCACCCCTGCGGTGGGGTTGGGGGGTGGGGCAGGTGGCATGACGCACTAGCGAGACTAGTCTGGCGGGGTGTGACGTGGGACATGGGTTTCTACAATCCATGGATGGTGAACGGTACACGGTGCCGGGGGAGGGGGCAGAGGGCAGACGGAGGGGACACTCCAGGTTAGAGCTGGTGCGCTGCTTACGGCCTTTAAAGCCGTAGGTCTCGGGTTCGATTCCTGGGGTAACCCCCACTTTCGGTGAGCAGCAAGTTCAAGAAAGACAAAAACTAGACTTGACAGAGGCGGTGGACCTAACGG
>LSYV01000018.1:1639153-1659064 GCA_001584585.1 Gonium pectorale
AGCATGGGCATCCTTGCCCCCCACCACAGAGTTACCCTCCACGTACCCTCCACTTGCCCCCACGCCCCACACCCTACCCACCCGCCCCACACCCGCCCACACCCCACCCCCACGCCCCACCCCCAGCCCACCTGGACATCGCGGCTCGTTCATGACGTCCCACATCATGATGGCGGGGGTGTCCCTGCGGGGTGCGTGCGGGGGACGTGTGGGGCGTTGCAGGGGGGCCACCTACCGGCCCCACTGGCGGGGCCGCTGCATCGGCGATGCGACGCGGGGTGCGGTCCGGTCCGGTAGCAGGGCAGATAGCGGGGGCAACAGGTAGCAGGTGTGAGGGCAAGGGCGAGCGTGAGGTGCAAGAATGACGTTCGGCTTGCCGGGGCAGGGCAGACCACGGTGCAGGAGGTCGAGTGCGCTGCCCCCCGCCACCCACACGGGCCATGCCATGCTGTGCCCACCATGTAGGCACGCCACCATGGTGGTCCCCTGCGTGCCGCGCACTGATACGCCCATCCACGACCCCTCTCCCGCCGCCCAGGAACAGCCCCCTCGCACACCCCAGGCTCCCGACGCGTTGAGCGGCACCAGCCTGAGCCCTTCCGAGCACCCCTTGACCCTCGTACGGCCCACACCCGCACAGCCCACCGGCACACCCACCGGTACCGCCTCCCGGTGAGGGCGCTGACCCGGCCCGTGACCGCCCGAATGTGCTGCCCGTACAGGGTGGCCGCCCCCGGGTGCGCGTAGAAGTCGGCCACCGTCATGCCGGCTGGGAGGACGGAGGGGGGGAGTAAGGGGGTTGGGGTACACACAGTCCGAGGGCATGGCGTTGTTGACTGGAGGCAGTGTCGGGAGCGGCGGTGACGGTCTTGGGGCGGTCTTGGGGCGGTCTTGTCGTTGTTGTTGACAGTAGTCAGTGCATAGTCTATTGCTCCTAAAGTCTGTCTCTCTGAAAAAGCGTGCAGCCGTGATGCAAGCGAGCAGACGTGATGCGCGTGCAGCATGCGCCTAGTCTCCCAACCCCCCGGGCCTCGCAACAGAACACGGCGCAACGCAACGCTATCGCGGCGGATCGTTACCCTCATTTAACAACCCACCTGTGGATTGGGAAAGGGACGGGCGCCCCAGGGAGAGGTGCCCGCGTGAGGGGGAGGGGAAGGCACGTGGGTTACTTATTCAGTCGAGTAAGGGCTAGGAATGGATGGTATGGTGTGCGATGGTGTGCTTGAGATAAAGGAACTGGGGAAGGAAATTGAGAGGCAAGAGAGTCTGGCGGCCGTCGTACAATTGCAACGTCAGCAACAGGAAGACAACTTTCCCCCCAAGGCGCAAGGGGATACACGTGCCGCAGGCGGGGCCCCGAAGGGCTCACGCCCACCTGCGTAGCGGCGGGTGGGCTTGCATGCTACCCTCCCGCCGCGCACAAGGGTCCCAGTGAGCGTCGGTAGGATGGGACTGGGGGCGGGGCCGCGCGGCAGAGGTCGGAGAGGGTTTGTCGTATGTATCGGAAGATGGGGAGGCCACGCCGACGCGGTATAAGGAAGAGTTGGGGCCAGAAGAAGAGTTGGTCAAGGTGGGGTCAAGAAGTTGGATCGCATTCTTTTAGTGTACAAGCCTGCCTGAGGCGCCTGCAGTCCGGTTGGATCACGGGTCATGTGCAGGTGGGTGCGCACGGGCGGGGGGTGGGGAGGTGGCGCAGTAAAGAGGGCCGAGTGAGGCCCCATCACCTACCTCCCCTACCTCCCCCTCCCCACCCCCGCCCCACCATGGCATCCGGCGCACCACACAGCATTCGAACACGGCCCCTGCCCCACCTGCACCGCCCGTGGCCGCATCCAGGAACCGCTCAGGGCCCACGTAGGCGGGCCACAGGTTGCCGAGACACAGGATGAGTCGTACGCCGTGCGCCTCTGCCTGCTGTACGACGTAGTCAAGGCCGACGAACTCGGTCTCGTTCCACACCAGCCCGCGGGGACGGCCGGGGTAGCCGGCGGAACCAGAGATGGGGCCGGGATCGAGGATGGGGCGTGGAGCGTCAGCTGTGCCGCCGGGGGTGCTATTGGCGGCGGAGGCGGCGCTGGCGGAGGCGGTCGTGAAGACGGCGGCGGCGCTGAGGCCCACAGCCGACGGTGTAACCGACGGCGGCGGCGGTGGCGGCTGTACGCCCGCGTCTGGCCCGAGTGCGGGCAGGTGGCGCCTGAACGCCCAGGTGCGGATGACTCGGATGCCCAGGCTCTGTTGTTGGGGAACGGGGGGGTGGGCCGGAGAGGGGAATACTCGGTTGGTTGGAGCGGAGCACAATGCCCATGCTGCTTGGTCTGCTATGAGGTCCTCTGAAGCGCGTCCCAAGTGCCCTAGCCCGTAGGAATCCGGTCTGCCCAGGGTGTGGGGGACAGCTCCGGGGGCAGCGAAACAGCCTGGGAGTAAGGAGGGCGCATGCGCAACCGACCGACTCGGCTTCGCTGGCCGCTGCCCTCCCGGGGCGCTGGTTGGCATTGCCCCCCAGGAAGGGAACATGGGTGTGTCGTGTGTGTGGGGCACCCCTCCCAAAATGGGTCGCCATCTGCGCCCCGCCCACCCCTCCACCTGCTTCCCAATCCCGGCCAGGCGCCCACACCAGTCCGCGCCACTCGCACGTCTATGCCCACCAATCGCCTCCTCTCCTCGCCTGCGTTCCCCGCCCCCGCCCCCGCCGCCTCCCCAATCCCGTCCCCACCCCCTTTCCTCGCTCTCACCGCAGCCGTCCGCATCATGCGCTCCACGCGCTGCCTCCCCTCCGCCCGCAGCGCCTCCTCCGTCAGCCAGTACGCGTTACATCCCACGAAGTACAGCGGCCGCCCGTCCAGGATCAGGAGGCTGCCGCTGCGGCCCACGAAGGAGCCGGCTGCCGGGGCCGGGGTGGGGGCCGGGCCGGGGCCCGAGGGGAGAGGAGTATTGACGACGAGGCGAGGAGGAGGGTTTCACGGGCAACGGCATGTGTCGGCCGGCCAAGCGCGGTGGGCGAGGTGGGGGGTGCAAGGGACGGTATGACGCGGGAATGGAGCAGGAGGACGAGCGTGTTTGCGGGGCAGAGGAGGGGCAGGGGGCAGGGGCCGCTGGGCTTAAAGGGCGGGAGGCCCCGTTTGGGGGGGAGGGCGCGGGCAACGTGCCGGAGCAGGGACCGGCGAGGGATGGCGCGGAGAGTAGGGGGCGGGAGGCCTGGGAGCGCGCGCGTTGCACGGCGGGCGCCGCGGAGGCGCGCAGGACCCTACCCGAAGAGGACCAGTGGTCGGCGGCGGCGCTGGTCAGTAGGGCCGCAGACAGGACGAGCAGCAGCAGCGGCAGCAGCAGCAAGGCCGCCATCGACCCGCCCCCGGCCCCGCCTGCCGCGGGCAGCACCGCAAGGGGCCTTGTCGTCTTCAACGAGGTCCCTTGTATAATGGGAGAGGCGGAGGAGGAGGACGAGGGCAAGGAGTGCGAGCGCGATGCCGCCGACGGCTGGCGCCTCGTTTCGGAGGCGCCTGAAGATCCCTGGGCCCTGCTGCCGCGGGTTGAAGCAAGTCGCGGGGCCATTAGTAGCGCCAAGGGACTGTCGGAGGAATTGCCCGCTCTTGCCGGCAGCAAAGCTGGGGAGTTTTTGGCGTGAGGTGTCGGCAAAGGTATCAAACGCGTGCGTCCATCCTCGTCCACCAAGATTGTGACAAAGGACCGCTCGAGCGTCGCGCTTTATGCGGCGCCGACGCGTTCACTCGGGGAAGCTCAGGTGGTGACTCATGATCCAAGGCTCCAGGGCCGAGAACACAAACCTGGCAGCTGCAGTCTCTTACCAGACCTTTCGCATGATTCGAGGTACCGGTCAGTTGCGGCTGGCTACGCATTACGGGATCGAGGTCTCACCGCATGAGGGCTCCTTGTCGCTCCAGCCGTAGCTGGCCTTGACTGCTTGGCTTTGCGCATTAGGGGTTGGGGGGCTGCTGGGCGCCTAGCAAGGCCCTGTGTGCGCCTGGGCACTCAGCCGGTATCACCACTTCACACGGCCGCCGAGCTGCGCGTGAGGCCGTGGGAGGCCGGTGCGAGACGTTGCGATTAAGCTCTACAGGCCCTCCGTTGGCAACAAAGCTAAAGCGTCCTCCTTATACCTGCTCTGCACCCCGCACATGGCCCAGGGAAATGCCTGGCGGTCCGAAGGCTGCAGCTCCGGGCGACTACGACCGTGACCCGCGGGTCGGTGCCGCCGCCGCGCCGCCGCCGCCAACCCCGGACCCGGAGCCGGCCCCCGTAGCGCCGCGGATGCTGATGCACCGCTCATCCGGAGCCATCCGGGGGAAGCATCTACCTTTGCAGCGGACTGCGTTCCCGCGTCCCCGGAGATGGAATCACTGGACTTCAGTTGGGCGGACGGGCGGGCGTGTGGGCAGGTTGCGTAAGTGGGCCTGCCCTAGCGTGGTGGCGTGCTTTGTGGCGTTGGGCCATTCACAAGGTAACCGGTGTTGAGCTGCAGTATACTGTTCACATGAGCGGTGTTTCAGGGCACTGTGCGAAGGGGTCTTCCCGGACGCCCGGAAGCAGGGCAGCAGGCCGCCGGGCCGTGCTCTCGGCCGGGGCATGGGCCGGGGCAGCTGCACGCCGAGTGCGACCACCGCCCCCTGTATGCATCGCGCAGCCTCGACTCCTGTACCGCCTTGGCATGGCGCGGCATCACTGACGATCGCTGTCATGCCGCTGACCGACAAACCGCGTCCAGTGGTTCGGGTTGTTTTCTCCAGATCTCCACCCGTACCCTTCCCCTGCCCTCCTTTCTCCAAACCTCCCGCTTTTCATTGGCCGCTCCAAGTACGGACTGCCCACTAGAGTACTCGCCTGCCACCCGGCCCTTCCCCGCGCACGCCCGCACGCGCGCAGGTCTGTGCCGGCCTCCTTCGTGGCCAAGGGCAGGTCGCCCTGGCACGGCAGCGACCGGGCGCTTCCGGACGCAGACCTCATCAGCATGCGGGCGAGCCGAGGGGTGGGCGGAGGGGCGGGCGGCTGCGGAGCGCAAAGAGCCAGCGACGGAGAACTAGAATGATACGTAGGATGCTGCGGAGAGGGGCGGAGGCGGTTGAAAAAAGAGTGCGCTGCAGGAATAGTGGGAGCCATGGGCGGGTGGGCAGGTATGGCGGGGCTCAGCGGAGGCGGCGGAGGCGCTGCAGTCGCAGACATGCTACCATCCCTATGGGTAGGCAGCACCCCGGCACAGCAGCCCCTTGCTGTCAGGTTGGTCGCACCGGCAACGGTATTGGGCAGCGAGGCCGTGGGATTTGGGCGATACACACGTTGATACGCAGAGGAAGGTCTGGCGGACAGCCCCATCATTGGAGCGTGGAGTGCCAAAGGAGGGTGGTAGGAGCCGCTGGTGAGGACTAAAGGTGACTGTGGTTGGATGGTGCCCGGGCCATCCGCCAACGGGGCTCCGTCCCGCTGACATGTGGCATGTAACGGATTGTGCTGCCAGCCTGCAACCTGGGTTTCCTTGGATGCCTCTAGACCGTTCCTTTGGGTCTTGCTCGCCAATGACTAAACTTGAAATCAGAGCTCTTGTACGCTACACGGCACCGGCATATTTGCGCTCCATTTAAGGGTCTCGTTATGGATTGGTGGGATTGGTTGTGGTCTGCGGCGGTAATGACCGTATCCCCGACCCGAGAAATCACAAGTATTTTGTATGTAGAAGTACTGCGAGTTGATCCAATCGTTCCGATTCTGCACTTTCCGGCCGGGCACCATGAACTTACGGATTCGTACCGTGCAGGACCGCACGTGGATTGGGGCACATGTCCGTGGCACATGTCCGAATCGCCCGAGCCTTGGCGGCAGAGGCGCCATGGCCCGGCCTGGCATCTGCGGGGCTGAAACACGTTTCGTGACTGGCCTCACAAGCATTGAGGTAGTAGCGCCGCCCACTCGACTCCAATCCTGAGACAGCTGTCGCTTGTTAGGCGCCTGCTGCGGAACCGCTCAGCGTGGCCGTCACAAGGTGGTTGACACGAAAATGGAGCCAAATTCCGCACCTTCTGCACCTTCTGCGGTCAGGAACAGCGGCGAGGACCTCTCCCGGGCCTTCAGGTATATAGCAGCGAAGCAATTTCTGGTTTGCTTGTGTCATAATTGGGTTTTTGTGCTCCTGCGCGCTCTTGAAATTGCCCAGAAATCTCCCGCCTGGTACGCTGAGCGGATTGGACGCTCTCTGCGATCACCAATATTGGCTCTCAGTCATGAGGTGCGTCAGGAAATTCCAACTCCTAGCGGGCACGGCGGGTTCAAGGTGTGACGCAAACCCCTGGCGAATCCGCTGGAGACTGTGTGAGATATCAATCCAGAGGCGCTGGAGCAGCGCTGCCTCGCCGGTTTGGTTGTGGCCGCTGGGGCCAGTCGGGGCCCCCTCCCCGGATCCGCAATATGGGGACTCGGTCACCAGGGGCGGTGCTGTCTAAATAAGGGCCTGATGCAGGGGCACAGAACACCCACCTCCCCTTCGGTGGTCCCCATATATCACCCACCCGCCCTTCCGTGGCTCCCCCGCTGCCGCTCAGGGAGGCACAGATCGAAATCAGCAACGAGGAGATCTTCCGCTTCAGGCGAGCGGGGGCCAGTCCCTGGCGTGGGCGGGGCGGGCAGCTCCGAACGCCGGCGGTCCTCAGCGGCGTTAGGAGTACCCGGGCCAGAGGCATGGCCCGTGGGCGGCCTGCGCCTCAAGGGGCGTTGTAGTGCTATTGACCTGCTGTCGGCAGTTGTTCTGTGCTTTGCGGCTCGTTGAGCCATGCCTGCCTGGTTTCCTCAGTTACGTATCGGTTTGGGTGGCCACAACCACTGGGCACGACCCGTTGAAACCCCGCCCCCGCGACCAGGTTTGCTGAGATCAGCAAGACGGCGTCCAACCGGCTGGCGTTCCTGGCGGGCAGCGGCGACTTCAGCGCCTTCAACCTGCGCTACCTCATACGGCAGCTTGTGGAGCAGTGCTCGGGTGCGGTTCGGCCCCTCTTGGGGGGTGCTGTCGCGCAGACGGATGGCGGGAGGGGCTTCCGCCCGGCCGATGGGATGCCAGGGGCATGGCCTTCACCATCCTGGCCCTGCAATCCGTGGCAGTGGCTAATGAGGCGACTGGTCAGCGCTGGGCGCACCGGGCCCCGTGTCCCAGCTTTCGGCATTGTGCACCTCTCCCGTGCCCCGCGTGCCCTCTTCCCCCCGCCCCCCCTGGCACCCCTGGACTGAATAAGCACCCTGCCCCCGCCCCCCGGCCCCCGCTGCATGCGCACCAGCCTTGTGTGCTGCCCAACCATCTGCCATCGTTGGCCTTTCTGCCGCTCCTCCCGCCCGCCCTCCCCAGACATGCACAAGTACACCCGCAAGCTGGAGAAGTACGTCGTCAAGCTGCAGCAGCGCGTCGAGGCGCTGGAGGTGGGCGGGCGGCGGGGAGGGGGGCCGGGCGCCTCTTGACTGGGGGTTGATGGGCGGGTGGCGCGCTTGCATGGCCTGCGCTGCGCCGCAGCCCCCTCGACCTGAGACGTCCTCGCGTGCCACTGCTGTCGACGCTGGCAGCAGGGGGGCAGCGCGCAGGGTGCCGCCGCCCTCGCCCATCCCACCGCCTGCATCCTGACCTTGGCCGTTGGGCGCACCCGCACCCCAACCCCAACCCCCGCGCAGTCGGACCCTCCCGCTGCATCGCAGCAGCTGCAGCAGCACCAGCAACACCAGCACCGCAGCGAGCAACAGCGGCAGCGTGAAGAGCAGTACGAGGGGGACGAGGGCGGTGCCGGAGCCGCTGCCGGAGCCGCCGCCGGTGTGGGGTCTGGCGGCGCCGGCAGCGGGAGCGGTGGAAGTGGAAGCGCCGGCACCGGGGCCGTGGCCGCCGGGGCTTCGAGTGCCCCGCCTGGCGCCGGCAGCACTCGCGCCCAGCGGGGCCCGGGCCCCGTCCCGCCGCTGGCGCCCCACTCACTCCACGCGCTGCTGCCACCGCCGCAGCCGCTCGGCGCCCTGGCTGGGCTCTCGGACGGACAGCCGCCTGCGTCGCAGCAGCATCAGGCGGCGCAGCAGCAACAGCAGTCCTACGCTCTGCCGCCGCACAAGCGCGCCCGGCCTCAGGAGGGCGCGGGTGGCGATGCGGCTGGCGGAGGCGCGGGCGTCCAGGGGGCTCGCTCGCGCCCTAGCGCGGGACTGGACACCACCGGCTAACTCCGAAGACGTTGCCTTGTCCCGGCGGGGCGGTACTGTGGCTGAGCAGCGCCATGGCGGTGCCGCGCATCGCGAGGATCACGAAAGAGAGCTGTCCTTTTCGTACGTCCCTTTTTCCCAGTACTGGTTTCGCAAGGAGATTCCCGCTATCTTGGCCTCTCTGTTTCACGTGGCATAAATTGAGCCCCCGGGTGTAGTATCGTGTCGTCTTTCAAAACGGCGATTCGCCGCAAGACGGGGCGGGCTGAGTTGGTTTGCTTGGGAGGTGAATCGGGGTGAAGCTGCGTCCTATGAGGGCCGCGGCTCTTCTGAGCAACTGCAGCCACCCATCTGTGGCTGCGGCCCCTGCCAAGAGCGCTGTTTTGAGGGGGACATGGCCGCAGCGGCCATGTTGGCGCACGGCTACGGTGGGGCCTTGCGCTGCCCCTGGCTGTGCGGCGTTGCGGCTCGCCGACCCTGCTGTGCCGTTTGACGTGACCCTGTGGCCGAACAGGATTCCCCGGTGGCCCTGTGTTGGGCCGCCCTGGGCCCCGATGCCGCTGTGTGGGGGCGGCCCACGTGAGGCCTCCACTGACGGCTGCGGCCCAACCCTGCTGCTGTGTACGATGTACGATGACGCCGATGGTGTGAGCATGCGGCCCCGTGTTGTACGAACAACCGAATGACGGGGACTCGCCAACGTGCGACCGGCCCCTCGCAGTGGCATGGATACGCCCATACGACGGCGGGGTTTGGCTTGACTTACGTAACTCGACTTACCATGACTTGAGGTTACCAAAGGCGTGGAGGGAGACTGAAGCGTGTATGGGACTCTGGTATGTGTACGTTGCCGCAGTCATGTCCACGGGGGGAGGCGGGTGGGCAGCAAGGTTGGCAGGGGCAGGGGGAACCGTCGCTAGGCCCAGCCCGGTGGACGGGCAGGGGGGCGCACCAGGAGCTGCTTTCCACTGCCTTTGGCCAGCGCATCGGTGCGGCGCCTGGCGGTGGCATGGTCGGGGGCTGACGGGGGAGCTACCAGCTGCCGCCCAAGCGGTGTGGCCACAGCGGCGAATGGACGCCGAGAGGGACGATGCCTTGCGGCGTTGGTTTGGTGGCTTGGGAACGGCGGGCCTGGCTCGGGCGGGGGAGGGGAGAGTAGAAACACGAGCTTTAGGCGAAACTAATGTGCTGCAAAGCTTGGGCGATAGTAGCAGTACCATTTGGTTTCATTCATGCTGCTCATGGCGTGGCTCTTCTTAATAATACAAATAATGGACGCGGGAAATGTATGTGGGTGTTTGGATCTGGCACGCTGGCAACGCTTTGGCGCAGCACTGGCAAGCAGCATGTTGGCATGGCGTTGGCTGGACGCCGGGTGGCGGGAAATGCAGGGACCAGCGGCAGGCCACTTCATGGTCTGTCTTGTGGCGACGCGAGGAGTGGAGGAGTTAAGCCCTCACGGCGCTGGGCGTGAGGCGTTGGGCGCGATGGTGTGGTGGTGGGGCGCCGCAAGTAGGTTGGGCTGCGGCCTGTGTGCCGTGATGGCCTGTTCGGCTGCTTGGTTGGGCGAGCGGGGGGCGGCCACAGAGAGCGCGTGTGCTGGCACTGCATGTCGAGACCTGCTACTGCGCATGTGCACCAGCCTGGTGCACCAGGTGTTGCTTTCTTTGCATATTGGTTGTAGTACGGTGGTGCATCTAGTCTAAGGGGTCTTTCCGCGTTTTCTGCGTTTTCTGTCGCCCCCATCACAGGACTTGGCCGTCTGCTCGTCTGTCCCCGCGCTAAGGTGTGCAGTGGTGGGTGTGAGAGAGCGGGTACGGCTCCCAGAATGGCATGTCCGTTTTGGGGCAGCGACGTTTTGTTGCATGCGCATACCGCCCCCCCCCTCCCCGCAAGGCTGCGGGGCGTGAAATGGTCGGTAGCGGCTCCGAAGCGGCCGTCGCGTCTTGCAGCGTACCGGGAGAGGCCCCTGCGGCTGCGGAAGGGTTCGCGATCTCCGGGTCACACCGGGCTCCGCCATCGCCCGCTTCCAAACTATTTTGACCCAAACCCGTATGTGGAACAAGAGAGTGCAGGCACACGTGAAGAGGAGTGCGCTGCCCTGTGTCGCGTGCCGCCCTCCCTGTTATCTCAGAGAATAAGGGGAATACGGCGGCGGTACTTCGCCTTTCATGAGCTGTATTTCTGTTTGGATTGGACGAGTTGGGATGGCCGGCGGTTGGGCAATGAGCAGAGTCTTTGATTGTGCGTGGTCTTTTATTGTCCGTGGGGATTCAGGGGGGGCGTCAATGTGCCCTGAGGCTGGGTGTAGGCCTGGTGCGTCTCCTCCGTCGTTTGCTGTAGGAACGGTAACAGAGGCGTTGCCCGCGTGAGCCGGGGCTGCCTGGGTGTGGGTTTGCGAGCCCTAGGGTCCCTGAGCGTGGCGTTCGCCCGGGCCAGCGCGCCCTGTGGCGGTAGGCCACGACGGCGGGCGGGCTGTGGGCAGGGTCGGACGCTTGCGCAGCGGTGCAGGGCGTCCCCTCGTGGGCCTAAATTTTGGGGGACAATGCTTGGAAAAGACACGCACACACACCTGTGGCCTCGCGTCGCAGCCACAACCAAGCCACCACAGACCACTCGCCTGCGCCACAATGGCAACATCTTCCATGTGGCCTCCCCCACCTCAGCAGTTTGGGTCCATACAAGCGCACACCCACCACTGCGCGCATCCTGTGTGCGCGAAGCTCAGCTCGCCCCAGAGCCATTGGCGGCCCGCCGACCAAGGCCGGTAGCTGTGATGACACACGTTCGCGCACGCCCGCAGCGTAAGGCCCGTGTGGGCGGCCCGGGCAGCAAGCACTCCGCTGCGGGTCCTTCCCCTCCCCCTTCCCCAGCGCCATGCAACCAACGAGCCCCCCTGGCCGCTGCAGTACAATACTCAACAACAGTTCCCTCTTTCTCTGCAGAAATCTCTTTTCTCATCCAGTGCTGGCCTCCGCCCTCGAGTCCCCTCTGTCCCCTCTGCTCGCCCGCCCACCACCCTGCCCCCGCAATACCCCCGGCTAGCGCAGGGCGGCCAAGAGGCCACGCTCACCCTGGTCCCCCGCTCGCGCCCGGCACAGGCCGTGCGCGATTACCATAGCACGGAGCATTGCATTCTGAAACTTACGCTTCAAGTTCCCTTGCGGTTACACCTTTAACAGTGCGTACTCCCCTGTCGGCCTTCAGCAGTGCGTTCGCACTGCGGTCAGCAGGCGAGGCATCGCACGGGGCCCTCCTCGGGCGGCGTGGCCGCCCATGCGCTGCGTCCCCCACCCCCGAACCCCGCTCAAGCCCCCCCCCTGCGTCGACAGCCCAAACCGTCCGCAGCGGCGCCGGCGCTGACCCCGGCGCCGGGGCGCCGGGGTCAGCGCCCCGGCGCCGGGGCGGACGGTTTGGGCTGTCGATCCCTGCCCATGTCCGAGGTAAGCGGCAAGCCGGCGGCCCCGCGGTCCTTCCGCCCCCCGCCTCGGCCCCTCGTCCGGCGTTCCCCTCTAGCCTGCGGCGCCTACTGCGGGCCCCCCGCCGCCACCAGCCGCTGCATCACCTCGTCCAGCCCCGTGCGGTGCAGCGCCGGCACCTGGCGCAGCGCCTCTAGGAACTGGACCAGCGCGGGTCGGGGGTGGGGGGCGAGGCACGGAGGGAGGGTGGGAGGGACAGGGGGTCGGTGAGCGCTGGGCAGCGAATGAGCGGGGTTCTGGCGGGCGTTAGAGCGGGGCAGTTGCGGGGGAGAGGGCGCGTCCCCCCCAGCTTTCCCACGGACCGATTAGCCCTCCCGCCCATCCCCCTCGCCCCGGGGGCACTACCTGCAGGAAGCCCAGCAAGCTGCTGCCGTGCGGCACGCAGCGGCTGAACACGTCGTCCGCGCGCGACCCACTCAGCGGGCCGCCCTCGTGCAGCAGGCCCGCCTGGCGCAGGCAGGCCGCCCAGCGGGGCCGGTCCAGCGCCGCGCGCTCCACCATGCGGCCCGCCGTGGCGTGCGCTGAGTACACCCGCTTGAGGGCGGCCAGCAGCGGGTCGGTCTGCGCGGGCGGCCCCACCGCCACCAGCCGCTCCATGACCTCGTTGAGCGCCAACCGGTGCGCCACCGACACGTGGCGCAGCGCCTCGATGAACTGGGCAGCGAGAGGGCAGCGAGGGGGACCAGATGCTGTGGGATGTATGCAGGGGATCGAGGATTGAGGGTAGGGGCCATGTGTGCGCCCATGGGCAGCGGGTGGCCGGAACACTCCCGTGAAGCCCCCTCGTACCCCTCCCCACTCCTGCTCCTCCCTGCCTCACTTCAACCTCCATAAGCACAGCGCACTGACGGGCCCTCTCGCGCCCCGCCCGCCCGCCCTTTCGCCCGCCCTCCCGCGGCTGCTGCTGCACGCCCCAGAGCGCGTGTACAAGTACTGTACCAGGCAACGGCACCGCCCGTGCGCTCTCCCCCCCCCGGGTGTCCGCGACGCGACCAGACTCCCTTCTTCATTGCCACCCCCGCCCACCCCAGCATCGTCCCGCTCCTTTGCCCCACCTGCAGAAGTTCAGCGCCCGGCTGCTGGGCGGCAGCACCTGGCCGTAAATGGCGTCCACGCGCCGCTGCGGCAGCGGGCCGCTCTCCGCCACCAGCCCGGCGGCCCGTAGCACGGCGCTCCAGCGCGGTTTGTCCAGCGCGCCGCGGTCGGCCCCGCCCCCCACAGCCGCGTACCCCTCGAACACGCGCTTGAGGCCCACCATCAGCGCGTCGGAGTCCAGCCCGCGGACCTGGAGGGGGGGACGCAGCAGGGAGGGGTGGGATCTGGGGGGAGTGGGTGGGGGGAGTGAGTGGTGGGTGGGTGTTGATGTGAAACGACGCATACGACGAGCGCAAGCGCGAAAGTGATTTTATTTTAGTCGTCGTAGGACCCAGCTCCAGAGGTAGTCGAAGGGGGTGTGTGTGTGTGGGCGGTGAGGGGTGGCGGCAAAGAGGGGAAGCCGCGTTACGCGTGATGCCGTATCGCACCCCCGCACCCCCGCGTGCCACTCGGCACGTGGGACCGCGCCTCCGTGTGCCGGGCGTGCCGCCCCCACGCAACGCATCGCAAGGCAACGCAACGCAGCGCGGCGCGGCGGGACGCCACGCAAACCAAACGCAACAGAAACGCACGAGCTGCCCACCATCCCAGCCCTACCCACCAGGAACATGGTCTCTGGGGCGTCTGCGGAGGACATGCCCTTCTCCGCCGCCACCGCCAGGGAGGCACGCAGCGCCCGCGGCTCGGGCTGATCCCACTTCTTCTCGCGCAGGGTGTCAGGGCTGATGGTGGGCTTGGCCAGCTCACCGTACGTGCCGCGGCGCGCCGGGGCCGGAGGCGGGGGCGCTGTCGGCGGCGTCGTCGTTGGAGGCGGACGCAGGCGGGGCGGCGCCCCCCGCCGCTGGCGTCGGGATTCCTGCGTTGTGCGTGTTTGTTGGGCGCGCTTTGTGGGTATGGACAGTGGTAGAATCTTCGCGCGGGACAGAACGCGGGCCACCACCTCCTGGAAGCCGCTGCGGCGCTTCTCCGCAACCTGCCCGCAGGGGATAGTGGGTTTGCCCGCAGGGGGGGTGGGCACGGGGAGGTGGAGGCGTGGAGGAGAGCGGTTGGGTGGCGGCGAGGGAGGTGCGCGCAAAAGGCATCAAGCGCCGCAGTGAAAATCAGTAGGGGCATGTAGCATGTGTGTGTATTTGTATGTATGTCTGTGTGTGGGAGAGAGCGGCGCGGATGGGGTTTTGTAAGGGCGCACTGGGTTGAGGCTTCAGGGGGATCGAGTGGGGTCGTGTGGGGCCCCGGGGGCGGTTGCCGCCTGCTGCGTTGCGGCGAATTTTCCTCCGCCCCCAATGCCACCCACCCGATTGAGCGCAAACAGGAACTGCGGGTAGTACATCCTTGCTGTGGCAGCCACCCCCGCCTTGGGTTTGTACGTCTCAAGGCTCTCGTCGGCGGCGCAGGCCCTGTGGGGGAGGGTCGGCACGGCGGGGCGCTCAGGGAGATGGGCGGAGTGGGCGGGGGCGCAGGGAGGGGAAAGGTCGGCCCGGATTGGATTACCCCGAACGAAAACGCCTTCCAACCCGGTGGCCCCACCCCCCGCCCCATCCACCCACCCATGCGCATGAACTGCCGGTTGATTGCGTCGGTCTTCCGGTACTCCTCGTCCATGGCCGCACGCCACTGCGGGGTTGGGGGGGAGTGAGCGTGGGATCGCAAGGGCATCTTTGGGCGCCTGCCGTTACCTCGGCCCCCCGACGGACAGTCATCAATCCGTTCTACCCGTATGCAATTACAACTGCCCCCGCCATCCCTCCTCCCGTCGCACCCTGTCCCGCAACCTCCCGCTCCTCCCGGTCCGCTGGCGTCAGCGCCAGCTTGCGCAGCTGCTCCGCCGCCGCCGCCTCTGCTGGGGAGGCGCTGAACGAGGCCCAACGGAAGCGGCAGGTTGGATACCTGCCACAGCCTGCGAGTGCCGGGGGCGGGACCCGGAAGCTGCGTGGAGCTTCCTGTGCGCCAGGGGCTGCTACACACAAACCGCGTATTGCTGACAGCATTCAACTATTGTGCAAAGGTTTGGGTGACAGCTTTGCCAATGCATGGTCACATGTCAATCGTTAATCGCTCGTACACGTCCCTTGTGCGAGGACGACACCGTTCCTAGGTGACAGACAGCAAAAGCGGGCAATCTGTTTACCGTTAAGTGTTACACGTCAACACGTGGCCAACGTGACTTCCAGGTCAGACGGCGCATGCCCGCCGGCCAGCACCGCCAGGGCAGCGGCCGTAAGGCCACTCACAGAAGCCGTTATGCCGTACCGACCCGCCGCCACCAGCCATCACAGTACCGACAACAACCCGCAGGAGTCGGACAGGATCGCAGTTTGGATCATCCGCCAGCTTCCGGCTATGTCGTACATGCATACACCTAGTCACAGACTTAATCCTCAGTCTGCCAGTTCCTGTCACACAGCTGGAACAGCCTTGATCATCCATAAATGCAACGATCACCTCATCTCTCAAGTACGACTGACTTGGACGGCGCACAGCTCGCGCACGCGTATTGACACTGCAAACAAATGATACATGTTTGGCGCAGTAATGAACACATCCCGTCCTAACATGGCGTTGACGTCTCTACTGCCGTGCGCTGACATTGCACAGCACGCAGTAACTGCGAGGGCGCCATCATGAGGATAACGACGGGTAGACAGTACCGGCCCCACCAAGCTGGAACAGGGGGAAATACTTAAGGGCGTAAGTTGGGGCGCAGGAGTAGCCACCAACTATCCAGTGTGACCCATGAACCCGGGTCATACGCCTTGATCGGCCGCGCAACCTTCGCGCCTGTCGGCTGCCTCGTTGCCGGCTTTGCAGGCAGGCAGGGAGCTCATGGCTGCCGCAGCGTGCCCTCATCAGGGTGTGGCGGCTTTAGCTACCCGTCCTTCGACCCGTCAGACGACGACTCGGCCTCGGGCCGCGCCGGCATGGGCACCCACGCAGTGCCCTCTCCCGCCACGCGCGCCATCGCTGGCCACAGCATGGGGCGCCCGCTGGGGGCCACCGCCAGCTGCCGGAGGAAGACGAACAGGAGGTTACCGGCCGCCTCTGTCAAGCCCTCGGGCACCACCACGGACTTGGCCAGCCCGCTGGTCTTGGCCGCCACCTGCCAGGTCAGCACGGGCGCCTGGTCGCGGGCGCCCTGCGGCAGCGCGGCCGAGGCCTGCTGCAGCACCGCCCGCTCCTCCGGTGGCAGGTTCGACACCACCGGGCCCAAGTCGAACCGGAAGAACTTTCCGCCCTTCCGGGGCCAGCCAAGCTCCTGGCAGGTGGTGTCGGCCGCCGCCTTGAAGAGGAGCGGCTGGGTGGCAGAGGTCGGGTGGTCATGTGCTTAGTATGTGCCATAAAGGCCCCTGAGGTGCCGAGGACTAGGGTGCAGCCCGGCACCTTGCACCCGGCCCTTGCCCATCTGCGCAAACATATGGACTAACTGCCCTGATCACACAAGCGAGCGGCGGGTTCCTGATGGGCCCTGGGCCACCTACAAAGCCTTTGTCGAAGGCGCGCCTTCTTGCGCCATAAGCAATTCAGAGCGCTACCCCAGCGGCACACCCGATCGGCCGAGTTGGCAGAGGCCACGCCCAGAGTGCCCAGTCAACACCTACCATCTGCCTGGTGATGCCGTAGACGTGCTCAGGCAGGGGGTCGGCGTCCCCCGTCAACCGCTGTCCGCCGGCGGTCGCGAGCGGCCGCACTTGGCAGCCCTTGTTGACCTCGAGGTTCTTGTATATGAACTGTTGTTGGAAGGCCGCACATGGGTAGCTAACCAAATGCTGCAAACGGCGATCCCGTTGCCGCATGCAGACTGCAAGCTTCAGGTTCACGCCACCTACCTCGATCCCGGCCATCGCGATGCCACTTGGGCGCGGCAGCAGTTGCGCAGGCCCAGCACCGTTCGGCGCGGCTTCCTGCGGATAGGGACGCAAGTACGCAGGGTTCTGGGGTTCAAGCAAACGACTCAACCTGGAACGCACGTGCGACACGGCTGCCGGCTGGTACCTGATCTGTAGCCTAAGCATACAGCACAGAACTACGTGTTGACCCACCTGGATGGGAGGCCCGTCTGCGGCGGGCACCGGCCTGGCACCCGCGGACGCACTGCGGAGCTGCGGCAGCGATCGAGGTTTCTGGCCTGGCGTGGCTGCCCGCGCAGGCCGTGCAGCCCGGGCCGAGCCGGGGGCATTGGCGCCGGGGAAGATGATGCCGTTCACGCCCTGCACCGCCAACGGGGAAAGAAGGGGCTGGGTGCAGGGAAGGGGCCAGGCGTCATGGACGACTAGGATGTCACGACACATCGTGTGATTGACAGATCGTGTGCTAGGGCGGAGGAATATCGGGCGAGAAGGCTCGACCTGAGCTTGGTGTTGCCCTGGTATGGCGGGTGTACGTGTGTGCTGCGCACGATCTCGTACGACACCGGTGTACGGTAGGCGCTGGCCAGGTATTTAGGCCTTGCTTGCACTGGTCGAGCTGTCGCTCGACACGTTTGCTCTAGCGGATACACACATGTGTCGCATGCACTGTTATGACCTTTAGGGCTACGGTGCAGAGCTTGTGTAAGAGCTGACCACTCATCGTCATGTAGCGTCGAGCCGGGGCCGCGCCGCCGCTTCCAGGCGCGCCGCCTGTGCACACTGCACTCACGCTACACTACGCACTCCGCGTTACGCACTTTCCTTTGTCGAGCGACCATGCCTATGGCGACTTTACTTGCGCTTCGGAAGCGCCCCGCTAACGCGGAGGCGGGGGCGCAGCCCACCTGCTGTTGCTGTGTACAGCTTGCTGATCGCTGGGCATCCGAAGGCGCCGAGATCGTTGCAGCTCCCGCCAGAGCTGGCGGTCGGGGAGATCGACATCTCCATCCTGTTCTTGCCGATGACTGAACCTACCGTTTGCCTGGAGGTGCCTTCCTATGGCCATGCGCAACCTGGTCTTCATCGAGGCCAGCGTTCGTCAACACGCTAACTTCTGACGCGGACACCGAGTACCGGAGCCTGGAGCCTTGGAGCTGCTTGGAGCGTGCCATTTGAGACAGCTATGAGAACCACGTAGTTGCGATCCGTTGCCTGGGCCGGCACTTGCATGTCGCACACGAGCTGCGAAGTCGTCGGGGGGCACACTACCCCTTAGGTTGAGAGTTCCACTAGGCTGCAATGTTTGCGTCACTGCACTACGATGTAGGACGTATGGAGACAGCGGGCGAATCCGACGCAGTAGTCCGCCACGGGGGTCGCGACGACACCGTGTTGCAGTTTCGATGACTTGCTGAGCGTTAGGGTGGGCGCGAACGTTGGGCGCTGCGTGGACGTTCCGGCATGCACCTGCTCACATGGCGACTTGCGCTGACGCCGCGCAGTTGGGCTTGGGGTGGCGACATTGTTGAGCGACGCTGGTGTGTGGCGCACTGCAGCATGACTTCTATGCTTGGTGCGGACGCTGGCTTTGGCAGCTGCAAACCCGGTTAGGGATGTGTTTCCAGCTGGGGGGGGAGTGCGCGCCAGCGGTCCTCCGCATGCACATCACACGATACGTCGTGACAGCTGTCACGACACATCGTGTGATTGACAGATCGTGTGCTAGGGCGGAGGAATATCGGGCGAGAAGGCTCGACCTGAGCTTGGTGTTGCCCTGGTATGGCTGGTGTACGTGTGTGATGCGCACGATCTCGTACTACACCGGTGTACGGTAGGCGCTGGCCAGATATTTAGGCCTTGCTTGCACTGGTCGAGCTGTCGCTCGACACGTTTGCTCTAGCGGATACACACATGTGTCGCATGCACTGTTATGACCTTTAGGGCTACGGTGCAGAGCTTGTGTAAGAGCTGACCACTCATCGTCATGTAGCGTCGAGCCGGGGCCGCGCCGCCGCTTCCAGGCGCGCCGCCTGTGCACACTGCACTCACGCTACACTACGCACTCCGCGTTGTGCACTTTCCTTAGTGCGCGCCAGCGGTCCTCCGCATGCACATCACACGATACGTCGTGACAAGGAGATGGAGCGTGGGGAAACATATAGCTCCTTGCTGGGAAGCTCCCCAAAAAAGAGAAACCTGCATAGAAAGAGGGAGTCCCACCTTCATTGTGGACGACGACGCTGCGTGCTGTGGTGCGGCGGCCATCTGCGCAAAGCATGCCTCCAGGTCCTCAAGCTTTGCCCCGTTGAGCAGGGCGTTGAGAACCTGGCAGGCACGGGACGGGGTAAGCGCCATCAGGTTGGGCATGCGGGTTCCTGCGACTCTACAGGGTCGCTTGTAGAAACAGGACCCAGTGGGTCATCCTGCAAATACGGGGACTCAAAGCGCATCACAGGCTGCTCCTCGCGGCCAACGCGGCCAACGCCCGCAGCCGCGTTTGCGCCAGTCCAGCTGGCCATGATCTGTTTGATGCTGGTGTTACGAGTACGAATATCCAAGAATTCACGCGGTGCTAGCAAGAGCCTGTGATGACTGATGCAATTAGCTTTAATTTGAGTTTTGACCGCCTTTTGCCCGTACGCTCATGCAGATTGGGCTCGTTCATGCATCATGGCCCATGGATACGGTTCATGCATCATGCATCATGCCCCAGGTCGGAAACGATGAGCCGCGAGGGATGCGGAGCGACTTGGGCTGAGATTTTTCTTCGCGCACAGGCCCTCCCACGCCGCGCTTTAACTTTTATCGACTTCGGAATGATGCACCCGCTCCAAAACATCACTCACAAGTGAAAAGCACTGCGCCCTAAGAATGTTCGTTTATCACAACGGCCGCGCCTGAGTCATCGGTCAAACCTCGTCACCCGAGGGTTGCTATCAAGCGAATGCCCGTCTACTTTTACTCAATTACCTCTATTGATCCCACTTGATTTTGCGTCGTCGCGAGTCCCAAGTGCGCATGAGGGCCTCGCGAGCGAGAACGGCGCCCTTCCTGCACCGACCCCGTCTCACACACCCTCTAGTGATGCGAGGGAGGAAGGGCTGCGCCCTCCTCCCCCTGCGGGGGAGGAGGGCGGTGCGTTTTCACATGCCGTTCAGTGCACGGGGAGGTGCTGCGCACGCCTGTGTTAATGGGTGCGCGCGGTTGGCGTGTCGATGGGTGCGCGCGGGGTGAGGCTCGAGGGGGCCAAGCGATCCTCTACCCTTCCCCGTTCGGGGAAGGGCTGCGCCCTCCTCCCCCTGCGGGGGAGGAGGGCGGCGCGTTTT
>LSYV01000018.1:1675880-1689767 GCA_001584585.1 Gonium pectorale
GCCTTCGCCGCCCATTTTGTCGACAGCGACCCGGCTCGCGACTTCGTGCTGAGCGTCCGCGCCGTATTTCCATGGCTGGGGCTCACTTCCGTGGGGGAGGTGTACCCTCTGCTGCATCGGGCACTGGAGCACTCACGATGCAGGGTTTCCGGCGAAGGCCGCTGCGAATTTCGATGAGTAGACGTCGGCGGTAGAGGTCGTAGAGACACCGGAGGAGGGATCGGCGGACGGGCGCTCATTGCTGTGCGATATGAATACCAGAGGCCTCTGTGCCAGGCGACCGGCACGCGGCAGTCCCTGCAGGCCGTCGAGGCGAGAGTCATCGTCGACAGCGGGGGCGGTCGATGGGTCGACCCGGAGGTCGCCGTGGGTGGTCGTCTCTGAAATCGAATTGAATCACAAGGTGACACCGAGTGGTTTGAATCACTTGAAGCAAATAAGGCATGAGAAACGTAAGCCCGAAGACGTTGGGCAACGGCCCAGAAACGGACACTACCGACCCGGAAACGGACACTACCGACCCCAAAAAAGTACGCTTTACCCGCCGAGCTCTGAGCTCTCTACTTACGTGATCAGGCGCTACGTAACTGCTTACTTACCCAACGCTCCAGCCGAGCTCTGAGCTCTCTACTTACGTGATCAGGCGCTAAGTAACTGCTTACTTACCCAACGCTCCACAATAGGTAGTAGGTAGTAGGTAGTAGGTAGTAAGGTAGTAGCCGCTCGCGCCTGTCGCCAAGGAGCGAGCGACGAAAGCGGATGAGCTGTATGCGGCGTAAAGCCGTGGGCGCTGGACGCGACGAGATGTCCGGTAAGCCGCGGGGGCGCGCGAGTGCTCTCCCGAGGGGGCCCTCGGTCGGCGTCGACATCCAAGTAGTGAGGAGGCGGCTGAGGACGCTCATCAACAATAGGAGTCGACGAGATCCGCTGAGTCCGCTTCTTGTTGCCCTGGCGGGGGACCGCGACGGCCAGGCACGGGGCCAGGCGGCACGATGCGGAAACCGACAAAGACGTTGTTCACGACGGCGTGACCCACCTGCTTCTGCTCCTCACACGACAAGCCCAGAAGCTGCTCCAGGGCGCGCTTCAGGTAAAGGGGGTAAAGGGTTTGGGGGATCTGCCCCCCCGGCGGGATACGAGCCGTTAGGTCCACTGCCTCTGTCAAGTCAATTTTGCTTTCTTGAACTTGCTGCCCACCCAAAAGTGGGGGTTACCCCAGGAATCGAACCCGGAACCTACGGCTTTAAAGGCCGTAAGCAGCACACCAGCTCTAACCAGCTTCAGGGTCGATATCCTGCGACTGAAGTGGCCGCTGCCCCTGAACGCCTCCTTGGCCTGCTTGAGCGTGAAGTAGGCCTGCGGGTCCGGGACGATGCGCTCGCGCACGAAAATGGACACGCCGTCGCCGGATCGTTCGCACCCGCCCCGACGCGGCTGCTCCTGCTGCTCCGGCTGCTCCTGCTGCTGAGTCGATGACCCGACAGTAGGCCCAGAGCGCAGGGCGTTAAGCTTGTGCACCAGCTTGTCGAGCAAGTCGCCCCGCCGCATGCGCTTGTAGGACGACGCCAGCGTGTCCATGACCGTGCAGGCGACGTCCAGCACATCTGCAGTGTGCTCCACACGACACGCATAATGCTTGCGCCCGTAGTGGTAGCGTTTCAGCGCCGCATTGGCAAGCACCTCGATGACCCGCGCGTCCCGAGTCTTGCGCTTGTAGATCAGCTGCACGCCCTGCGCGCTCCCGGTGTTCAGCTGCCCCTCGCGCTGTGCAGGATCGCCAGCCTTGCCGATCTTGTGGCGGTCCGTGTGATCTTCAGCGCGCTCCTTCATGATGTATACCCAGTCGAGCTTGGGAACCTCCTCGTACGTCAGGCTCACCCGAGTCAGCTCCGACAGCTCCTTCGCGCACTGCGTCAGCTGCTCGCGCGCGCGCCGCAGCGCCGCATCCTCCAGCTGCATGTAGAACTCGACGGCCTGCAGGGACTGCCGCGTGCCGGTCGCCTGACACAGACGCCGGAAACCCTGCATCGTGAGGAGGTAGGACGGGTCGGCGATGAAGTCGCGGCCCTGCTCCAGTGCCCGATGCAGCAGAGGGTACACCTCCTCCATGGAAGCGAGCCCCAGCCATGGAAATACGGCGCGGACGCTCAGCACGAAGTCGCGCGCTGGGTCGCCGTCGACGAAGTGGGCGGAGAAGGCCGTTGCGAATCTCGATGAGTAGACGTCATCGGCGTCGACGGCGGTAGACATCGTGGTAGAGACACCGGAGGAGGGATCTGCGGACGGGGCGCTCATTGCTGGTATATGAGTATACCAGAGGCCTCACTCTTTTATGTTGTCGTACGGGGGGGGGCTACGAAAACGGTAGTCGTCAGCGGGGGCGGTCGATGGGGGACGGTCGCGGCGACACCCGGAGGCGAAGGGGTCGATGGTCGTCGCTGAATCGTTTTCTGATTCGAATCGAATCGAATCACAAGGCGACACCGAGTGCTTTGAATCGCGCCCCATGGCGGACTCCCCAGTCGACCCCAGTCGACCCCAGTTGACCCCAGTCGACCCCAATCGACCCCAATCGACCCCAGTCGACCCCAATCGACCCCAGTCGACCGCGGGGACTCCCCAGTCGACCGCGGGGACTTCCCAGTCGAACCCCACTCGACCCCAGTCGACCCCGGGGACTCCCCACTCGACCCCAGTCGACCGCGGGAACTCATGTACCGCTGCCAAGCAATTGATGTGCGAGATCAGACTGCTGAATGGAAGCATTCGGAATGCCCTGAAGAGCTAGAGTCCTTACAGCTCCTATGCCAATTCCTACACGCGCATACCACCCAACAAGACCATCGCCAACTAATTGAATGGGTCTTCACAGAGCTCGAGATGGGTAACCTGCATTCATCGGCAGACGACACACGACAGCATACGACGTACATTGACACCCGCAGCCGCCCCGAGCAGGTCGGAGGCAGGACGCACAGAGCCTACATCATGAAAGAAAAGGCGCAACTCGGCACGGACAAGTGGGCGGAGAAGGCCGCACCAACCGGGGGCGCGCACCATGGCGGACTCCCCAGTCGACCCCAGTCGACCGCGGGGACTCCCCAGTCGACCCCAGTCGACCGCGGGTACTCCCCAGTCGACCCCAGTCGACCGCGGGTACTCCCCAGTCGACCCCAGTCGACCCCAGTCGACCGCGGGGACTCCCCAGTCGACCCCAGTCGACCCCAGTCGACCGCGGGGACTCCCCAGTCGACCCCAGTCGACCCCAGTCGACCGCGGGGACTCCCCAGTCGACCCCAGTCGATCCCAGTCGACCGCGGGGACTCCCCAGTCGACCCCAGTCGACTCCAGTCGACCGCGGAGAGGACCCCGGTCAACCGGCGAAGCGAGGAGGCGACGGTCGACGAAGTCAGGAGGCGACTGTCGACGATGCGAGGAGGCGACGGTCGATGAAGTCAGGAGGCGACAGGTAGACGATGCGAGGAGGTTCCGTCGTGTCAGAAGCAGTTCAGCACGTCGCGTTCATGAGCACCGCACAATCGTGTCAGGAACACTACGCCTTCATGACAGGAGCACACTGTGCAAGTCGCTCCTATGAGCACCATTGTAGACCGTCCTGATGCAGCTGCGTTGCTGCCAAAGCAACACAGTCACCTGTTGTTACAGCGCGTGCGCAAGTGACACCACCCTTCCACCGGATGCACAATCCCCCCAAGAGGCTGCCTTAGCCCTCTCAACCGCGCCACACCGGCTTGGCCCAAGCTCTACGGCCTCGCCTGCGGCTGCGTCTGGTATTGGACCCTGTTCCCTTCCTGGTCGCGCACATCGACCCGCTCTGACCCGTTCTGACCCGCTTCGTACAACTACAGTGGACGTGATACACTGAAAGAGCTTGACAAAACAATTTACATAATACAGCCAAGTTTGTGCTCTGCGTTAGCGTCGGTTTTCGGGCCCCAACGGGCCGGACCTACGTGGAAATCAATTCTGTCGTGTACAGCAGCACGGTTGTCACGGCGGATGGACAGAGGTTCACAGCAAGGCGTCGTGATACAGATAATGCCATGGTTATAGATAACTTGCCAGGGGCGGTGAAAGTTTACTTGTGTCGGTTTGGATCAATCCGCGACAATGGTAGGTGCGAGAGATGGGGTTGTGCAGCTATAATCATCATGCGCTCGTCGCTCTAAATAGAACATGTGATGCAAGGCTTTGGTCAGGACAGGCAGAGCAGTGTTTGTGGGGACATGACGCATCCAACAGAAGGTTGTCAAGATTGCGATAGGCTTCGTCTCCATGCTTGGACACGCGAAGATGAGGTTCGTGAGAATAAACTCTGCTAGCATCTCTGGGTTTCCATGCCAGATGTACTCCATTTTATGCTCATTTGTAACAAGGAGTTGCCCTCCCGTTTTTTTGACTGACCAGATAACGTGCTCATTGTTATCACCAATGCGCAGCTCCACCAGCAGGGGGTTCCGTGTGGTGTTGTAATAATCGGCCATGACTAGTAGGATTTCAAGACTTGTTTTTAGAGTAGTTTCAGTTTATCATTTGGGACAGCAGCCTTTTAGACCGGAAAAGGGCATATAAGGAGGTGTCAACACTGCATCTGTAGAGAGAAGAGTCAATCCCTCCCGGCGATCGCTTGAGTGCGGCATGCCCTTCAGTGGGCCAAGGACATGGGCAGACAGAAAGCTTTCTTGTGTCCAGGGATATAGGCCTGGGCACCGGATGCTAGCTACCGGGTTGTACAAACCTCGCTGAATCCTATGTCGCATGGTAGCTAGCAGATGTCAGAACAGCATGCAACCACCTGATGAAGCCTGGTGAGAACAGGTGAAGGAATGTTGCCGCCTTCCAACGCCTAGTATTTAGAGCGGTGAGAAGGCAAAAATGAAACCACTCTAAAGGCATTGAACACCATCTCCTGCGCGTCCTTCTCGAACACGCTCTTGAAGAGGCGGCAGTAGGTCTCTCGTTTCTTGGTGGCCGATGTCACCGCCTCGGTGATGGTCAGCAAGTCGAGGTTGTGCGCAGTCCTGCTGCTGTCCTGCTGCTGCGTGTTGCGCCCAAATTTAGTGAGCAGGGCCTCCTCTTTGGTCATGCCCTTGAAGTCAGTCATAGCCTGCAGCCTGTTGTTCCACGCGATGCCCCGCTCAGACGCATCGAGCTTGTGCCCAGCAAGGCGCTCCCGGGCCTCGTCAAGCAGCTGCAATAACGCTAGCTGGTGACGCAGTTTCTCGCTGACGAACAACCTCATCTCGAACTGTCCGCACTGCCTCTTGAGTTTGGTCACCTCTTGAAGCAGGCCCGCTATTTGGGTAACGTGCCCAGGGGTGGCGTCATCCGGCCCCTCAACGTCGGCAAGCTGCATGGCATTGCCACTGTAACAATGGGAAAAGCTTAAGCCCTTAGATGCCAAGGTAGCGATTCTCCTGTTACAGTTCTCCCCGCCTTGGAGCGAACGTCCTCGTGAGCAGATCCTGTGGATCCGGCCCCTGGGTCCCTCGTAAGACGGTCAGGTTCCTTGCACCCGACAGAGGAGACATATTAACCCGGCTGGGTATCGTGCCTGCCCCTCACGGGATATCCACCTCAACACTGACGAGAAGATTGCAGCAGCTATTCCCATTGCGCGCTAGTCCGGAATTGATCCCGGGTCTGCACAAGTGCAGTCTGAACGCCGATTGCTGTTCCTAGCAATTCGCACCACTGTAACAATGGGAAAAGCTTAAGCCCTTAGATGCCAAGGTAGCGATTCTCCTGTTACAGCCACAGGTTATGCACAAAATTGCATGCAGCCGTTTACAACAGCTTTTATATATAGTCGCATCCTCTCAGTCCCACCCGCCGCATAGAAGCTCTGGAAGCCTGCTCTACGGTGTCGAAGCCCTTAGAGTAGTTTCAGTTTATCATGTGGGACAGCAGCCTTTTAGACCAGAAAAGGGCAACCTGATGAAGCCTGGTGAGAGCAGGTGAAGGAATGTTGCCGCCTTCCAACCCCTACTATTTAGGGTGTCCCAAGGCAAGAATGAAACCACTCTAAACCTACATAACAACCAAGTATGGACAGTAGTGATGCATACAACAATATGGGCCAAAAAGACGATACGAACTTTGAAGCGCGACTGAGGGCACTTGAAGTCGCGCGAGCGGAGCAGGATGCCAAAATTGCAGAGAAATTTGCAGAGCAGGATGCCAAAATTGCAGAGAAATTTGCAGAGCAGGATGCAAAACAGGCGGAGTTTTGGGAGAGGCTCGAGAAGGTAGAGAAGGCGATTGCCGACATTCGAGGAGTAGATACAGCGTAAGCTGGCGTCCATCTGGGCCGTCCTTGGGCGCGAGCTCAGTACCATGCTGTCCCCAGACCAGTTCTGCCGTGTAGAGCTTCTTGCGCAAAGCCTCGCAAATTGCGACGGTCCCTGCCTTCTCCCGTTGCAGGAATCATGACGACCATGGGAGCAGGGCGCCTGCTGATCCGAACCTTCGAGACCCGCTGTGACCGACTGCTGCCGACCAGCGGGAGAGCAGGGCTCAGTGTGGCGGGAAGTCAAGAAATAGGGTTTCGAGAAGTACATGAAAAAAGCAGTGCTCCACAGGCCAGGGGCAGGTAGGACAAAGGGGCCTAGTCACCAAGGCGTACAGCAGGCAAGCGCCTTGGTGAAAAAGCCGGCAGGTGGTGCCTTGTGCTGGTTGTGCGACCATATTGACACCCTATTCGAATGCAGGCCTGACGATAGGCTCGACTCCCGCCCGAGAGCGCTTCAAAAAGAGTGTTTTCTGGACACAGATGCCTGCGACCCGTGCCTGGGCCTTAGCTTCCCACCTTAGGACGCCTCGTTCAGGCACTCCAGGAGGGCCTCGATATTCTCGATGATGCTGCACTGCCAGCTGAAGTCGTCGTGCAGCAGGCGAAGGGCACCGGCCTTCTTGAGCACCTCCGCCTTCTTGATGAGCGCCGCGTCCACCGAGTTGTGGTAGTCGTCTGCATTGGGGGAACAGGTTAGGGCTGACCTGCGACGCAATACGCTTTCCTGAAGCTCACCGTTCCGCAGCGTGAAGTTGCCATCTGTGAAGTCCGCGAACTCTGAGGCTGTGCAGTTCAGCTTCGCCGCCTTCACTAGCTTGTCCACTAGCAGCACATTCTCCGCCTTCTTCGAAAGGAAACCCGTCAGCCCTTTCCCGGCGTCCGCCCCGGCGTCCGACCCGGCGTCCGACCTGGCGTCCGACCCTTTCCAGGCCTTGCCAGACACTACCCTCACAGTGAACGTTGAGGCGAAGGACATGACCGCGGGCTCCAGCGTAAGCCGCTGGAGAGCTGCCTGCTCCTCAGCTTTGTCGCTGAGTGACTTCGCGCAGGTCTGAAGTTGTAGCTCATACTCGGCCTTCATCGGGTCGTCCAGCTCCACTGCCTTGATTTGAGGCCGCCCCTTTTCCTTATTATATAGGATGCCTCCGGGTCGTCCTCCGGGTCGTCGGCACTCCCTTCCTTTTTAGCTCTCCGAGTTTGCAGCAGCGAGCGCGTCCTTATTAGTCTTAGCTCTGTTCATATCCAGATTGTACAGGTAAGTCGAAGCTTCGTCGTAGGAAGCAGTGAGAATCATGTTTACACCGTGGTCTGCGCATTTTTCAATGAAATCTGCCAGCAAGAGTATCCAGTCTTGGATACTCGGCGACATGACCGTCGATCAGGTCCACGCAAAATCCTGGACGCGCTGACAGCGCATCCCTGGCTCTGCGTGCGTTTGGGATATACGAAATTGTGCCGCAAAGAATAGTAGCGCCGCCATGCAGACATTGGACAACGGTGAGAGGGAGCGCCCGGCGGCCCAGACCTACATCGACAATCCCTACCAGCACCCCAGCAATGCAGTGCTAGCGCGGACTCTGGAGAAGCTGGAGAAGCTCGAGAAGTTGGATGAGTCGCTATGCGAACTCAAGCAGGCAGCCGCCGCCAAAAGTGTCAAGGACGTTAACGACAAGCTCAAGACTGTGTCGGACACGCTCGAGTCGGAGGTGGCACTTGCCGTCCGTAACTTTCTGACGAACGGGCTGGTGGTCGTGCACAGTTACGAGTGGGAGGAGAAGAAGCGTATAGGTGATATTGATGGACTGGTGATAGGCGAGCTCAACGGCGAGCCTGTTGCCGTCGTGTGCGAGGCAAACCTGGACCTTTCCAAGCACTCTGAGAAGGCAGTGGAGCAGCTGTACAACAACTACAACCGCGTCGAGGAGCTCAAGCAGCTTACATCGCCTGATGCTGAATTCGACCGCGACTCCGAGCCCTTCGTGGCAAAGGATGCGGATGCGGTGGGCTATGAGACGCTGCGAGACCGCCAGATCCTGGTCGCCCTCGGGAGCCAGGTCTTCACAGAGTCAACGGTCAGTGACACGAGGAAGCTAATGTACCGAAAGGGGTTCCGTTCATGGCTCCAGGTGCACTTGGATGGCGGGGATGTCGTGAAGCTGCAGCCGCAGACTATGTAGACCCAGTGTACATGATGCATATACATCCACTGGCCCCGCAGAGATCTGGGCCGACTGCCGTGCATGAGTGATGACGGACGGACGCACGGGCAGATATGTAGGGTCTCATTGCCTCAGCTTAGAGATTGAACCGCTGTACCATTGAATGTAGACTCAGTGCGACGCACCTTAGCCCGGTATTCTTCGTGCTTCCACAACACTCACTAGCATTTCCCAAATCATACACCCTCACCCTTGAAAATCTTAAAGCGTTGACCAATGGTGATCATTGCCGCCACCGCGTCCTTGCAGGGCTCCAGAACCGCCACCTTCTTGGACAGTGCGTCCAGCACGCTCTCAACCCCACATCACTGCACGGGGTGCGCTAAGCATCCTTGCAGTCCATGACGGCCTGCCACGTCCTTGCAGTCCATGACGGCCTGCCACTGGTTGAAGGCCTCGAACGATATGCCCAACTCGTTGGCAAAGCTCTTGAGTTCCCCCTGGAACTTCTCCACCCTGCCCTTTTTTCCTCGCCTCTGAAGGTGCTTCAGGCGCGCGGCAGCTTCTGAAACGTAATAGAAATCTCCCTCCGTTGACTTGCACTTCTCCAAGTGCTGGTTCAGAGACTTGACGAAGCTGCGATTCGTTGCGTAAATGAGTTCCCCGACTTGCGCTTGCAGGCTCTGCTCCTCGCTTAGAGTGGTTTCGTTTCTGCCTTGGGACATCCTAAATAGTAGGGGTTTCAGGGGTTTCAGGCTCATGCCTCCTCACCGCTCTAAATACTCGTTCTAAATACTTAGGCGTTGGAAGGCGGCGACATTCCTTCGCCTATTATGCTTTTCTTCCGACAACTGGGGCAGTAGGGCGTGTTGCAGATTCTGACGAGCAAAATGTCACACTGTTCAACACCACCAGCACATCTGCAGTAGGTGCTCAGCACGTGCAGCAGCAAGTCCTGCACGTACCCAACGTTCAGGGAGTACCTGGTGCTGCGAAGGGGCATGGCGGCCACTTCGGAGAAGGTCTACTCGCGGCCGTTCTTCCGCCAGAGCAAGTTCACCATGTTCTCCAGGCGGACTGCATCTGAGATGCGGTTCTTCGCGCGAGTACACCAAACACTCAGCTCGAGCCCGCCCGCACACGCTCTCTTGCCCAAGGTCCCGTCTGAAATAACGGATGATGCCGCGCCCGATCTCAGCAAGAACCCCAGCAAGAAACGCAAGGCGTGCTGTCTGTCAGAGGGTATGGCAGCAAACAGCGCCAGCTGCGCCTGCCAACTCGAGATTGCCTGGGGGAACTGGGGCCACCACCCTAACACGTTGAAGGGGTGCGCTTCAACCCCCGGCATTTTGCTGTTGGTCGGGCATGATTGTAAGTAAACTGTCACTGGAAAAAACGCTGCTGAACTGGCGGCGACTTGTAAACGCACCCGGGACCGACCACCTTCCGACCCCGCGGATGGATTTATCTTGTATTGAAAATAAGTCAAGCCCGTGCGCGATCACAATACTGAGCAAACCACGATGCCTCGCGTCGCGTGTCACTCTAAACGCTGCGGCGGCCAGCTCCGCATACCCACAAATGATGGCCTTTGCCCGGTCTGCAAGAATCAGCTGTCTTTCCCGACTGTGAGCTGCAATAGCCAAGAGCCAGTGGCGAGGAAAGCAAAAGGGGTCGGGCGCTTCCGTGCGTCAAAACGTCGAAAGGTCGAGCCACGGTGACGCGCGGTACCGCCTCATTGGACGGCGACGAAGCATTTCTTCGGCCACGATTGCCATGACAGGATCTGGGGTTCAAATGCCAGCAAGGTAGTGATCACCGTTCGGCCTCAGCTGGCCGCTTCGAGGCGCCGGTCTGCAATAGCGGAATAGTGGTGGCGTCATCTGCAGAAAGGGCGAGTGCAGAAGGACTACTTACCATTGAGCAGGTTGTTGACACTCCTCGTGAGCACCTCGTTGCTTTTCTTGAGGGCATTGATAGCCACATTGATGTCGCCGACCTGCGCCTTCAGGCCTTCGTCCTGCGCCTTCAGGCCTTCGATCCGCGCCTTCAGGCCTTCGTCCTGTGCCTTCAGGCCTTCGATCAGCGCCTTCAGGCCCTCGATCTCGCCGACCTTCGCCTTGAGTTCGGCGATACTCTCGCCGATCTGACCGACCTGCTGCGTCAATGCATCGATGTTGGTCGTCTGGAGGACGTCTTGGAGGTCGTCTTGGCTAATTTGGACCATATTGCTGCTGCCATTGATTCCGCTCATTTTTATTACATTGGTTCGATTTTCGCCGTGAGAAAATGTTTATGGAGCTAACGAGAAGGGACGCTTTGCTTTGAATGGCAACGGCTTTTTCCGCCTCGCTCGGTCCGTCCGGGTCGGCCCGTGGACCGCGGCGATCCTTCCACTCCCGCACTGCGTCTAGGCCAATATGTAAATCACATCTTCATAAACACAAAGGATGAGCATGGAGCATGTTGAGTTGGTTACATCTGTGCTAGCAAGCACAGTTTTCCATGAAGAGTATGTGAACCTTGTCATACCACTTCAGTCAACTGAAAGCAGCAAGGATGCATGCTTACGTATATACATCAATAGGAACACACAGCAGGTTACAGCAGATGTCTGTCAAAATGGAAAGCTTGTTTACAGTAGCGTCTTTGCAGCAGACATGTCTCAACCGATGTGCCCCGTGTTCAAACACTGATACGCACAAGATCGGAGTGGTACACCGTACCAGGAACACCCGGTATAAATAACTCATCGCGGCGTGCGCGAGGACCTGAATAGCCATCGACTTGCAGAACCAAAGTTGGCACAGTAATTACACCTTGTTGGGCCATTAGCTCTCTGGTCCATGGAACAGAAGCAGTAGCCGAAGCATCAGAGGCCTGAAGCCTGAAGCTTGAAGCCCGCGCCTTGCGAGAGAGGAAAATGCGATGCCTCTATACTGTGATGGGGTATGCGGAGTGGGTCGCGTTCAAAGCTGAAGGGCGATGGCTCGACGTTGACGACGAGTGGGAAAGCCCAAAGCTGCGCGCATGGCTCAAGAACGAGGTCGCGGCACGGACGAGCGGACGAGGTCGCGGTGCAGAGGATTCTAGCATCGTCTACTGCTACCACAAGAAACCGAAAACCGAATGGTTGCCCTACAAGCACGTTGTGCTGAAGCTCCGAGTGCAAGACGAGGACGTCCTGGATTTCAATGACCACGAATACATCCTCGACGTGGTCAACCCGATGAACAATGGCGAGGAGTGCTGCCCGCGCGTGCTGGCCAACCTGTTCAGCGGCGGCTCCTGGGCGTTCCAAGGCGAGATGCGGGCGTTTATCCCGGAGCTGCAGAGATGCTATGTCCGAAAGGTCTGGGTGTACCAGCGCGGAGGCAAGCGCCTTCGACGGCCGTGCAGGCGGCCGCGGCGGAAGTAGGCCTTGAAACGGAAGTATCCGAGCGGAGTTGAGACTCCAACTCCAACGACGACGACGAGTCGACGTAATTCATAGCAATCGCGGAGGAGAAGGCATGGGGTCGCCGGGGTTTTGGTCTTTATATAAGAGAAAGCCGAAGTCATTGGCCTCGTTACAATGTCCATACAGGTCGTGTTTCTGTCTGCTGCTGCCCTGGAGAGATACCGCGCCACCGGTTGTCTACCCCCAAATGATGCTTTCATTGAGAGCATCCATATTCCGCACTCTTCCCTCCCGCACTCTTCCCTCCCGCACTCTTCCCTGGCCGAGCTCTGCTTATGTTTGGGAGACAAACTGCGGAAGCACGAAGAATACCGGGCCAAGGTGCGTCGCACAGAGCCCCAGGACGGCACCGTGACCAACGTCTACGTTCAATGGTGCAACGGCTCAACCTCTAAGCTGAAGCAAGGAGACAGAGTTGTTGCGAGGAGCAAGAGTCGGCTGCAACCCACGGCGGAGAGCACCTCACTTGCGGGACAAACAGACTTCGACAATTACTCCTCCATTTTTGCAAGTCTGCCACAGACAGCAGTCGAAGTAATTGTCGAAGTCAGGGATTCAGCGAGCACGGACAATCTGCGGAAGTACGTGAGCAGCCCTGCACGCAAGGTTCTGGTGGAGGTGGTAGGATGGGACTTGAATGCCTGGTCATGCGACACGAGCATGTGGTTCGGGGATGAGGGGCAGATGGAACCGTCGGCCGGAGGTCGGGTGGTTTGACTGCTCATGGGGCCAATATGGGGAAGGATCAGTCCCTGTGGGATCAGTCCCTGTGTCGCGTCGACCAAGGTGCGCGCCACGCCCCGCGCACCCCTCCAGTCGTGGGCATGTGAAAGCGCGCCCTGCAGGTATTAGCCGACAGGCTTACTCAAAGCACTCAAAGACGCCGTTTCGGGCCGCAATTTTATATTTATTCTTACACAATCACTACAGGAATGTTTACCAACGTTGGCATTAGCATTGCTATAGCAGCTGCTGCTGTCGGGGTCACGGTTCTTCTTTACCACGAGCAATTGGCGACAAAGGATGAGCAATACGACGCGCTCTATGCTGCTCTAGAAAAGGAGAGCGACGCACGCTGTGTTGCTCTGCAAGAGGAGAACGCTGCTCAGCTGAAGTACACCAAGCAGCTGCTGAAGGAGAACAAGGAGAAGGAATACCAGGCGGCTGCTTTACAGGAACAGATCAGGTGCTCCCTGTCGACGGTCAGCCTCGCTGACCTTGAGCGCTTGTCAGACGATCAGAAGAACGAGTACTTTGCAATGTGCATCAAATTTGGTGTCCAACCCGTCCTGAAGACTCATACCATCGACAAGGCGGATCCTTTGGACCTGACGTACACGATACAGGATCTGGGGGAGCGTCGTGAGCTATGAGCAACAACTTTGGTGGTGGCTCCAACATCTATAGACCGACGCCCAGCAGCTACTGAGGCTCGTTGCCTTGACGCACCGCTGGGCTATATATATCAAGCTTCATATTGCGCAGTTGGGATTCCAGGCAGTCATCTCCCGGCGCAGCGACAAGCACGCCACGTGCAGCCTCTTTGGCGTTTGCCCTACCAACTCAAAGGGGGCGAGAAAACGGCTAACAACGCCAAAACACTATGGCAGGACTCGTAACAACGTTGTTACCGCGCGCGCGCCAAATTGTGATCGTGGCGAGCTAGCGTTGTTTGGGGCTGTTTGGCACGATTAGGCACTGTTTGGCACTGCCCCACAGGTCAACAACACACCCAAACTGTCAGGCGCTTGTTCGCTTGCGTGCTGTTAGCCATTGTTAGCGGTTGTCACCCACTGTTATCCATCGCAGGCCCACCCCACCTCTGTTAGCCGCCGTTATCCGATGCAGGCCCAACCCATCGTTGTTAGCCGCTGTTATCCAACGCAGGCCCACCCCACTCGCTGTTAGCCGCCGTTATCCGATGCAGGCCCAACCCATCGCTGTTAGCCGCTGTT
>LSYV01000018.1:1696470-1711658 GCA_001584585.1 Gonium pectorale
GCTCCACCATGGCGCCTGGCGACAAGCCAGCATTTGCCAGGCATTCAAATGCCACCTTGGACTGAGACGCCCGCTTGGGGGTGGCTAACGAAGGCCTCAAGTAAACAGGCCAGGACTGATGTGCAGCCTTGTAGAGAAGCCCCGCCTTGCTTTCGAGATCGAACCCTGCATCTGCCGCCATCTTCACGCTGTTTGGTGACAAAGTGAAGTCGGTCATCCTATTGCACAGCTCCTGCCCATCGGCCTCGTCCTATGGGTGCAATGACAGGAAATACATGAAGTATTAAGGGTAGCTGAGTAGACAACAAGTGCGCGCCATTGAGGTTGGCTCGCCCATAACATGGGCGAAGACGTAGCGGTTGACCAGAAGTGACACATTTCCCAGAAAGTAAATAAATCGTCCTCGTGTCCCAGACTTCCCAGACGTGCGGCTGTTCCTTTGGTAGCAGTGCGCTAATAGCTTTGTAAAGATCTACTTTGCTGTATGTACAGTGTAGAGACAGGAATGCACTAACGCTTGTGTTCATGTCATAGCAAAACGGAATCGCTTGAGAGAAAGTCGAGGAAGAGGTTGACGACACCTGTAAACAACCCGCCGGTTGTGAAGAAGCTCACTTGGGGCGCACTCCTCGGTTGCAAAGAGCTATCTGCAAACGACGTTAACGGACACACGTTGAGGAATGAACGACGCGACACTTTCGTTGGCAACTTTTGACGCAGCGCTGGGTCGGAACGGGCTACAACGAAAGCCCATACCTTACACACCCGGAAACTGCCTGTTCGATTCGTTGGCGTGGTTGGCAAGTAGGGAACTGGGTGTTGTGATGACACCACCTTTGTTTACATGTCCTTACCGACCTGCCTACGTTGGCATCTCGCATCTCGCGGCATGAATTATTATTATTGGCATGGCTGTGCGCTTACACCATGTAATACTTATGCACTGCACCTTTACCAACGAACCCCTAGCCCCCTCAGCAACACCTCCGCGACGAACCACACGCACCGCCTTCATTGTGTAGCCCAGCTGACGTGCACTTACGCAAACTGAACGACAGTCCCTGCCCACCGCAACTACCGCACGTGCGGGATTCCTTTTTTTGGGGCGAGCCATATGTTCTGCTGCTAGCAGAGAGGTTTGAAATGCCACACGAGGAATGCTTACCATTAAGAGCCGTCCACGAGCGCCTTTCACAACGTTATCCTTTTGTTACTTGTAGGAACGAAGTGGCAAAGCTGCACAACGGGCGCTTCGTCGCACCGGCTGGATCGGAACGGTGCTCTCCCTCTTCTTAGGCGCCTTCACAGCAACACGCTCAGATTTAACGGGAATTAGGTCGCGCAGTCCAAAGGAGGCAAGAATGGCTTGGTTGCGCCTTATAGTTTGCTCGCGTACTTCGTCGATATCTTCCTGTACAATATCCGTTGAATCAGTATCAGACATTTAAGCTTCAATAGGGTTGTTTATTGATAGAGTATGTGAACTAGTTTGTGGAAGATAAGAAATGTCGTACTCTCGCGACAGGTAGGACCAACGGACGATAGCAAAATCGTTGTACCCCATCGTAGACCCCACCCCCATCACTGTGGTTCCAGTACCTTTCTGAAGTACGAGGATACTATGTATTACACGTAACAAATTAGCATGCCTGCTGTCATCCACTCAATCCAAGTTCAACAGCGTCATTGAGTCCTACACTACCAACGCCGGAATAGGGGACCAACACATCATTTGATAGCTTCCCTTTTCTGTGGCCGAACCCCTTCCAGTGGCACGTACCGTTCCACCTCAACGCGGTGCTGTCGTGCACTGACAGCACATGCAGGAACAGCCACAAACCGGTGATGACCAAAATACACTAAGCCCAGCCACACGCTCTTATCTTTCCCCGTGCATCCAGCCCAGAATCGTCAAACATGAAGGCCCAGGGGGGTGGCACCCCGAGATGAGATCAGGTCCGAGTAGTCCATGTGGAAATGTCACCTTTTATCGTTCATGTTGAGGAGCGTCCCCAAGCAAGGCAGGGCTACAGGACCCACACAACCTCTGGCTGTCGCAGCGCAGCCATGGCAGCCTCCCTCTTCTGCGGCCGAACCCCCACCTGGTGGCACATTCGGTACGCCTTGCATGCAGCCATGTCGTGCACTGGCAGCACGTGGAGGGAGAGCCGCAGCTGGGTGCCCATGTATGCTAAGCCCAGCCACACGCGCTCCTCCGTCCCCGTGCACGTGTTGCAGAAGCGCGCAAAGCTGCAGTGACCGCAGTCTGACACCTGGGGGGTGTCGCCCTGCACTGAGAGCAGGTCTGAGTGGCAGCTGAGGCACTGTGCAGACACGACGTGCGGGATGCTTGTCCGCCCTGAGCGTGAAAGGTCCACACCCACCAGCCGCACGCGCGGCGGCGGGGTGGAGTACCTCGAGATGAGCTCCAACCCCGACCTTGTGTGTAGGTACTTTCGAAGCGATGTGAGGTGGTCCGTGCAGTCCACCGCCGTGGAGGACTCACTCCCAGCCAGCACAAGTGGGTGTACGACCATCTCATACACGTGGTCACACTTGACAACCGGCCGCAGAGGGGGCGCCGACTGAATAATAAGAGGAGGCTTCTCCATCAGATTGTCGTCCAGCCACGAGGGAGATGAGGCCATGCCCAGGGTGGTGGCCACCATGAGCAATTGTGCACCGCTGCTTGGCTCAATCGCCGCTCGCACCATGATGCAGCCTCCATCAGCGCCGCACCAGAAGCCATGCGAGCTTGTGTACCGAGTCGCCTGGCACTCCTTGCTGCAGTACCACTCCAGCTTGCATGTCGCGCACCAGCCCCCTCCGCCAGCTGATGGCTCAATGCTGCGGCAGACTGCACAGTTCATTATCTTCCTGGAAGTCGCATTGTTGTATACAATGTGATGACGTGGGTCAAGTCCCTTACGCCGAAAGGCAGCGGCAATGAAGGCCCGTTTTTCTGCATCGTCACTGTATATTGGCAAGTTTAACTCTAAGCTTTCCATTTGGCTACGCTTAGAAGAGTAGCATAGGTTCGCGGCGCTGGTGCGCGTAGTAGGACGCGCCCTAAGGTGAACTGAAAGAGCGCAGTAAGGTAGCAAGAGCAATAGTCAGATAATGATAAGGCGAACGTTCTTCACATTAAAGACTGGGTTGTGGCTTAACGTACTGCAAGTGAAACGTGGCGTTATACAACGAAAACATATGAAATGGTCTGAACAATTGATATCTACCAGAGTTTACCATACTTGCACCTCGACCCGCACACACAAAGATGGCAAAGCAGAAGAGGCCCCACTTCATCAAGCTACCTAACCGGAAGCTGGGATGGAAGGCCAGGTTGGAGAAGGAGAGCTATCTGTCCAAGCTGGCTGAGAAACGTGCGGAGAAGAAGGCCGCCTGGTAGGTGAAGGGATTTGGCGCATAAAGGCTCTTGCTTGGATTACGCCTTTTCGGGTAGAGAGCTTATGTTGTCTGTCTAATATCGTCCTATCTGCCCATGCCTCAGCGTTGCCCAGCAGCCTACGGCTCTGGTCCCGCAGCCGGTGCTCTACACGAAACCGCCCATGGTGCTGGCCGGTACCCCGGTGCCGGCTGTGCCCCAGGTCAACACCCAGCGGAAGACTCAGAACTTCCCTTGCGCCTCAACTACGTCCAACCCGGGGAAGACTGGCGTGAGCAAGTACTTCAGACCTTTTCCCGCTGACCCTGGGCTTGAGTGCTCTGAGGATGGGACCATCAGGAAGGTGGGCACCACCGTGCCGTACGGCAGCTATATCGACAAGCACGGTGGACAGCTGTGGATCCAGACCCGGAAGCGCAAGATCAAGCGGGCCAACATCATCGCCTCGACCTGGCACAAGGAGAAGAACAAGCTCAAGCTGGGCCCGGGAGGTGTCAAGAACGTGGGCACCTACCACGTGTGGCACAAGGACGGGCAGTACTCAAACTGCAGCATCGCTAACCTTGCTGTTGCAACACACGAGGAGGCCCTCAAGCTCCGCAGCACCTTCAAGGACATGGCCGGACCCTGGAACCTGCAGTGATGACGAATGGACGGAATGTTGTACAGCCCCAACGGCACACAAGCAACGAGCAGATTGTATGCTTGGGACATAGGGCAAGTGTATAAATGCTGTCTTGTGGGTGGTTGATCAATGCCACGTCTGATGTTGGCTAAATGGTCTCGTATGTGTGTACTCTAACTTGCGGGCGTTGTGGGGGCAGCGGTGATATAACCTGCTGGCAAGATGTATAGGTAGTACAGATGAAAAAGAACACAGGATGAACGCGATCATTGCTGCAGGATGGAAGGCCAGTTGCAGTGAGGTATTACGGCCATTGACGTTTACACAACAAGACACGGAGGCAAGGATTGGATCTATGTAATATATATATATATATATATATGGGGCTATATATCTTGAAAAAGGGTCCAGGGAGTCCTGCCAACCGCTTCAAGGGCTGGGGTGCAGCGGGGAACACTTATGGCCGTACCAACGCCCCTGCATTTCGGTAAACGCGTCCAGGGAGTCATGCCAACCGCTTCAAGGGCTGGGGCGCAGCGGGGAACACTTATGGCCGTACCAACGCCCCTGCATTTCGGTAAACGCGTCCAGGGAGTCATGCCGACCGCTTACCTCAGCACGGTCGTTGGGCCACTGATTCCAGAGCCAGTCCATAAACACCATAAAAAGATCGTTGTATTGCGGATCATGCGCAAGATACATTTCAAAGATATCCAGTTGTTGTGCAGGCGTAAGGTCCGTGACACGATCTGCACCATCCCCACGTATGGTAATAGGAGCCATGGAAGGAGCTTCCTGATTGCGCCATGTCCAGTAACTTCGAATTTCCCGTGAGATGGCTGGACGAGAATGCAATACCCTGATTGTGTCAGTGTATCGTTTCTTATGAGCATACTGCATGGAGGACACCACTACATGCCAAGTACGCATGACATTCACTTCAGGAGTGTCGTCCTGCATAACACCCGATATGTAGGTACAATAAGAATGCAACGAAAGGCCTCTACTTACCTTTGATATGCTTTCCAACAGCTTTCCCATGAGATCTTCATATCCCCACATGGCAGTGGTGTACGAAGGCCCTAGGTCGAACAGACGATCAACCAAATGGATTAGATTATGAGCTTTGATATCTAGTTCCGAGCAGGGCAAGTAAATTTCCATTAAGGTTAGAGATATTGCCATGGAATCCCTTAGCTCATCCCTGGCATCTTCCGGTACTTCATCATCCATAATGAACGATAAGGAGCATAGTAACTGCTGTACAGCCATTCGTACAACCGGATTGAGAGTGTTGGCGTGTTGAAAGAGCCATGTACCATACGGGCTTACCCAAAATACCCATGTGGACATTTTACACCCGGTTCCCGAGACTGTACCACTTAGCCTTGAACCACCACCTTCGGCAGCAAGGACTTCTCTTGAAACAACCTTGCTTGCGTGCTCCATCCTGGAACGGTCCACTTGGTTCACCGTTACATTCTTGAAGGTCCTTGAGTTCACGTCACCTTCATACCTGCACAGTATTGGCCAATGCATTGTCATTGCAGGATGGGCGTACATAGGCAGATGCTGAACGTTCTACTCACGCTTCCATTGAAATGGTTTGCCTGTTACCGTCTATAACAAGCCCAAAGATAGCCTGTACAAAACCACCGACTGTGTGCATTGGATCGTAATGTAGGCCAGTACGCGAGCAAAAACCAGACACAGATGTCAAAAGTCTGTCACGCCATTGCTGTCCTGAAGGGGGCTGCTGCTCGATCTCGGGGGCGGGGCGGGGCGGGGCGCGGAAACAAGCTTACCTCTGGTCAGGACTTAAGTTGTACAGCGTACAGATAATTGGCCACATGGAATAATTGCTTTTGAAGTTGAACGGGCAAACCCCATCAGTGTGAACACCAAGTAGCAATGTTGGCACTTCCTCATCATCATCTCCACGTGGAGGGATGGTATCCAATATGTCACAAAGGAACCCTGGAACAGAACCACGTTCCTCACGGCTTCCCCTGCTGTTGATTATAGACTCAAACATTACTGGGTTTTCCAGGATGCTTTTTAACCAGTCTTTAATTGGCCTGCAATCACACTTGGCTTAACTTCCGTACAGCATATCCAACCATAGTGTAATACTTGTATACGAAGTGCTTTGCCTTTGCACGGCTGGAGTTGCAGCAGCCACATTCACGTAGAAACCTATCATGCCCTCTGAAAATAAACCCACAGTCGCAGATATCATACATGACAAACGGTTTTGCATCCAGAATGCCACGATCCTCTAGGAACGTCAGGCACTGGCGATAGGTCTGTGGTCGTAGTTCCTCTGGAACATGAAATTCAGCTCCACTGCGATTGAATACCAGTTGTAGATGGTCGGCCAGAGCGTTTCCTGTGTGTAAGTTACCCCCTTGACAGCAAGCTGTCTTATCACTGAGATTATTAGCACGTACCCGTTAGGTTATGTTGAAAGCGATGAAGCACTGCCTTGACTATGTCCTTTTCCATGCCTTCAAGTTGTGCACTGTTTAAAAGGTGGCCACAGGTTGAAGACAGGGTGGGGTGGATGAGAGTGGGATTCCACTTACCTCAGGTCAGGGCTCGCTGTTGAACTCCATTCACCTGCATACAGATTGCATGTCAGGCATTCAAGTCAATCTTTTGTATTCCATTAGGGTACAAACCTGCTCGTGCACCCTCAGGTCTCCAAGTCCCATGACTACGAATCCGTACACCTCCATCATTCACACCGGGACGCCTGGGATCAGGCAATACCATGCCACGTGCAGGCTCATCTACATCCATGGTATCTGACATGGGTTCGATATCAGGGTATGGGTTGTCATCATAGCCAGGTAAAGCTTGGCCATTTTGTGGACTGTGCGGCAACTGTAGCTGTGGTTGCTGTGCTGGGTTATGTTGGTTGGGCAGTTTCTGCGGCTGTGTCTGCTGTGTTTCAATGAGCTTGGCGGCAGCTTCTTTAACCATGGCGTGGCTGGTATCAGGAGGAAGGTACTTAGGCACTGTTGGGTCATGAACTTGTTGGAGGAAGCTGTCATTGCTCATATGTCTATAGTAAGACCTTTGCCCAACTAGCTTGAAGTCCCCACTGTAAGCCTTGCGAGCACATGCCTGGCAGAGGCAGTAGACCCGTAACGGAACACTGGACGACTTCATCATGGTCCATACGGTTGCCATAATGATGACCAATATTATGAGTATGACAGATGTTCGCCATCCACTGCGCCCTGATTGCTGCGATGTGGCGGCTGCGTTACCGACTTCAGGCCAACGCTGGCGTGCCATTTATACTATAATACCTATAAGGCTTAATACAACAATTATTGCAGCATTACAGCTCCATAAGATTGTGTTATAAGTTGCCAAGGACCTATTCGCCAAAGGCTTCGAATTATATCGTGTACACGGGCTAAGTTCGATGTTGTTGCAGGAGTTACCGCAATGATTCGCCAGTGTTGAAGATGAAGGGTCGGCCCAGTTAGTTGGGCCAACGGACGACTGGCCTAACCTATAGCAGTCAAAATGCCCTTAAGGTCCGTAAGGGCATCACCGTATGTGCCATATGCAGGAGGCCTTAACACATAGGGTCCGGTTCACATAAGGTCCCCTTAGGGCCCGTATGGCCCCGTATTGACCATATGGCCCATACGGCCCATACGGCCCTCACCATACCGACGATAGGGCCCGTAAGATACATAGGAAGCCATACTGTTGGGTTACAGTCAGCAGATGCCAGTATGCCAACCTCAACGCAGCCATTGTCTCACGTGCATATGCCGGAGCATGCTACTATCAATGCACCACCAGCACCTGGGCACACATACGTGCTGGCCAGCTCTGATCTCAGCCTCAACCCAGACCACCCACACAGCCATTGCTTCGTGCGTACTTGCCATGTCACGCGCCACCCTATCAGTACACCGCCAGCATCCCGTCGCACTCTTTACTACTTGCCAGCTTGTGACATGGTAACTTGTGACCAATTACTCGCTGTCCTCCAGTCCCGACCCAGCCGCCTCGTCCTCCTCGTCGTCCTCCACACCACCCCGCCGTAGTCGCTTGCGCGCCGGATCTCTGCTTGTGCTAGTGTTGCGTCGGCTCCCACCCGGGCCCTGCCGGCCAGAGCCTGCCCCGCGCCCACCAGCACCCCGCCCGCCTCCGCGTCCACGTGCACCGCGCCCACCCCCACCGCGCCCGCCCGCGTTCTTCTTCGCCTCCTCCTGCTTGTGCCGGTTCCAAGCAGCCAGCGTCCATCCTGCGCGACGTATAAGCAGGCAGGGTTGTGCCATAAGCGTTAGTCCGGCCAGCGTCTTCCAGCAAGTCCATAACAGCTTGGTTGAGCACCGTTCCACCCCCCATTTCAGCACCCTCCAATGCCGCACCGTTTAAACGTTTAACCCTCATTGCTCACAAACACGCTCTTCAACCCACCATCTGGCGGCCCGTCCTCGTCCCCTCCCTCCTCCTCCTCCTCCTCCTCGTCTTCGGCGCCCACACCAGCGTTCAGCTGCGCATAGTCACGCCTAGCCGCCCCACGGCGCGGGCGCCCAGGGGAAGTTGAAGGTGAAGTGACCCCTGCAAGGGCACAGTGGCGACGACTGAGTCTCGCAGGCAGAGGATGATGGTAATTGAAAAGACGACCGCATTGCCACCTTCTCAGCCTGCGCAAGGAAACGGCGCCCTCGCACCCCATGAAACCACTTACCACCATCATCATCACTCTCCATGGATCGCCGCTCCCTGACTTTGCGCTGCCCGCCAGGCTGCTCCGCCGTGCGGAGCGGCCGTTGCTGTGCGGGGCCCGCAGCAGCGTCGTCCTGCTGGGCACGCTGCTGCCCACCTGCGGCAGCGCCAGCGGTCGCCGCCTGCGCCCCGCCAGCGGCCTGCGCCCCGCCAGCGGGCTGCTCCGCATTCTCCGCCACTGGCTGCAGGTGGTCGCTCTCGGTCAGGTCCAGCAGCACTAGGTCGCCCAGCCGCTTTGCAGCGGCCTCCGCTGTTTCACCTGGCAGCGCCTTGAATGGGGGCTTGTTGGAGGTCTTGTACTTGCAGCCTGAATGCAAGGAAGCACTTGTAGTGTCAGACTGGTGTTGGCTTTATGGCAAAGCGGCAAACGAAAACCGGCAGAACACAGTATGCCCGAAACGCACATTCCCTCATTGTCAGCTGTATCGTACCGTGGTTGTTGAATCCGTTCCCGATCGTTACTTGCACGATGTAGTTGCAAAGGTGCTCAAAGGCATCGGGTTTGGACTCGTGCAGCTCCTCGAAGGCCTTCTTGTCGTTCACCTTGGCGGTGCAGATCATCTTTATCCAAGCGTAGAGCAGCGACGTGATGCAGATGCCGTTGTATACGTAGGACTGATCCAGCCCTAGCTTGTAGGCGTCCTTGATCACCGTGACGTTGATCCCCGCAGACATTAGCCTAAGACACGGACAGCAGCAGGGCAATAGGAGATGAGGCAGGTGTTGCAGCACCCGCAATCGCAGCTCTGTAGCCACCAAACAACCTAAGCCATGGCCATAAATGTGCACGTCCCCGTCGCAATCCATAGGAGTAAAACGTGCGTGTAATGTGCCCTTATGCAAACACACCTGATGACCCAGACGGGCACGACTTTGGCGAACGTGGGCTTCTTGCTGATGTTTGACCAGACAGGCGCGAACTTTACTGGGACCACCGACGGCCTTTCCAGCGGCACTGCGCTTGCGCTGGAGCCACGGCTATCCCTGAGGGAGGGGGGCGATGGGGCAGGGTGAAGGAAGGGGCTCGTACTTGTGCTGGCCATCCGACTGTGGTTGGGCGCAGTAGACGTGCAATGTATACAACAGTACCGAAGCCGCGGCAAGGGGCATGGCCCGTAAAAGTCCGTAACTAAACCCTACTCACCCCCCACGGCGCGCTTTCTCCGTGCCCTTGCCCATGGTCGTCCACTCATGGCTGCTCTCCTCGCCGAGGATGGCCGTCACGACCGATAAAGCGTCGAGAGGGGCAATCTTCTCCTGCAAGCGGGTGGGAAGAGGCGGTCCGAAAGGGAGGTCAGCTGCTCGAGCACATTGACCGGTTGAGCGATCGGCGAGCGAGCAAGTGCAAGCAGGCTACCTTGGTCAACCCCGGTGCCCACCTCTTTTAGCATCACTAGCACCGTTGCGCGCTTGTTCTGGCGCAGGAGAGCCTCCAGCTGCTCGTATCCCATTTTCCGGCGGGCCATCAAGTCCGAGAGAGCACTGGCCGCCCCCTCGCCCATGGCTTCCCGAATTTTGCGACGAATGTCAGTGGCAACATCACGCATTCAGCCAGCGGGTCGCCCAGCAGGGGGGCCTCGGTGCTGCTGCTGGTCAAAGTTGGGACCCGCTTGCTCCAGCCGCTGCTCGCCCTCAGCGTGATAGTAATCTTCGAAGTCTTCTTCAGTAAGCAGGTCTCCCATACGGGTTGCAGCTAACGCGGCTCGACAACGCGAGGTGAAAGCAGAGTGCACAATCACAAGGTGATGCCGGTCTATAGTACTTGTGTCAGTAAATAAGTCTATAGCCTACGTGAATAAGAAACTGGCTCTGAATTGAAGTGGAGGTGGAGGAAAATTGTGTACTGCACGTAGGGCAACCGAGGTTGCGCTCTGGTTGCCCTCGGCTGAACTCGCCTGCTACTTTCCTAAGCATTTCGGTAACAACTCATATGACTGCCACATAAGCCTCCTACTTGAAAAATGAACCAGCAGCTTGGAAATGAGGCGGCGGCTGCTGCTGATGCCACCGCCCCCTCCATGCGGCGTCCCACACGCGCCGTCAATCGGGCAGCACAGGAAGCATTCGCAGCAGCGCTCGAGCGGCACAGGGCCCCTCCGCACGACCCCGGACCGGCGAGCACCAGCTACGCCAATGTGCCCATGCCAGCGTGGCTTGCCGTGAATGTGCGCCCCACCGCACAGAGGGCATTGCCATCAGCCCAGTCACCTCCAGCGTCGCCACGCACACCCCTCGGTCGCTCCCCGCAAAGGCATAGCCCACGCACGGTGGTAGCGGCAAGGGCTGGTGGCCCTTTGCCACACGAGCCACAATCGCAGCATGGCGAGGCGACCCTTGGTGGGACGGCGTCGCCTCTTGCGGCATCGCCATCTGGTGGGGCTGTGCTGCCAGGCCAGGAAGCACCTGGCGGGGCAGAGGCGCTTGGCAGGGCTGCAGGACCTGTCGGGGATGCGGCCCCTGGTGGGGAGCCAGCTGCAGGAGCACAGCATGCCGTCAACGATGATGATCCCGAGGAGTGGGGAATCTACGAGGACGGTCCCGCTGATGGTGGGGCTGGGGCAGCCGATCCGGTCGGTCCAGCTGCTGCAGCCGGCATGCCTGCTGATCCAAACGTCCCAGCGGGCCCAGCCGGCCCCGCTGGTCAAGCAGCTGCGGCAGATGGCGCATTTCAACCGGAGGACATGGAGACCTTCATCCCTGCTTCAGGTGTGTTTTCCCCGCGGTCGCCCTTGCTTGCTCCGGTGCCCTCATCCACTCTCGCCCGCTCTCAACTGCCCGCGGCCACCACCGATCTCCTGCCCTATCCCACCGCCCCCCCCTCATTTCCCCGTCAGCCCCGCCCCGCCCTTTTCCGCCACCCCGTGCGTCTCACGCCCTCTCCTGCCCCCCCGCACCTGCCCTATCCCATCAATAACCCGAGCTGCACGGGCGGCACGTATCTGGTCTCGCTCCCAGGCCGTGATGGTGGGGCCTGGCGAAGGCGATTCGAGAAGGTTTCAATTCGCCGCCTGCCCAGGAACGACGATGCAGTGCGGGAAGTGGTCCGTACGGTGTGCGCGCAGGCAGTGGAGCAGCGGGATTCCAGTCCTGGAGCTACCGAGTCTGCCGTGCGCTGCATGTTGTTCAGTACTTACGAACAGTTCACTGGTCCGCATGCCAGCATAGTCCAGCGCCGTGCGGCCCCATATCTGCCTCGGTCCTTCAAGCATGTGCTGACTTTGCTCGAGACCGAGTTTGGGTACAAATGGCCCCAGCTCGTGAAGTACGACATGTGCACCTGCGGCTTCGTGTACCGCTGCGAGCATGCATCAGCGCAGTCCTGCCCGGCAAGGTCACCTGGGCCCGGTCGGCCACACGTGTGTAGCGTGCCCCGCCAGAAAGCACGGGCGCTGACCTACAGCCCGATCGCCCAATTCTGTGAGCGGGTGTATGGCGACCCTGTTCGGGCTAGGGAGCTTGCTACCTGGCTTGAGCGTCGAAGCGCCGATCCCAACTTCTTGCTCGACATATGTGATGCTGAGGCCGTGCGGAAGGCCCTTGCAGATGATCCTAGGTTCGCTGAGGATCCGCGCAACCTCATCTGCGTGCTGGTCACCGACCCCTTTATCGTGAGTGAGGGGTTCCCAGCGGGTGGGCGCGTGGGCGGCTGAAAGAAGTAGTCAGTATGCATATGCCTGCAGGGACTATGATGATACTTCGCACGTATCACGCTTTACCATGTCCTTAAACGCCCAGCCCGCGCCCGTGCGCCTTGACTAATGTCGGCTGCCCGCCTGCCCATCCCCATTTCGGCCCTAGGTGCCAGGGGATGAACGGGAACGTTCGAGCACGCCGTGGGTCCTCCTTGTGATCAACGCGCCGGCCGACAAGCGCCATGAGCTGGGCTACTGCTCCGTGCTGACGCTTATGGGCGGCAACGTCAAGCCACCTGGCGGTGAGCCGGCTCCCATGGACCACAACCACGTTCTTGCCATCATCAAGGACGAGCTTGCTTCGTTGGAGGCTTTCGGCGTTGAGGTGTACGACGCTCACGCACAAGAAAACTTCCGATGCCATGTCAAGGTGGTTGGCATCATGTCTGACTACCGTGGGCTTCAGAAGCACGTCGGCATCAAGGCGTCGCCAGCAATCCACGGTTGCTTCAAGTGCTGGCATGAGGGGGAGCGTGCCGGCCATAAGACCATCTATCCTAACCACCATGCGCATTTGCCAGCAGACAAGACCGACCTACGGCAGGCATTATCAGGGCAGCGCTACACTCGGCAGCAGCCCGCTGACAAGGCCCCGGCTCCACTCCGCTCTGACGCAGTCTTGCGCCACGGCCTCGAAGACCCAAGTCAGCAACCGCCGGCGCCTCCGCAGGAGGGCCACCGCTGGTCCGGCACCTTTGGCGTCTCTGGTACCCTCAAGTCCCCCCTTTACGAGCTGGCGTCCTTCTCCCCCGTGCTTGGCATTAATTATGACGCCATGCACACCATTGGCGGTGTGCTGAAGGATTCGGTCATCTTATGTATTCAGGGCTTGCGTTCCCGCGGTGCTGCTGTGTCCGAGATTGATCAGCGCAATCGTGTGACGGTCTTCCCTGGTGGCCGGGAGACTCCACAGCTGCAGGATTTCCGTGCCGCGTTGCAGCTTGTTGCTGAACATGCACCCCGCACAATTGCCGGTCGCTTCTCACGCTTAACAACTGCCGGCAAGAAGGCCAAGACTCACACCTTCTTCCTGCTGGCTGGTCCGTTCGGGGCCTTCGCTGTCGTCTCAGCCTCCTTGCCGCCGGGTGTCCGTTCGGCATTGTTGGCATTGCTGAATGTCTGCTCGGAGCTGTGGGACAAGGTCCAGGACCGCCGCCGCCTGGGTGCTTTGCGGGCACGTGTGGTTGAGGCTGTCTGCCTCGTGGAACTGCATATGTCGTGCAACGAGCTGGACATCAAGCTCCACAACCTGATCCATCTGGTTGACGCTATCGAACACATGGGTGAGTCTGGCGACGGGCGTTTCTACTTTAGTCGGACTCGCATGGTGATGCGAGTTATGTGGGCCAGGCAGCCTGCTGTATTGCAAAAAGGCCCCAAATTTGCGCTTTGGGCTTGATCACGGAAGGGCAGTTTGAAGTGCATCGTGCCATCCCTGCAGGGCCGCTCTTTGCTCACGCTATGTTCCGGCCTGAGTCGCTCTGGGGCAAGCTTGGCCGCTGGGCGCACAGCAAGCGGTACCTTGAGTCGTCTATGCTGTATGCAGCCATCGACCGCGAGGTCCTGCTTCCTCTGCGGCGTGAACGGGCAAACGTAAGGAGGGCAGGGCGCTTCGGGAGGCCGTCAAAGGGACTGGTGATCAGGCGTGTATGTCAAGGTTGTATTCGGGATATCACAGTTCAGGCCTTATCCTCAAAGCATTCCATACACCACTTCGTCCTCAATCTAGTGTCACCCACACCACCCCAAATTGCCTACAGGCGCGAAGGGAAAATCCCGATGCTCGGCACGGCGCTGGCCATGAGGAGCCAGCTGCCGATGACACCATTGAGCCGGAGCTGACCATGTGGTGCGAGGAGGCTTTCTTCCAGTCGGCTCACGACCTGTCCTGGGGCCGCAAGTTGAAGGAGATCGACCTCACCCTGGAGGAGCAGGCATACCTAAACGCCACCTACAGCAGGGCTGATCTTGAGGACGCAGTCGGGGGCTCGCCAACAGTTCGGGGGTATAAGGAGTTCTGGATTGGCGGAATGAAGTTGTCCCTTGGCAGCTGGTTCCTGTGCCAGCCTGACGAGAACGGGTCGGACAAACTGTGGTTCGGCAGAGTGAACGGTCTCTACCGCCACGTTGGCGATGATGGCGTCACACGTCAGCTTGTACGGGCCGAGTGGTACCACTCATATCAGGAGGTGGGTGGAACAGGCAAGCGGGCAAGGGTGATCGTAACCCCGTACGACACCCAAATGCGCTGCCCTCTGCTTAGTGACGAGCCCTACGTGCACGAGGTTGATGGGCCCTGGATAATGGCAGACGGCATTGTGCCCTGGTCCTGTGTTGTGTGCGAGCACCCAACAAAGCGTGGGGCCCTCGTGGCGCCGGCCCGTCATTGGCACATTCTACGAAACCTCCGCACCTACCCGCCGGCGCCGTGGCTGAGGTAGTTGCTCGCCGTGTCCACAAACTGCACGGTCTGCGCAGAAATGTGGCTGGCTGCGTTCCGCTCACGGTTTGCCCGATGCCGCATTGCCCGCTGGGACGTTTGTGCGTATGTATGTCGCGGGCCGTACCGCGCGTTGTACTTTATGGATGCATGGAACTGCCTCTGCGAAATGCGGCTGGCTGCGTTCCGCTCACGGTTTGCCCGATGCCGCGATTGCCCGCTGGGACGTTTGTGCGTATGTATGTCACGGGGCCGTACCGCGCG
>LSYV01000018.1:1736801-1746896 GCA_001584585.1 Gonium pectorale
TGCTGGCCGTGCTTCAATGTGCACGCATCGTGTGCAACACATCCGCTGGCGTGATCAAAAGCCGTGCAACTGGCGATACGCAATTGCGTGTGGGCACGCACGTACGGCGGTCATAGTTGGCAAGAGTTTACATACATACAGCGCAAGGGGGCTGCCTGTAGCAGCCAGCAGTCACGCAACCATAGAGCCCTCTGTATACGTTGAACACCTACATGCCCCTGCAACTTTGCAGTGCGTTGGCCTTGTTCTTCTATACAAACGTACGGGCAGTGCCAAGCCAAGCAACACGATTACTGTTGCGGTCATCCGTCAGCGTCACACGCACCTACATGCCTATGAAAGGCAAGAGTGAAAGATGAATTGCAGTCAAGGCTCTGCTGCATGTCCTACCTTCACGCGCTCAGACTCCAGCATGGACACTACTGGGCCCTACTGCTGCCCATCGATTCCAGCACTACTCTGCCAGCAGTCCCAAACAACGTCGGCAAGGGGTACAGCGGTCCGAGCGCCGTTGCCCAGCTGGATCCGAACATACAATCCCGGCATCCCTCGAAGGGACTGTGGCTTGAGCACGTTGCCCGTGAAATCCGCCCTCACATGTCCCTGCCTGCTCGCTGAGTAGCCAGGGTATCTCCTTGATGGCCGATACTGCAGAGCATCAATCATGGCGTTTCATTAAACTGTCGACCTGCTGCAGACCCTCTGCAACTAACCTGTGACACATCCACTGTTGCACCTGATGGAGCAGACAACTCCAAGCCAGTCCTGCCCCAACAGCTGTCGACAACTGTCGAGACCTGCACTGCCTTGCGGGAACCATCAGCTGCGGTCATACGGATGTATCGAGTTCCCTGCAATTGAAAGGGCCTCAACACTGTGCCCTTGCGCTCGTCGCGCACTGTTCCATCAATGGATGCAGAGTAGCCAGGGTAGCTGTGAGATCCACGAAACTGTGGAATGCAACGGGCAAGGAGTCATCATCGTGGGCCCAGGCAGGCATGCACAGCAGGCGCACCTTACCTCCTTGTGGCTGGACGATGCTGGGCAGTCCCTGCCATGTTGAGAGCTGTCGCAACTGAGGTAATCAGGTCCTGACACACCAGCACCGGTTGTGTCAGAAGTATGGAACCCCTGAGCTGTGTTCTTGCTAAACGCTGCAGGGCTGCCGCCCTGATCGCCAGGAGTACATCCGGAAGCGGTATCCCAACGAGGGTCATCGGCATCAAGGGGCACCTGTCGAGTTGGAATCAGCAAACGTTCAACAATTGGTGTCCCCGGGATACTGGAATGGAGGCAGCCCAGCCCTGACATGCATGCACGTCGGCCATACCTTATTAGTGGGCAGCGCTTCAGCCGCAGCTGCAAGCTTCTGGGAGCCAGTGTGACTGCCCAGGCATGAAGCAAAGGGTTCCTCGCAGATGCCACAATGGGCGGCATGCGCTTGAACCCCTGCAGATGGGGCGTGAAATGCAAGCTGCGCGCAGGGCATGCACGCCACTGTTAATAATGTATGATGTCCATTTAATGCTCGGTGCACTTCTCCATGGTGCATTCACACTCACCTCGGCCAGGTGTGGTATTTGTACGAATACGTGTGGGGCCCGTTCTGCAAAACTGAGCCTGGCCTGAAGAGCGTTTGCGAGCGATAGGCTACGTCTGCCCTGTCCCTTTTCCCGAGGGGTGGGTGGCAGGCTGTCATCATCACTGCTACTACCCGCTGCTTCGAATTGCTCAAGAAGCTTTCGTCGTCCAGGTTGCAATACCATCCGACCAGTCGTGCGTACCGGTGGAGGGGCTATCTTAATCTGGGGCCTGGCACCTGGTGGTGCACCATAGGCTGCTTGGCTACGTAAGGCGCAAGTGCAGATAGGTCAGCTGCGATCTACATGCTGGATGCATAGTCTGGCCCGCATACCTGCGCCTGATGTGATGCTGGAGTGAAAGCGGCCTGCAGGTGGGGAGGCCCATGGAGGCGACAACAGGAGGCGCCTGCTGGTGGTTGTCAGGTGGCAGGGCGTCGACACCATCACGTGAGACCCATGCAGCCTTGCCAGGGTGCATGGTTCCGGGTGGTGACGCTGACGTGTCCATAGCCAGACCCTGGGCATGGATGGTTAGCAGCCTCCATACCGGCTCCATGAAGCTCCAGCCAGCAGCATCTGCAAGTAGCACAGTATATATCAAGTCAGCTGCCAGATTACATAGCCTGGCCGTGGGCCATACCTTGCATTGCCAGCAGGACGTCATGCCAGCCGTGCTCGCAGTCATTACCAGCACCCACGTGGTACGCGAGCGCCTCTGCGTCAGAAAGAATGAACTCGTGGAGGTGCTCAGACACTACCCTCGGCGCAATGTGCGAGGTTTGGAGCATCTCCAGGACAGCCATAAAGCGCATGGCATAAAAGATCCGCATCTCTAGCTCGACACGGGGCCTCGGAGGGTTAAACGAAACAGTCTCAGCAGGTGCTAAGCCGATGACAAGGACCAGCAGGAGGTACATGGCCATCTGGAGGTGATGGAACACGTTTTCAGGTAAGGCACTTCAAGCATGTGCTGAGCAAAACCTGTGCTGATACGCACCTGCGCCGGTGTAGCCTCTAAATCAGCAGAGCAGTCGGTTGCAAGTACCTGTGACCATGCAGCTCATCGGGTCACGTTGGGCATGTCAGGCAGGCTCCCCTCTGCAGTCTATGCTACGAGCGAGCAACGTAACAAGAATGCCGTGGCCTCACTTTGGCGACAGGTCTGATGAATTCGGCGTCGGGTTGGAGCGCCAGCGTGTCGATGGCCGCCTGAACAGTAGTGCTGTCGGCTCTGCAAGAGAGGCAGGGCAGCTGCACATGTAACCCGCCCACGCGGGTTGATTGGGGATCGAGCATTGCAGGGGCTAAATAGCTTACCCTTTCAGTAGTCCTACGACCAGGCCAGCGCTGTGCCAGGCCTCCGTAGCCAGCATCTGGTATGACGGGTGCCAGTCTGCCAGGGTGCTCTCCTCCAGCGTAAGTAGCCGCTTATGCTTGGCCATCCCTATGAGCATTCTCTCCCGCGTGCGGTCGATCAGTGGAATGGCCGGCGTGTCCACGGACACCTTGACCACGGGTTGTAACGAGAGCGTGGCCAGCGCGTCGGCATCTGCCCTGCTGGCCCGCACCTCGAGATCATAGCTGCAAGGAGCCACTGTCAGCGCGAGCGGGCGCCGGGAGCGACCAGCGACCAGTACCCACCTCTGAATGGCGGACAGCACCTTGGTGAGGCATTTGCCAGGCTGTGTCTGACCTCTGACAAGCGACGGGCTGCGTGCTGGCCACTTCAGGTCAAACGCGCCATGCGCTTCTGGCTGCTGTAGAGGGACAGCAGGAGCCGAGGCTTGCCGGAGCAGAGCAGAGCGCCCCAGCAAAGGGCGAATACCTGGACTAGGCATTGTGACAATGCGCTGATAGCAGCGACCGTTCACCATATATACACCGGTACTACTAGCCGTACCAACCGAGACCACTCGAGTATCACCGATCTTTGCCTGCACTAGGCCGAACTAGATCATATCGCTTAAGTACATCATGTCGACTGCAAAGTCTTCTCCACTGGACAGTCTGTATGACGTTATGCAGGGCAACGAGGTGAGTGGGCAGGTTCAGGCACACTTACGAGGTTTTGTTGAGCACTATCGGGACCACGCGCAGACGGACGTGGGCGGCGGTGAGGGCAACGAAGGAACTTACGGCTCCATCACACAGGCCGGGATGGCTCAGGTGCTGCAGTGCATGAAGGAGCGGGCGGGCTTTGGCAGTGACAGTATACTTGTGGACATCGGCTCGGGACTTGGCAGGTCAGCGACAGACTGAGGGGTTGCCAGGCAGGGCACCAGCAGAAGGGTGCTCACGTGCGTGAGAGGGTGCTGATTGGTGTTTCATTCGTGTGCGCAGACCCCTGATGCACGGGTTCTACGAGGGCATGGCCAAGGGTTATGGCCTGGAGTGCGATGCTGTAAAGTGCGAGAAGGCTGTCAAGTTCTGCAAGCGGGTCGTTTCAGAAGCCTGCAGCAAAGGTGCGTGCGGTGAGCCGATCGTTGCTCGTCTTGCTTGCATGTGAGGGTCCTGACCTGGCAGGTCGTCCGGCCCCATGCGTGTGCTGATGACGCAGGCCTTCTGGACCGGCGGTACTGTGCCCTGCGCACGAGGCTGGTCTTCTGGCATGTGGATATTGAGCAGGTTTGTGTTCGTTCTAGCCTACATACATAAATACATTACTGGTTTATTAGCAGCGTGCCTTCAGCTGCTTGCCATGCATGTGCGCTTGCTAAGGGCCTCTGATGACCTTGATTGCTGCTACGTGGCCGCAGCTGACTGGGCTCCCGGATGAAGCCACCCATGCGTACTCGTTTTGGGAGGGCATCCCTGACCCTGCCAAGTGCAAGATTGGTGAACTGTTCACCCAGTCGCAGACCCTGAAGGTACGAAGGGCGTACCCGGCTGTATGCAATGGTGTGCTGGTTTGATGCAGCGCGCCTAGTCGTCTGAACCTGTCGGTGCTCCTTTCGTGCAGGCCATCGCTGTGGTTGGGCGGAGCCTGGGCCGGGACCCGGCCCAGCGGATGGCAGACACGTTTGGGTTCGGAAGGCTCACTCTGCTCGGGAAGTTTGGAGCTTCGATGGCAGGTGCGATTCAGTGAAACGTACCGTGCTTTGTTACAAATACACCAGGAGCGTTGCCTTTGTTCCGTGACTCATGTATGTATGGTTGCTGTGTGCTGCGTGCAGGTAGCGGACGCTCCATGACGGCCTACGTGTTTTCCAAGTAACGGCCCTCAATGCTGCTTTGACTTTATCACTTACTGGCGTGCGAGATGTGCCCGGGTGTGCACTACACCGGCGTGTGGTTTGTACTACAGAGGACGGAGGACAAGGGGCTGTTCCTCAGAGGACGGAAGAGGAGGAGGGGTTAATAATAGAGCGGCTAGCGTATATACACAGACTGTGAATTGCGTAGGAGGGCTTCGAGGATGCCGCCGCGTTGTGTAATCTGCGGGAATTCCGTGCGCCGCATCTGCACCTTATGTCTAGTTCCCGTCTGCAAAGAAAAATGCATGAGTGCTCATTGCGTCGCTTTGCACGGACACCTGCCAAAGGGCCGGTCCTCTGCTTTTAATATGACGCCGCTCGAGCTGGCTAAGCAGCAGCAGCAAAAAGTCCTTATCGAGGAGGCCGCGAGTGCTCCGGCGCCTTCGGCGAGCAACTGCGACTGCGGAGCTGGCGAGCACTTGAATGCGTGGGTTGCCGCTGACAGAGTGGTTTATTCTGCCTCGCCTAACACCAGCTTTACGTCCTATCCCAGGTGCACGCAGTGCGGCTGCCTGGCTTGTGCGGACTGCTACCTGGAGTCACTGCATGTTTGCCCAGCGTACAGCCGCAAGTGGACGGAGATGATAGAGCTGTCGCAAAAACTTGCCGATGCCAAGACGGAGCTCCAGGCGCTGCTTCCCACCGGCCGGGTCCCGGCTTTCGAAGGGCTTCGTCAGACCCGCGGCCAAGCGGCTGCGCCCCTACTAGACATCAGCATGCAGCCTGGCGGTGCTGCTGCTGCGCTGCTGCAGGCCGATGCTCCGGCGGCGAGCAGCCCAACTGGCTACGCTCTCGGCTGCCGGGAGGGCCCAGATGCTCCCTGCGGTGCTGCCGGCGGCGCTGCTTCCCGCGGCGCTGCAGGCAGTGCTGCTGGCGGCGCGGAAGGTGATGCAGGGCAGCCCGGGGAGGCAACTGCTGACGGGCCACCCCAACCTGATGCCGCCGTTCTCGGCGCGGAGGAAGGGGCGTGCAAGCAGCCTGGCGGTGCTGCTGCTGCGCTGCTGCAGGCCGATGCTCCAGTGGCGAGCAGCCCAACTGGCTACACTCTCAGCTGCCAGGAGGGCCCAGATGCTCCAGGCAGCGCTGCCGGCGACGCTGCTCCCGGCGGCGCTGCGGGGGTTGCTGCCGGCGGTGCGGAAAGCGATGCAGGGCAGCTCAGGGAGGCAGCGGCTGACAGGCCACCCCAACCTGATGCCGCCGTTCTCGGCACGGAGGGAGGGGCGTGCAAGCAACCTGGCGGTGCTGCTGCTGCGCTGCTGCAGGCCGATGCTCCGGCGGCGAGCAGCCCAACAGGCGATGCTCTCAGCTGCCAGGAGGGCCTAGATGCTCCAGGCAGCACTGCTGGCGACGCTGCTCCCAGCAGCGCTGCGGGCGTTGCTGCTGGCGGTGCGGAAAGCGATGCAGGGCAGCCCGGGGAGGCAGCAGCTGACAGGCCACCCCAACCTGATGCCGCTGTTCTCGGCGCGGAGGAAGAGGCGTGCAAGCAGCCTGGAGGTGCTGCTGCGTGGCTGCAGGCTGATGCTCCCGCGAGGAGCGGCCCAGCTGCCTCCTCTCCCAGCTGCCGGGAGGGCTGCCCAGGCACTCCCTGCGGCGCTGCCGGCGGTGCGGAAGGTGATGCGGGGCAGCCCAGGGAGGCAGTGGCCCGCGAAACTGGTGCTGTTGAGGCAGAAACCCCACTCTTGGTGGTCATGCGCCAGGAGCCGCTGGGCAGGGGGCAGCGGGATCGCCGGGCCCCTAAGCGGTTTGGACAGTCAAATTCAGGATGAGGGCTGAGTGCGTGGGGCATTCTTCTCCCTCAGCTAGCTAGCCAGGGGCTGGTGTTGAAACGCAACGGGGCTGGTCTGTGCATGTTGAACCAATGGAGGGAGAGGTCTGAAGCTGCGATGCTTAATTAGTGGTGCTGTATGTGCGTGGCGCAGGGCTAGCTATACATGCAAGGCATTTAGATAACTGCCTGGCTTTCCAGGGATCAGGTAGGGGTAGGTAGGTGTGCCGTGATGAGCTTTACAGGTTGTATTGTACGATGAATGGACGGAACACACGTGATTATATGTCGCCAAGCCTGATATGACCAGTGTATCATGCCATCCTAGAGACCTGTTGTGGTGCGCCGCAATGCGCCTGGTCACATCCATTGCCTCTCTTAATGGTCTTAACGCGTTCTGACTGTGAGGAAATGAAAACGAAATCGATGCTGCCAAGTCTCGACATATGTTTTAATACAGAGAGCAGGTCCATTCGACGCTGACATACTACGCCGTACACCCAGCCCGCACGACACACCCGCACAACCCGTACCAGCAACCATGCATAGGCAGCCCTCTAGCTCCCCTCTAGCTCCCCTCAAGCCGGTCCCCTCCGGCATTCGGCCGCGCTACTGCCGCACATGAACCAGTAGCCTGACCCTATCTACCTGCCGCATACAATAATGGACATCAAACATCATCATGTCATCAGAAGACTAACCCGGGTCATGCAATGCACTGCTGTTTGGAAAGGCATACGCCCTCGCCGATGCATTGTATGAAGTAGAGGGCTGCATGTGTCTGCATCACATGCCGTGCACAAATAATGTTGGCGGGGACTACCTACACGAACAAATAAACACAACCCCTGGCCCGTGGTCCCTGGCCCCTGCCCCGCCCCATACAACGCCGTTTTTTTGCGCGCGCCCTATCTACTTCCACAGCAGGGCAGCCATATGCGCGCTGTGATCCCATTTCAGCCCCTGCGTGTCGGCTGCAACTTCGCCTGCGCGCCTGGCTAGCACCTGCAGCTCATCAGCAAACCGGTCCCGCTCGCTCTTTTTCGCTGCAGCATCCTGGGAGAGGCCCAGCAGCCGCTTGTCCTGCTGGAGCTGCAGGTCCCACAGCTCCTGGAACGAGCCAGCCCCCCCGGCTAGAGTGGCGATGCGGCGGAGGTACGGGGTCCGGAAGAAGTGAGAGAAGCCCAGGCGGCAGGGCTGCAGGCCGCCAGCAGACGCAGCCTCGGCTTCATATATGGGCTCGGTGCCGTGCACGACCACGCCGGCCGCAATCACAGCAATGGTCAGAGTCAGCGGCAGGAACTGCAAGGCACAATTTGGTCAGGGCCACAGTTGCTCGTTTTAGTCCCGGCTGTCGTGCCCTTGTCTGCAAGGAGAACGCAAGGCAGCTCTGGACCCAGCCCCATGCCCATACCTTAACATACGCGCCGGGAATCCAGAAGTGGCCCCCAGTGATGGTGCCCTCCCCTCGGTGGACCCACAGCATGATGCTGTATGGGCCTGCAGCCAGGGCATTTCCAAAGGGCACGCATATCAGAAGCAGAACGAAAGCCCCCCCCCCCGCCTCCCGCACCCACCGTCCTTGATGTCGAAATGAAGGGAAACGGCACAGTTCTCAGCTTCACTGACCAGTGTAGTTGCCGTGCCGGCATAGCATACGGCCCTGCCGGCTTCAGTCAGGAAGGACTCCCTGCATAGTGAATATATTCCTTGACTGAGCTTTACCGCCCCAGGAAACCTAGTAGCCAAGACGCACCGGTATTCAGCCAAAAAGGGGAACAAGTCCACTGCTGCGTTCCACACATCCAGGCACATCTCACTGATCTTGGCCTCCAGCTCCTTCGCCTCCAAATGCTGGGTGAGTGGCGCATACCTACATGATGCATATACACTATATGACCCCTGGCGAGTGATGACAACACGAGACACGCTTACCCAACGGCACGATGCTTGTTGAAGCTCGGTGACGAGCCGTGACCAGCCATCCGCATCTGCCCGCCGAAGTGAGATGGAATAGTTGCAAGGCCACCTTGAGCCTTCAGAGCCTCCATGCAGCCCAGAATCCTAGCTCGGATCTGAACAGCCTTGCTGCCCAGCACCTAAATAACGCACCATGCATGTCAGGCTAGTCACAAGACATCAGGGCGTCACCTGCAAACCGGTTGGCACCACACCTGCCCAACAGCTGCAACCACAGCATCGTGTTCGGCGGCAGTGGGTGGCAGGGCCTCAGCCAGCTGAGGAGGGCTGCCAGTGCGCAGGGCTGGTTCTGCTGCTGGGCATGTTCGCTTCACAGCTGCCTCCAGGCCCTGTCGATGCTTTGGCTGCCGCATCAGCACAGTCACGTTGCTGCCAGTCACATCCATCACTGGTGGGTCTGAGGCAACATACTCCGCCCAGCGCTTCTGAACAGGCTTCCGCTTGCTGCTAGGACCGAAGCAGTCAGACAGGGCACGCTTTGGTGGTGAGGAATTCGGAACCACGTCAGTCTCGTGCACCACGAAAAATCGCATCCCCGGCATGGCCTGGCCGTGGTGCTTCCTGCCCATGCGCCAAAGATTACCGACGCCAACAACTTCTGCGAGCTGCGCTGGGGCCTTCACCTCAGCGCTGTTCCGCAAGACCTTGGATACTGTTCCTGCAGGCCCAATGACCACTGCAGTTGCCTCATGGGGCCCATTCTTTCTACAGGGAGGAACATCAGGGGGAAAAACATGTCAACGGGCCACGTAACATGATGAGCTTACACAGGGCAGCTGCTGGTCCCAGGGGTTCCGCATCTCCCCTGGAAGCCCCGTGCCTGGGATCAAGTGGTCTCCTATGCAGGAGAGCAATGCCCCGTTCCGCATCTCCCCTGGAAGCCCCGTGCCTGGGGTTAAGTGGTCTCCTATGCAGGAGAGCAATGCCCCAGGACACGAGGCCCCCAGGTTCAACACTAGCCCCGTTCCGCATCTCCCCTGGAAGCCCCGTGCCGGGGGTTAAGTGGTCTCCTATGCAGGAGAGCAATGCCCCAGGACACGAGGCCCCCAGGTTCAGCATGAGCTCACTCAGGCCGCTGCCATCGATCCCGGCGGGGGTTACGCATGCATCTCCCCTGGGAGCCCCCAGCAACCACGCCTTGGTTCTAGCAAACTCCTACCTGGCCTCTTCCCGGGCGTCCTTGAGGGCCTTGGAGATGAGGCCAGTCTCATATTGGCGCAGCGCGCTCCTGGATTTGCAGGATGTCGGGTATGTAGGCATGCAGCAGGGCAGGTCGTAGCTAGGTGGGTTAGGCCCGGCACACGAACCCAGGCTGCTATACAGTGGGGTCGGATCCTAAGGCAATACACTATAACTCTACAAGAGACACATGCACTAGCCACGCACAGCAAGGCTGCGTCGCTTCGCGTCCCAAGCCAGCACTCACTGAGGCAGGGCGCCGGAGGGCCAGCACCGTCCTTTCAGCATCGGGGTGCGTGTGAAGCCCGTGGGTGAATGACCATTGGTCAGGGCC
>LSYV01000018.1:1852497-1898932 GCA_001584585.1 Gonium pectorale
ATGGGTGCCCAGCGTAATGCCCTTGCCCTTGCTGGCGTTCTCCTTGGCGTTGCTGGCTCTGCAGAACAAAGCGACTGCTTCCTTGGCTACGGGGCCATCAAGGTCGGCGTCGAGCACCAGCAGGGTAGTGTTGTCGGCGTGGTGGCTGACCGCTGGGGCTGGGGCGCCATCTAGGAGGGTGGGAGTCCGCAGGAGGCCGCTGATACGGCTTTCAGCTAAGTTCAGCAAGGAGCTGCTGTGGTTGGGGGGCGCGGACGACAAGGTCACAACAGCAGGCTTCTGAGCGGGGCGGAGGAGAAGAACGTCGGCAAGCAGGCCCACTAGGCCCACCGGCTGTTCGGGGGTCTGGAGGACCTGTGGGTGGGCGTGGTGGGGTCGGACCGCGTGCAGTGGGAGCCCGTGTGCGTACAGGGTGAGGGGGAGGACCTCCTAATCATTGAGCGACCCGGTGGGAAGTGGTCGGTGGAGGAGGCCAGCACGGATGAGGCGCAGGCCTGAGGGCGACAGTTTGATGGCTTGCTGAAAGGGGCTCGAAGGGCTGTAGGTCATTGATGGCTGCTAGCTTCGACATGGCATCTTAGCTCGACGGGTTTCACTGGCGAGTGGGCAAGCAGATGCAATAACAACATGTCCTGTCATCTTTGTCCTTCCAGGTTTTTGAACAGAGGGATATGAGCCGTTTTAGGCACGCCGCCATGGCCCCGCACGCGGAGTGGGGGACTAAGCTGGCCCAAAGCAAACCTTTGTGCGTTACAGTGCGTTTTATCGTGCATTCCTTGCCCAGCTGTGGCACCAACCTGACGTCATGGTCGTGCCGATACGGCCCGGGCCTCGTGTGGTACAATGGCTATGGTTCCATGCAGGCCCAGGCCTCCAAATCGTGCCATAAAGACCCCACTTGGGCTTTGTGCTGCAAAGCCCGTACTTGGCTTTAAGGAATAAAGCTGTCTTACTGTTCCGGACTTGCTTATGGCGGTCTTGACGATATCCGTCCTCCTAAATCATTATGCGCACCTCGAGCAGGCCGACGGCCTTCTCCTTTGGCTCCTCTGATGCCGAGAGTGAGCATGCGTTGAAGCCCATGGCAAGCTTCTCGAGCCGCTCCACCTTGATGTCCGACAGCTCATGGTCCAGCCGGATGGCCTCCTTGCTCCGGCTGGTCTATTGGGGAGGGGGTAGACCGCGTGCGAAATATCTAGCGGATAGGGAAAGCCTGGAAAAGGCCTTGCAACCACGCACGCTCGTGCCCTTAACACACAATATGAAGTGTGGAAAACACATCACCAATCTCTGCTCACACAGCCTTTTTTTTGCCTTGCCTCGCACACACAGAAGTACACAATCCAATCGTGCAGCAGCTCACCGAAATGTCCAGACTAGAAATCCGTGCATACCCGTGCCCTGCTGATGTCTGCGCCAACTCACCGGGGCATACCGGAGGTTGTCCTGCAGCTTGTGCAGCACCTGTGCAACAGCGAAGGGCAAGAACACCGGGAAAATCGTGCTAAGCCACGGGGGACAACGGCTAGCTTAGATCGAGCCCATGTGTGCAAGTGACTCGCATACCTGACAGACGCACGTCCCTGCGCATCTGTGAGCATCCGCAGATCCGTGGGTCGCCGCTCAACGGGCTCCGACTAGCGCACAATCTGAGCGACTATTTGCAAGCGCGGCGTAAGCGAGCTCTCACATACCTTCTCCGTGGCCAGATTCCCGAACACAAAATTGAGGGTCGCATCCTCATCCGCATCGCGCAGCTGGCTGCTTCCGACGGGCCGGGGCAGCTCAGCCCTGAAGTCCACCAGCATCAACAGCCGCGATGTACAAGGGCCTCAATGTACCGAAGTGAGGACGTGGGCGAAGTTGACGACTCACATCCAAATAACGCGCGGCCTGCGCAGCCTGGCGCGATACGTAATCCAAGGAACGCGTTCAGACAAGCTCATGCGACAGGCGCAACGTCTTTGCCATACCTTCACGAGAGCACAGGTCGCCAGGAAGAGCGACTTGTGCTCCTGCACCCGTGGTAAAGACCACGAGCTGCCCACAGGGCTTCCAAATGCCCCTCCCCAAGCTGCCCCAGGCCCCGGTGTTCGAATCGTTGCCCGAGGTTAACATGTGGTAAGAGCTTTGAAGGAAAACGTATGAATTGACGAAATGAACGAAAAGGAAGGAAAGCAGAGGTGTCAGGTCGAGAATGTGTACTGCTGATGTGGTCATCCAAAGTTTTCGCAAAAAACGCGGAAGCGGGCTCGCTGGTCGCCACAAGCACTGTTCAGCACAGGCATACGGTGGATGAGTGTTGGGTTGCAATGGCTCTTGGGGATCTTGATGACCCCCGGGTCGTTTGTGGCAGCGACGAGTCAGCATGCACAAGTGTCAAGAGCGCTGCGCGCAACATGTGTACGCGTCGCGCATACGCCGTCGACTGCACATGCGTTAATTACCCCCAGGAGTCACACGAAACACCGACACAAGCGCGTTGGTGCGGTGATCAGCCGACAGGCGGGGTACCTTTGCGGGTACCTTCGATCGGGTTCCGGGTTTCGTCCCTCATTCTCTGTTAACTGCTCACCGAGAACAGAACAATAGGCTGCTGCCGGCGTAGCAGAGATGCTTGTGATGTAAACAAGCGCTAGGGGCATGTTCGGCACTGTCCAGGAAGGCGCAGGCCACGCCCGGCGGAAAAAAGCCCTCCCTCCCAGGTATTTGCTATACCTGCAATGCGACAGGCATAAACGGTTGCCGAGGTTGCAGTTAACACGGCGGTTCGGCGCGGTGGGCAGGCTACTTTGATTGCATTGCTCCTGGCAAGTACCTAAAGCCATGAGGGAGCGTGTGTGTGAAGGGACAGCTCAATCAGTGAAATGGTTGCCCGTTGTTGGGGAAGTACGTTTGACGTGGGGCCGCACGGGGAAGCGCTGAACCCCACGGGCTACATATCTGCTGATGAGTGAAACAAACGCCCTCCGTCAGCAAGGCCGACATGAGTATGCTGCCTAAGCTTCAAGCGACCAAAAGAGAAATCTGCAGAGTAATATCCTAATTTTTTTGGGACACCAACCTGAGGCCAGCATTTCAACCCCCAAGCATCAGATAGGTGTGCAGCCCGGACATCTTACCTATCTGGCGCCCTCACTCGTGCCAGCGGCACGGCGGCCACAGGCAAGTCACGCCCTGTCACGCGCCGGTTGCCAGGACCCAAGGATCGATGTAGCTGCCGTCGCAGTCCCCCAACCAAAGCAGGAGCCGTGGCGAAGAGGTGAGGGTTACCAGCCGACAGAGGCAATTTGAGAATCTCGGCACCATTTGCCGCACGACGAATCCCCTGCCTGGCCCAGCGGAACAGGGCTACTCGCAGGTTACGCTCCAATTGTCACGCAGACGCTACTCGTCGTTCCGTTTGCACGCTGCAGCCACTGGGGCGGTGGCAGTGGTGCGTGTCCGCGAAATGGCAAGCACTGGTTCACACTATTCGCCAAATTGGATCGCGTCCTTTTGGACTAGCTGAATCGTGGAGCGACACAGCACACAGGCGGCCTATCCGTGGAGGGCAGCTGTCGCCCAAAAACTTTATTTATATGTTTCGTTGCGCATGTCGGTTTTATCATCATGTCTGGAGCTGCTTGAGGCACATGGAGCAGCAGACGGCTAAAAGGCTGGATTCGCCGTACGAGCAGCGCGATATAGGCGGTTATACTTTTACGGTATCGAGTTGCTTGTGAGTGTCAAAACCGTAGCCTAGCTGCTTACCACATCATGTCCGACACGTGGCAGCTAAAGTCCTGAAATAGCATGGTAAAAGCTAGGTAGGACGTTTCAGACAAGGTTTTCATTTAACCCACAACCGAAGTCGCTTGTGGTGCGGACATGGCGGCTACGGATGTGTGTCAAGCTGCGGATGTAACCTACTCCCACCGTGTTGATGACCCAGGTGGGCACACTTACGCGTAGTCACTGGGACTTGCTGCCGGTTTCGGCCGCAAGGCAGTACACGGCACGATGGCACTGGCCGCGTCGCCTATTACCCGGGTGCTGTGTGGCGGAGGTATTGCCAGCGTTCGCACGGGAAAGAGCCATTTGAAGCGTCTGGCCAATTCAGCTATAGGCACAGTGTTATCCTTGCAGGTCCTAGTGCACTCTTGTTTAGCGTCCGTTTGCTTCCTCTTTGCCCGATCGTCCTTCACCCTACTGGTCCCTTCCGACAGCCAATTACAACTGGTGCTTGGTCCCCGAGTCCTCCTATGATGCCGTGCTCTTCGCTGGGGCGGCTCTGCTGGTGGCCTGCGTCGTGTCGGGCCGCCTGTCTGCGGTGTGGGTGCTTGTGGCAGGTGCGAAACGGCTTTCAGTGCTCCTGGAATCAAATGCTCATACATGCCTATGTGTGTCTGTTCGGCGCCCGTGATGAGTCACCTAGTCCGCTTCCCCATTCTTCGACGTCCGACCCTCCTTGACCGCCCGTCCCGTGCCAGGCGCTTTGTGCGAGGTGGCGTCGTTCCGGGCCAACCTGGGCCGCTTTGGGAACAGCGTAGCCTTATGGCTGGGCGGCATTCATCCAGGGGTGAGCTACTTCTACACCACACAGGTGTCCGCATAGGCAGAGGCTGTTCCACCGCGCATGCTTGACATGGAAGGCAAACGACCAACGTGCTCGTGCGTGGTCATAGATCCGCGCGCGTACCTGGAAAGATAGGCTTCGTCTGCATGCATGACACGCAGGGTATTCCATTAAGGCCTTGCCAAGTGCTCGCATGGGCAAGGAGATGCTCTTGTTAAATCCGTGCAACTCGGTGCACCAACCAACCAGGAGGTATTCTTCTACACGTTCCTTCCGCCACTGCTGCTGGACAGCGCGGCTCGACTGGACTTCTTCATCTTTAAAAAGGTGATAACGGGGTGCGGTGCCGTATGGTCAAAGAGATACGGCATGGTTTCCTCCCTAGACCTGGCAAAGTACGCTTGTGTCACGTGCATGCGGCCGGGCGGGCGGGGGCTTCGGTGCTCACAGCAAAATGTCGCGTCCCTCGCGAGAGGAACCATGCGCGCTGCCCAAGCTTTAGCCCTGGGGGCATCCTCTGCGCTCGACGGCCTGGCTACCCGATTCCGGCTGATGTGAACCGCCGTGCCTACCATGCGCCTGCACCCGAACACAGGTGCTGGTGCTGTCGCTCGTCTTTGCCTTTGTAATGGTGTGCACGAGCACGCTGCTTGCTGTACCGCTGATGCTGTGGGGCATGGGCCTTTCCCGCTACGGATGGGGCTGGGCGGACGTGGCGTTGTTCAACGCAATGGTCGCATCGACCGATGCAGTGGCAGGTACGCTGCGGGCCTGTTGGCGGGCTGCCGAAGCGCGGGCTTTGCAAACGGGCGCGTGCCGCGCCGAGCTTTCAGGGTGCATGCCTGGTGAACGGGCAGATCGGGCAGGTATCACAAGCGGCATCGGATGCTGGGCGCCGATCCCACCACAGTGTGTGCGATGGAACACTTCGGTTTCGCAGCGAGCTGGTCGTTGGCGCCTCAGTTAGTGCAAATGGTCCGTTTTCCTGCCACTTCCATTCTCTGCCAGGTCCCTTTCCCTGTCCTGTGACACCAGTCAGTCGCGCAGCGCACAAGCTTGCAAGCATGCGCAAGCATGCGCTCAGCCGTACGAGCACATCTGACTTCTTACATGTTTTTCGCTCCCTCCCGCCGTACAGTCACGTCGGTGTTGCGGGCCGGAGGAGCTCCGGAGCTGTTGGGGGCCCTGCTGGAGGGGGAGTCCCTGTTCAACGACGCATCAGGTTTGTGAGGCTGCCGTTGGTCACCAGGCGATAAAATGACTTGGCTGGTTCCGGGACAGCGGGATCTATATCGCTTGGTGCCGCATACTGCTTGCCCGCTTGCTTGCCAGTTGCCAGTTGAAGTGCGCTTTGGCCGACCCGCTTTCCTGCTCCGTTGCCGCTGTTGCAACCCGCAAGGCATTGTGCTCTTCGACATTTTCTTGCGGAAGGTGTTGCAGGTACGGATTGGGTCCATGGAGCACAACTCTCGTGTCCCATGTGAAGTGCATGTGTTGCCGCAAAGAGTGGGCTTGCTTGCAATGGGCTGGAGGCACTCTGTGTGCCCTGGGCAGGTCGCAAGTATGCATGCAGCCCGGCGCCTCAGGGGCACATCGGACAACTTCAGAGACTCCACTCACTGACTGCTTTGATACTGCCGCAGTTCTTCGCCGTTTTCTGACGTCTTGCGCTGGTCGATTATCGCATTTCCGTTGTGCAAAATGCCTGTCTCTTTCTAGGGGCGGCGTTCAGCGGCCGAGTCCGACGACTCGGCCCGCCACGGGCGGGGCGCACCGCATTGGGCCACCGCGGTTGCCGGCCTGGCCACGTCGGCCGGCGCCCGCGCTGCCGACTCGTCAGCGCCGGGTCTACTACCGGCGCAGCACCGGCACGGCTCCCCGCCTCCGGGTCCCCGTCCGCCGGCGCCCTCTCCCTGGCCGCCCTTCCCGCTGCCACGCTGGCTCGCGGACCTCCTACCCGAGTTCGCTGCGGTGGTCAGCGACTTCGCGTGGCTTGTGGTGGGCGGGCTGGTGGTGGGCCTGGTGTGCGGCTTCATCATGAGGTAGGTTCGGCACCCCCCAGCACACCGGCACGTCATACGAGCAGACAGACGGCATTGCGCCAGTTCCAGGAGCGTACGCGCTTGGCGGCGGTGGTGCTGTATGTCGTTCGGCTGTCACATGTGCGCGTAGGGCTGCGCAGGGCTGCGGGCAGCGCGTGCCGCCGCGTGTGTCGCCTTCTACAGCTCTTGTAGATTGCGGGGGGCGCCGCTCACATCAGCATGCACTTGCTGACGGACGCTATCGGCGCGGAGGCTTGGCGCTGAAGCCATACGCTGGCACGTCTATTGTAACTGCTACCCAAGCGCGCCCTCCAACGCTAGAGCTATCACGCCACGCTGTAAATGGTCCCAGAGCGTCGCAGCCTGCGCTAGTAGCCGCCGCTCACCGCCGCTAGTCTGACATCGGCACCGGCGTGGGCCCAACGGCCGCCCAACCGCTGGACCGCTGCCTAGCCCAACCTGACCTGCCGCTCGCTGATCCCTTGCGCAGGTGGGCGCTCCGGCTGCTGCAGTGGCGGCGCCTGAAGCCGCACGTGGAGGTGTCCCTCAGCCTGGCAGCCGGCTACCTGTCCTTTTACATCGCCAACGCGTACCTGGAGTCATCAGGCGTCATCGCGGTGGTGGTGTTTGGGCTGTACGGCGCAGCCACCGGCACGTGGGGACTGTCGTCACAGGTGGGCGCGGCGGATGCGGCCCATCGTAGGATTCCATGGGATGTGCGTCGATGCATCCATGCGGTAGTTGGTGTTTGTTTCCGCCGAGCCCCGGTCGCAGACTTTGTTGAATGCCCTGGAATAGACACACGCTCGAGTGTGCTCAGGCCTCTGGCTACACGCGCCATCCGAATTCGAAACGCGGCGATGTCCCTTGCCCCGCGTGTTTGTTCATCGGGCCCGTCAACGGCGACTGTACCCCAACAATAACATCTCGGCTGTTCTTTTTGTTTCATCCCAGGCCCGGCGTGCGGGTGCGTTCGATCGCTTCTGGGACGTTCTGTCGTTTTGCATCAACGGCCTGGTTTTCTTCCTGCTGGGGGCCTCCTCAGTCAATTACTTAATCAGGTGGGTGGGTGGCTTTGGGCCTCCATGGTTCTCTCCGGCGGCAGTTGTCGCAGCGGAACAACGGAGTAGAACGAGCGGAATGGTTTGATCCGGGCAACGGCTCCTGCATGGGCTGTTTGTCCAATCGGACCATCTTGGTTGGGATAGTTGCCCCTTCCCAAGCTTATTGCCGGATTCCCGTGAGTGTCGCATTTCACCTTTCAGTCTTTTAAGCCGGGTTGTTTAGGCACCCGCTCGGAATGAACAGCCCTTCAGCTCGGGTCAAACCCCGGGGGGTGATGGCCTCTTTGGAGAGGCTCGTCCTCGCCTCACCTGCTGTCGGCTGCATGCGTGCAGGCTGGGCGAGGAGCTCGGCCCTGAGGACGGTGCGCCGCAATCACTGTTGCTGGACACCCTCATGATGGTGAGTGGTGCTTAGCGGGGCCCGGGTCAAGACGTGCAGTATCAATGCTCGCTGGGCACTGCTATGCGAACCCGCAAACAGGGTGGTAAGTGCAGCCAGCCGGGTCACTGGCCCATGGATGCCCTACCGCTCTGACTGTGACTCTCACTGCCCTGCGTGTTCCCCAATACACGGTGATCGGGTTATGTGCCTTTCCCTGCGCAGCTCCCGGTCGTGTACGTGGTGCTCTTTGCGATGCGCGGCCTGCTGATCGCCGCGTTCTGCTTCGCCGCACGGGCGCTAGCCGCCCGCCGCGCTCGTCGCGACGACGCTCTGCGCATCAGCAAGCCCGGCGCCCGCGCAACGCACGATGCCGCCCTGGCGGCCACGCCCGACTGGCGCGGTGTGGTGTTTGCCACCGTTGGCGGCCTACGCGGCGCGGTCTCCCTCATCATGGCCCAGATTGTGCTGGCGGCCATCCGCTCGTCGGAGGACCACCAGGGCTTTGATCTGGGCTTGGGGCAGCGGGCAGCGGTGGCGCTATCGGCAGACGGGCTGCGGCCCTCGCGGCGCCGCGACAAGGAGGTCACAGCTCAGGTGCGCGCGCGCCTCACCAGCTAGCGTGTCAGCGGTTTGCTTGGGACGGTTTCCTTTGAACGGGGTTTCTCTGGAATGTCGGCCCGGCACAAAAACACGGTTTGGGGACTCTGACTTTTGCCCATCACCTCAGCACAATGTGGTCACAATGTCTGATACCGTTCGCAGATGGTGGTGTGGACGTCCGGGTTCGTGCTGATGAGCCTGGTGGTCAATGCGCCGCTCCTTACTCCTCTGATGTCATGGCTCAAGCTCAACATCACGTCGCCGATAAAACAGCAGGCAAGTGACTCGAAGTGAGCTTGCTGCGCTTTATTGCTCCGCTAGCTGCGTAGATGCCAGTGTACCCCTACCGCACAGCCGCCCGCGAGATGACAGGTGAAGTGTTATTTCACATATCACATGAGGGGAAGCGAAAGTTACCCAACGGTGTAAAGGGGTCTTCTGCGTCGGGGATACTGTAGCGCTCAAAAGGTGGGCAGAAGCCAGTAAATGTCGTACACTGACGACATTTACTGACGTACAATCATGCACCCATATGCCGCTCAACCAATATGTCGGGTGCTTCTCGCTAACCCGTACAGGTACGCTCCCGTGCTAAGGCGGCGTTGCGGCGCTTCACGGCTTCAGCGCTGGCGGAGATGCGGTCTGCAGCGGAGCTGGCAGACGGCGCAGATGGGAGCGGCGGCTACGAGCTCAGCCTCATGCTGCTGCGCGGCGTTGACTGGTCGGCAGTGGAGAGGACTGTTGACCTCAGCCGGAAACTGGAGGCTGTGTTCCCAGGTGCGTCAGTGCGTATTTCTGCATCCGGCTCAGCACCCCGGGACGAAAGAATCGAAGCTGTTTAGGCAAGCGTGGTCTCTCTCTCTCTTACATGTTGGCAGCCTCCGCCAGCGACGGGGCTATCATCATCCGTCCGCCGGCCCTGCCCATGCATTCACTCAGCGTGTGCGAGTTGGCGCACGCACTATGAAAAATTGCGAAGAGTAGCACCGAAAGGCGCAGCGCGCACCACCTGCGGTAGTTAAATATGTCATCTTACAACGCAAACTTCCTCTTCAGCGCGTGCACGGCATAGCTGACTTGGATCGCGCTGGTTGCACATTTTGTATGCGAGCTGTATGCACTCGTTCTGCGTGCCTCCTGGCAGATCATCCAGCCAAACCTTCGACGCACACCATGCACATATAACGGCATGAGAAGGCTTGCTCGCGTGATACTATCAGTACGCCTGGCATGAATACCGAAAATTCTGGCTATCAGCCAGCTTTGCCGCACGCAACCTTGCGGGTCACAATAAAAGCCACCTTCTGCCTACCCCTACCCCTACCAATCGTCGATCACCTGAACTCTGCGACATTGGTAACTATGAACACAGGGCCATACCCACTGCTGCCTCTGTCGAGCCTTGATGATCCAGCCAATATACGCACGCATGACTGCATGCTGGCACTCCTACAGCAAGCATAGTGTCGTACGCACTACCTTGTGCTTACATACCCCTTCCCCAAATGCGCACTAGCCTGACCTAGCATAGCTAAACAGCTAAGCCCAAACGAACGCCAGGGAGCGCAGGTACTTGTCAGCAGAGCCCGCAAACGCTACGAGCCTGTAGCGACCCTTCTTTGCTGGGGATCCCGGGCACGGAGTCCCGATGGCCTTGCTTGTGCCACTAGGGAAACTGCCTATGTCGACGGTACGCCCGTTGCTGGTCGTGAGCTGCAAGCCGTACACCACGTTCTCGTCATAGTACACGGTCGCGTGATTAATGAACTCGCCCACCTCAAAAGAAAACTCTTTGCCTTCTCCAAAACCAAGGCCGCCGTGGTCGTCTGCCGTATCAGACCCGTACGTCACTCTTAGGCCGCTGATGGCAAGCCGCTCTTCCACGACACCCGGGGATAAGACGGATGCGACGCGGTAATGCAGTTGGGTAATGGCGTTCTGCCCCGCACGCGCGTATGCAAGATCGTCAAAGCTTCGACCGTCCCTTGCAGGGCCGTATGGGCCCATCAAGAGTGAGCACACCGTGGGTTCAGGTGGTGGCTGTGGCGGCTTGCCAATTCGCTCCAGCCACATCTTGGTGTAGTTGACACTGTTGAGGTCAATGACTTTAAACTGCGAGCAAGCGCCCGTATTAGAGGTTGTAAGACATGGCTCCTAGCGGAAGCTCAGAAATTCGCATTTTAAAAGTGTCTCACCTTGTCCAGATAAGCTTCTTCCGTGACCTTGTCTGCACATGCACAGTAGCAACAGCAGTGGCTGTTATTCTGCGGTCTGGGGCACACGCACGTTACAACTTACCCATTGGCACGCACTGCATTGACATACAGCCTTGTGTGCCGGTCCAAAGCCGTTGCACCTCCTTCAGGGCACCGGATCGTTCCACGTGCACCCATGGCACCTTGGGCCCCACACCGTTGGGAAGGCGATTATGGATGTCCTATGTAGCGGAGACGGATAGACAAAGAGCGGAGCTGGACATCGGAGGCTAGAGGAAAGGGGCAAAATGGACAGATGAGCTTGAGAAGCGACTTACCTTTGTCCAGCCCACATATGAAACCCGTACGGACGGGTCCACTGCAACCCTTTTGGAGCCTAAGCGCCTGTAATCCTCGCAGAGCAGCGACCGCTCGCTGATATCGCATTCATCCTTGTCGGTCTGCCCAGATCGAAATCGCAAGCCTACATGGACATACACACTACTATCAAGGGATTTGCATATTGCGCCATTTCAAGAAGAACAGACCTGTGTTGAAGTGAGTTGCTTTAATAAGGGCTGCGCCGTTCCAGCAGCACTTTGCGGGTATTGGCAGGCCATCATGCAGGGCCTTGAGGGTTCGTGTATCTCGTGCAATAGGTTCGCTCTTGATGAACTGCAATGTGTACGACACATACAGCATAATGTCAGACAGAGCGCTGCTTATTGCAACGCATCGCGTACTCACGGGGTTGCCTCCAACGTCTCTTGCATGCCATGTGTCTGCGGGCCACAGCATTGTACAGACTTCATGAGTCCTTCGTGGAAGGCACAGGTGGAGCAAGCAGCCGTACCAAAGAATTCAAATCTTGGCTTGGCCTTCGCGCTCTGAACACGCTGGTCCGCGGCTGCTTGCTGTGCGGCCTCATTGATGTGGACACGCGCCATGTGCTGCAATGCTGACTGCCAGTCCTGAGCCGCCCCAGCCGGCTGCACTCCCGGCTGAGTGCCAACGGCCCCAACCTGCGCTCCTGGCTGCGAACCTTGAGACCTGGGCTGCGGCGTCTGTTTTGAACCCAGGGACCCAACATATAGCCCCGCTGACGGCAACGCATTGGATTCGGCCTCTGCTGGCTGCAGAACCTGGGTTGCGGCCTGCATGGCGGGCTGCGTTACCTGGGCTCCGGCCTGCACCGCTGGCTGCAATACTTGAGCTCCGAGCTGCATCCCTAGCTTTGAACCAAGGGACCCAACGTGCAGGCCTCCCGAGTGCAGAACCTGAGGCTCAACCTGCACTACCTTTTGCAAGCCCTGCACGCCGGCCTGCGCTGCTGGCTGTGAGCCGTGGGCCCCCACCGGGGTCGTTGACGCTGATGAACCGAGGGATGAGTCCTGCACTCCTGGCATGGAAACCTGGTCACCTGACTGACCCGCTGGCTGATCGATGTCAACGAGCGCGCCCACCTGAGAAACCGGCAGCCCGGCCTGAGGCGCTGTCTGCGAATTCTGGAGCCCACTCGTTGCAGATGCCTGTGCTGTATGGGATCGGCCAGTGTCTGCACCGAGAGATCCGCCGCTGATGACTTTAGGGACAATCAACTCGGGCATTATTAGCCCGCCCGCCAGCAGCCGTCGGCCCTGGCGAGCGGCCTCCGGAAACTTAGCCTTCTTCTCTCCAATCCACACCTGTATGCGGGTTGCCAATCCCAGTGTTGTTGCGTAATCACGTCAAGCCGTGTGTGATTACTTGTCTTACCTCAAAATCCAGACCGCAAGCGATGTCTGCTTTTAGATGGCTCAAACGGAAGAGGTCGGGTGCGCAAAAGAAAACTAGCAAAAGACATTCCATGCGGCAGGGAGTTAGTTGCCAATCAAGTTGTCGTACATATGGGCAACAGCATGCCGTACATCGGCCTGACGGCAGTTCTCACCGTCGTCGATAAAAAAAATGTAGTCGTATGGCTTCTGCTTTGAACTCTCGTACAGTGGCTGCAAGACTGCATTACGCAACGAGGCGAGATACTGCGAGGACGTCTCAAGTGTCAAAATTGCCACATGCCACATGATCATGGCCGCGTCACGGGCGAACTGACCTCGATTCGGTGCTGCTTGACGTACTTGCCAGACCACGTGTCCAATACTGACTGGCGCGTCAGGGTCCCGTTGCGTACGACAAATGCCCGTATCCCTGCCGCTGCCCAGAGTGGCTCCGCCACCTCTAGCCAGGCGCCCGTCCTATCGCTGGAACCTGCCTCGTAAACTGAAATGTGTACCAATGGGTCCGCCGTACGATCCCACATGGGGTCCACTTCGTACGTCGCGTTTCGCTGGTACGCATTTATGACTTGAGGAGCGCCTTGCAACATGAGGCCCAGACGCAAGACTTCCAGTATCCAGTACTACAGGACAGGTGGGGGCGGGGAAGTCCATGCGTGGGTACAGTGCCAGCAACGAGTAACAGCAAGTGAGCAACTGCGAAGGCCCTACCGGCATGAGCGGCTCGGCGTTAAGTAAGTTTGCTGCTAGTAGGTAGCGATAACTCCCCACAGGAGCCTGAGGCGCGCCTGCGCGTAGAAGGGGGCCATGCCCGGCGGTCAGGGCGCAAACACATAAATGGCACGGGGTTGAAGTACCTGGCCGTTCCGAGCAAGACGCTGAAATCCCCATCTCCCGTATGCTAGCCACGAGATACACTGCATCTGTAAGGTGCTGCTGGACATCGCCAGAAATGCCTTTGATCCAGCGCGTGGCCTTCTTGATTGGGACGGGGGGCAGCAAGGACACCGCAACCGCCACGGCTTCAGCCACGGCCCTACGTGCTGCTGTAGATGCTGCCGCCCGGGACTTGAGGTCCTGAGCTTTGCTCATGAGCGTCTGAAGCACGGCCGTGTCGACGGGAGGCACGTTCGGCAAATGGAAAGATAGGTCCTCAGCCTCGTCAGCTAGCGCTGCGCCCACAAGTAAAAGAGCGAAGAGACTCCATCTGAGGCCTCCCCGGCGTCCTTCGGTCGCGACCATTTGCGTCCCGAGCTCACATCCAAGCCCGTAAAGCTGGCTTTGTGCGTTGTACCTAAGAAATACCGTACTAAAGCATTTCTAGCCCGACATTACGTTTGCAAATCTATACGCGTGGGTCAAGTTGTTTTGGCGGGCCAAAGACGGGCTTCCTCACACTTGTGATTGGAGTGCAACGCTGCGTCAGTTGCGGCTTGTGGTTGCGAGCTGTATGTGTGCTTGCGATGTGGTTGGATAGCAGAGTCGGTTGGCCGTGCAGACTGTTGCAGGCCATTGTGCATATCGAGCCAGCAACGATGGATGCATTGTGATGCACAGATAGTGCCCGATTTGTTAGTACTCCAGCTGCACTTGTTCGTAGAAACAGTCTGCACGCCTGCTTCGGGAAAAACCCCGACATTATACGTGCCCTGCAGCTTCCATTGTCTTATGGAAAGTGCTTCCCCATGCACCGCACCATCCCAACCGGCACGTGGAAACTAACGGACACTCGTGTCCTCACAAAACACATGGGCCACGGACAAGACCCGTATTCGATCCCCCGCCCTGCACTTAGAAACCCCCCTCCAACTCGCAGGAGCCTCGGCAGCTGTCATTTCGGCTATGTTCCCTACCAAGCCTTCAGCAGCCGACTCTGCAGCAGGAGCTGCCTCTGCGCGCTCAATGCTTCCAGCCGCCAAGCCCAATCAGATCCTTCGGCGTGCCATGAGCCGGCGGCGTTTGACGCCTTCTGGAATGGCAGGCCAGGAGCTCCGGCAGCCGCTGCTACAAGAGGAGCACTCAGGCGCCGCCGGTGGTGCAAGCTCAATAGCGCAGGTCTCCCGTCCCACAGAACCTGATGCGCCGCCCTTTGGCAATGGCCTTTCACAAACCCATCATGTAAACATCAGCGATGGAGGCGGCAGCGGCCGTGTCTACGGCGGCCGACCGGGCTTGTCCTCTGTCTTCGGCCTACCAGGGGCTGCCGACGCAGCCGCAGCCGAGCTTGCAGCCGCGCACGGGGCCAACGCCAGAAGCGCAACCATAGCAGCTGGACGGCGTCAGACCATGGAGGGAATGTTGCCTCAGGGCTCTACCGCGCAGCCCTCTCCCGGCGGGGATGCGCCCGTGCTCACTAGCAGCGGAGGAGAGCGCCTGACGATGCAGCGGCCGGGGCATGTGTTCGTGGGCGAGGCGTCCTCCGCCTCCAGGGCCGTGTGGGATGTGGCCAATCATCCTCCCCACTCGTCATCCTCGGTAACGCGCCTGAGCAGGCCGGCCTCGGAGCTGCACGCGGCTAGCCGGGTACGGCTATTGGACGAGCAGTTTGCGGCCATGCAGGTACGAATTTACGGTACGGACGGTGAGACGGCCGGGGGTAGAACGGAGAATGCAGAGGGTCTGTAGGTTGGCGCGTGCGGGGCGACGGCGTCCGGCCTGGCGCATCTGAATGGCGCAGAGACAGGCGTCCAGGTTTATTACTTGTAGCTCGGAAGTCATAATGCCGCGCCGGTGCGTGATGGCATATTCACCAAGGGCCTCTCATTGCAACAAACCGCTGCTCATGTACCCCAAACGCCCCGCAGCTCGGTGGCGAGGCGGGTGTCGACGAGTGCCCCTTCGCCTCCTACGCCTCTCGACCAGCCGTAGCCAACACCTCCCGCGAAGCACCCACCCCCAGCGTGGCGCCGTCCACCGCCCCCACCTCCCCGAGGGCGTCCTTCGCCGGCGGCCAGCAGCCCGGCCTCGCGGCCGCCGCCAGTGCTACCCCCTCCTCTGGCGTCACGGCGGCTGTGCCGCTACCGCACCGCTCGGGTGCTCGTAGCCACAGCAACCTCCGCGCCTCTCCGCCTTCCAGCGCCCAATCCGCCGATCGCAGCAGCAGCGGCTTCCTGTTCAGCCCGCCGGCAGGAGAAGGAGTAGAGCACCCCTGGGGAGTTCTGGCGCCTGCGGGGGCCCTCCCGACCGGGCACGGCCCGCACCCCGTTGGTGTGGTGGCCAGCTCCCCCGTCGCCATGGTGCTGCCGCCGCTGTCTGAGGAGGAAGGGATGCATGGACATGAAGAACATGGGATAGGCGCGTGCGGGGCGGATGGTCATGCCGCTTCGGTGGAGGGCCGTTGGCCAAGCGGCGATGGCGATGGCGATGGTGTTGTCCACGGCGGGCCGGGCCGGCGTGACTCGGGGGCGTCTTTGCACGTTCGATTTGCGTCATCTCCAGAAACCTCTCCGCTGCAACACGCCCAGCTCGTCCCGTCTGGGTCGCCTGAGCCTGGCGACGCGCGCCGCCCGCGGCGCTCCAGCGCCGGGCTCGCGGATGGCGCCGCCGTCGCTGCTGGCGGCGCCGACGCCACTCCGGCAGCTGGTTCTGACTCAGCGACATCCGCCGCCGCCGCCTACGGCGGCTCGGCCGGAATGCACGAGGGCAGTGTGCACCGCGGCATGATGTTCACGTTTGCGGGGCATCTGGGGCACACGGCAGAGAATGAGCGAAGTGCGTCGCCGGACTCAAGGTCCAGGACGCAGATCCTGGACCTCGAGGTTGCTGAGCTTGAGGAAGAGCAGCGCGGTGGGGGGCCCAGGCAAGGCGCCGCCGACGGCGCCGGTCGCAGCCAGTCCGCGGCGGGCCTGACGGCAGCCCCAGGGGACGCGGGGTTCCGGGATATCGCAGGAATCAGGGGTGGCGGCGCCGCCATCACAAGCAAGCCGCTGCAGCCGCCGCCGCAGCCGCCGGGCGCACCGGTGGAGTTCGGAGGGGCGGCGTTGCCCGGGCAGCTGCGGGAGGCGGTGCTCGAGACGGTGCACGAGGACGACCGAGAGACGCGAGAGGAGGGAGTGCTGCCGTCGGCCATGGCGCCAGCGGCGTTCGCCCGTGATGGCTCGGCGGCAGGCGGCCAGGGCGACCACGCTGCCGAGGGTGGGGAGGCCCCGTCCGCGCACGGCGCGTTCCCGCGCGTCAGCAGCGCACCGATGCTCGGGGAGGCGGCGCATCACAGCCCCTTCTCGGGCCTTCCGGCTTTCGAGTCGTCCCTGGGAGAGGCGGATCTTTCGATTAGGGCGCATGACACCCTACAGGCGATGGGCGCCAGCGGCTCCACGGCAGGCCAGCTCAGCAGGCGGCTGACGGAGCGGCAGAGCCTTCCAGAGCGCTCCGGGCCGTCGGGCCAGGGCGGTGTCGGGCCGAAGGATAAGGCAGCCGCGGGAGCCAGGTACGCCTCGGGGCAGCGGAGGTGGAAGGGTGGCGCAGGTGGAAAGGCGGATGGCAGCAACGCCGGGATCCCGGCAAGTGCAGGCGTGAGAGCGTGATGGGTATTAGCACGACGGCAGCCCTGTGCCTAATTTCTGGGCCTGCCTGCCGGTCTCGCCTCCTGAACTCCCGAGCCCCGGCCCTTGCCTTCGCGTGCGGCGCAGGCGTCCTCGACCGCCCCAGGTTCGCATGAGTCCGGCCTACGCCATCGGGGCCGGCTCACTGTCGAGCTCGCCCAGTGCCGGGGTGCCAGGTGCGCTCGCCGCGGAGCGCGTTGGGGCCAATGCTCACTTCCTTGTTGCCTGCGGCGTTACTCCCTGATGGCCCATAAGACGTGCTCATCGTGAGAGCGGAAGCGCCCCGCGTCACCCAAAGAGATCCACCCGCACCTTACCAGCCCTTCGGGCGCTCTCAGACGGTCTTGCGATCGTTGCTGAAACTGCGTGCGCCACAGCGAGCCAGTTGTGTTGGCCCCAGCTGCTCCATGCCCGTGTACTCTGCCCGACAGGCCCCAGCGTGTTGACCCGTCACCTCAGCCTGGGCCGCGCTGCGCGTGCCGCGGTCGCTGCCACCGCAGCGAGGCACCCTGTAGGCGGGGCCGCCGCCGGGCCGCCGTTGCGCCTCGGCCGCATGGCGAGCAGCCGTTGGGTCAGCGTGGACACCGCGGAGGCCTTGCGGCAGCCGCCAAAGGCCGGTCAGCGCGCGCCCGCGGCCGCGGAGGGTGCTGCGGCCGGGCGCCACGCTGTCGGCGCCATCGCGGCTAGCGCTGCCTCGCCAGCCGGAGGCGGAGGCGCAGGACACGAGGCGGGGGCGGGTGGTAGGGGGTTGGGGGCTGCGGACAGCGCAGGCGCAGGCCCGACGGCTCCACCGCGGCGCAGCTGGGCATCGCTCCAGGTGGGAGGGAGGACGGGATTTGTGCGTCCGGCCTGGATCCCCGCATGCTTCGCGCACCCGCAAAGCCGTTGCTCGCTTTCCACTCCTGCCGGGCGCGAACGGCGGCTAGCCGCAGCCTTGCCGCATTCCATGGAATGTGATATACATCTACATGTGGGGGGGGCTCCGGGGCCCTTAGCGTGGTGGTGTAAGGAAACGGAGAGCGGTCCAGCCCGTGAGACCGGCGGGGAGGCGGCAGCTCCGCTCTGCGGACTTGCATGCAAACGTAGCCAAGGTCGAGGGCTTTGAACTCTCACGCCCGGCCAACTCTTGCTGCCTATCTCCCGCCACACCCATCCTTATCTCCAGGACTTGGCGGGTCAGCAGCGAACGCTGGAGGCCTTTGGGCCGTTAGACGGTGAGCGGGCAGCGTTTGCTTCCTGTCTGGTGCGTCGATTTCGCAGGCCTTTCAAGCGAGGCTGGAGGCGTCTGTTAATTGCACCGACAATGGCTATCGGCGCATACACATACTTCGCCTGCTGTAGGGCAAGTGCAGGCGCTGCCAGGGTGGTGGAGGAGGCGCGTCATAGAAATGTGACTGCGCAACGGAAGGATGCGGGGGAATCCAGCGTAGGTATCCCCCACGGCTGCACCGCAGGTGGCCGTCGCTCTGCGGGCCCGGGGAGCGCAGCCTCAAGCGGCGCGACCCCGTACAGCCGACCAGAGACCGAGGAGCTCCTCGTGGTGGGTGGCAGCGGGGACTGGGGTCGGTGCTCTGGTGGCTCGATCTTGTGTATTTACCGGATTTAGCAGCGATGGGCCGCCTGGTGGTGTTCTGGCGGCAACCGGCAAGCCTACCTCCCGCGGACACGCAACGGGAAAGAGGCACGCTGCCATGTGCAATGGACGTGTCAGTTGCACTTGCAGCGCAAATGGTTATCCTCCGGTCCTTCTTTACCCCTCTTTGTCCCCTTTTCTTCTGTGTCTCCCCGCCCCGCGACGCGACACGACCCGCTTTCTTTCTTCGTTACCCCCAGGAGTACCGCATTCGCCTCCTGTCCGGCTTCAAGCGCTTCTTCCACGAGCAGGTGCGCCGCGGCAGGCGCGCAAGTCCACGCACGCGCGCCACACAGCACACGTTGCGCTGATACGCGATCGCATGTCAGCCGGGGCATCGTGTCGCTCATCCGTGTGCACGCCTCTGTCGCACGCACACCCCGCACCCCACGGGGGGCGGCGCCCTGCACTGACTCCGCGCCGCGTCCGGCCGCGACTTCCTGCGGCGCAGCACCTTCGCTGCCCTTCCTCCATGCCTAGCGCGCCAGCAAGCGAAGCCGGGCCCATTTCGATGGCTTGACTCCTAGACCTGGGCTCGCGCATTTGGACCACAACTCGCTCACGTGCGCGCCCCCAACTGACGCCAGACTCTGGAGGGCGTGCTGAGCCCCGGCGGCATGCGGCTGCTGTGCCACTGCTGCGACGAGGCCATGCACCAGCCCGGGCTGCCGCTGGACCTGTGGGGCACAGCGGAGCGGGAGGTGGTGGGGCGGGGCACCGTGCAGTGGCAGGCGAGTGGCCGGGGTGGGCAAGTCAGTGGGCGCGGAGAGTCCTGGATGGCCGGTGGATATCAATGTGCCGAGTCCGATCCGGCGTGCTCATGCGGGGTTTTGCCTGATGAACCTGAGCAGATTGTTTCCACACGTCTGGATCAATGCCATTCTGGACGGGTTGTGTGTTGCGCCTCCCTACTCCGCATGCCCGTCGGACCACTTGTCCGCTTGTTCCTATCCGTCGCTAGCGGCTGCCACGCGCTGTCACGCCGTCGCTTCGCCCCGGCGGTGGTACCGTCTGTTGCGGGTCCCCCAACTCCGCCCGCCGCGCGTGCGCTCGCAGTGCCGCCGGGCCATACCGTGTCCCGTACACCCTCGTTACGGCAACGGCACCGCCCTGCTGCTCCTTCCCTTCCCCCTCCCCCGGGATGGCACGCGGCCATGCGCCCAAGGCCTCCCTTATGGGAACGCCGTTCCCCTATCCTGATCCCCAACACCCGCCACCCCCCGCAGGCCTGGGCCCACCTGGCGCTGCGCCGCGTGCTGCAGGGCGCGCTGCGCTGGGACGGCTGGTTGCCGGCGCCGCTGCGCGCGCTGGCGCTCCGGCCACTCAAGTTCGCAGCAGAGGTGATGCCGCACCACTGCATGCTGCCACGGCAGCCGCATGCTGTGCCCTTGTGTGCCCGCAATCCGCTTACTCCGGACTCCGTTCGAAATAGCCCCTTTATTGCTGTGCCCCCACCCCTGGCAACCCACCCCCCGTGCAGCTGCTATCCGGGTCTCTGTCGCGGGTCATGCTGGTGGGCCTGGAGGTGAGCTGGCGCGAGTAGTCTTGCCTGCCAGTGGTGTTGCCGCCACAGGTTGCACCTCGTACGACCTGAAGCCGCACGTCGAGTAGCTCCCAACATCGATTGCAGTGTATAGAGTCCATTTAGGCCACTGTCCACCTGGGGCAAATCTGGACTGGGCTAGTGTCCAGAAATTCAAATACCCCGACTGTAAAAGCCCTGTGGCCTGTCATGCGGCACGGCCAGGTGGCGGTGGAGCTGGCCGCCGCGCTATCGGACAGCTCTCCGCAGCTGCAGTGGCTGCGGTACGCGGGCCCCGCGGGCGCCACCATCTGGTCCGAGGTGGGGCAGCAGGCAGAGGCGGTGCGGCGCTTCATCCTGGACAGAGTCATCGAGGCGCCAGACAGGTTCCAGGTAATGCGGGCCCGCCTCGGGGTTGTGGCGCGGCGGGACTCGGCGCTGCGGGACAGGTTGCGGCGGGCGCATGCACGAGCCGGGCATCTACCCGAACCCCCGGACGGCATGCGCGATGTGTATGCGCTTTCCAGTATTGGTGACTCCCCTCACCCTCCCCCGTCACATATGCCGTTCCTCCTACTACTGAGTACGCGATTCGGTGTCCGCGACGCGACCCGTTTCCCTTTCTTCTTTTTTATCCCCCGTGCAACCCCCCCCCCCCTCCCAACCGCAGGCCATCCAGAGCCACCGCGCGGCGCTGGCGCTGCTGCGTCAGCAGGTGGCGTTCGTGCGCTCCATGCACAAGACGGGCCTGGTGGACGGGGACGAGGCGGAGGCGCTCGCGGAGCCCATCGAGCGACGCATCTGGCGGCTGGAGGCGCGCGGCCCGAGGTGCGCAAAAGGACCGAGTGGGCCGGGACTCTGCCACAGCCGCGGCTGGGTGTTGTGCCGTCTACTGGACTCGAACTGTTTGCCATGTAGGGGTTATCGCGCCGCGAGGGCTTTGTAGTTACCTCCACCGTGAATTGCCGTCCTTTTCGCGTTTCTCGCATGCGATTGAGATCACGAACACGAGCCAGCTGCTCGCCCGTTCGCTGCCGTGCCGTCGCCTTGCTGCCAGTGACGTCGTCGTGCTCATGTGTGGGCATGCAGATGGACGCAGCCCAGCCTGAGCCAGGTGCTGGCCAGCTGCGCCATGCTGCGCGGCGTGCCGTCCGGCGGACTGGAGTGGCTGCGCGCGTCGGGCGACCTGCGGCCCTTCGCGCGCGGCGCCGACCTGACTCACCTCATTGCGAGCGGGGGCATTTTCATCGTGGTGCTGGGGACCGTGCGGGTGGGTGCGGGTGGGTGCGGTCGTCGGGGCATGAGAGGGTCCGGGCTTCAGGCATCATGACCAGATGCGGGCTAGGTGACCCCAACATGCTTCCTGGGAATGCGAACACGTGACCGCACGTGACGCATGCGAGGGAAACTGGGTGGGCTTGGCGTTCGGAGCTCCTGGGAGACGCCACATGCGCATACAAGGGGAACACATGGCTGAGTGACCCCGCAGGTGACACTGGTGCCGCTGCCCTCGGATTCGCCGTCGGCTCCCAGCGCCGCCGCGGCGCCAGTGGCGCCGGCCGCCTCGGGCCCATTGACCGCCAGCAGCGCTGCCGGCCAGACCGGCGCCGACACGGAGGCGATGCCGCCAGCGCCGCCGGCGGCGGCACCACCGCAGTTCTATGTGGGCGTGGGCGGCGTGGTGGGCGTGAGCACGGCGCTGGTGGGCCGCGCAGTGCCGGGCATGGCCGTGGCGTCTGCCGTGGCGGAGGGCAACTCGCTGGGCAAGGGGCCCGTCGTGTTTGCGCTGTCGCCCGCTGCGGTGCAGTACCTGCGGGCACGGGCGGCGGCGGGGCAGCCCGATTTCGCGCTGCTCATGCTCAACATGTACCGGTAGGTAGCGACGGCCGGTGTGGTGCTTCAAGTCGCGTGCAGGACTGCTCTACTTTCTCGCTTTGACTCTGAATGGTGGCTTCTGTTATTTGCGCGCCTTGCTTTGGAGCACCACGGCCGCTGCATACCGGTACAGACCCTGCGACTCATTAGGACTGGCGGCGCCGCTGTCGACGACTTGCCCGTGCCGTGGGCCGTCCTCCATCCCGTAGTTTGGTTGGAGGTCACGTGCTGGAGCGGCAGCGGGCGCCCTTGCTGGCAAGCATCGCAGCGCTGCTGACCGGGGCGGTGGCGGCCGCCTTCCGTGCGGGGGGCCGCAGGCGCGCCGCTCGCCTGCGCTGGCTGCTCGTGCGACAACAGCAAGGGCCGGGGGAGAGGTGGGTCGTGGCAAGGCGGTATGCGGGTATGTGTGCGTTTGAAGCCTCTCCACGGACCAAGGTGGCGCCCTTCGCCCGGCCGCGAGGGGTGGTCGGCGTTTGCTTCGGACGGCACGGACACTCAGCATGCCGTACAGGAGGCCGCTTCGCCTTGTCCCTCCTGCAGGAGCAAAGCCACCACAAGTCTTCGCCGTAAGCAGAAGGCCGTATTGGATGAGGTGTACGACGCACCCGCTGCGGGCTTGCTGGTCCGGACGCCTTCGCGACCCGTGGGTCACCTGGCGACGACCAACACCGGGGGTGGCGTAGATGCCGACGGGCGCAGCAGCAGCAGCGACAGCGCAAGCGTGTTTGCTGAGGAGGACGAGGACGAGGACGATCTGGAGGGCAGCTGGGGAGGCGCCGACGCCAGCTGCAGCGAGGATACCTCCAGCAGCCAGGGCCACAGCACGCGGGCTGTTGCTGCGGCTCTGGCAGCGGACGAGCTGCTTAGCCGGAGGTAGGGGATCTTTTGCGTGCGCAGGTTGCCACTCGTTTGTCCGCGCAGGGGTGTTCGGAAAGCTAGCCGAGTGCCCGTACCTCCGCCTTGCCCCGGCCTGCAGCGCGCTGCACTTGTTGGTTACTGATACAGGTCTCCAAAGCCCAAGTAACCTAAACTGACATCACGGGCTCCTTGAAGTGGCGCCACGCCCGTAAACATGCGCGCAGGTGCCTGGAGCGCGCCGCCGAGATCGTGGAGGCTGTGCGGCAGGGCATCAAGGCGGCGTCGCTGCTGACGCTGCAGCCCGGCCAGGTGCTCGTGCAGCGCTCCACGCTGGTGCTCGTCAACGGCTCCCTGCTGCAGCACCAGCCGCACCAGCAGCCCATGCAGGCCGGGCGGCAGGACAGCCACGCCAGCGGCGAGGGTGGCGCGCCGTCGCGCCCGGCATCTGCCGCCAATGGAGGGGACGTTGGCGGCGGCAGCGGGACGGGCGGCGCAGGTAGGCGCCCTAGTCGCCTTCCGAGGCGAAGCAAGGATAGATGTTATGTTCGACGTCACAATGGATGTGCCATGCATTTTGCGCGCGCTGCCTCGCACCTGGGCTCGGTGTGCGCATGTCGCGTCACTGCCCTACCCGCATCTAATCGCGATGCTTGCTGACGCCCCGCCGCTCAAGTGCTCGCCGTCCTCACCGGCTGAAAGGGGTTGATGCCCGGCCCGTTCCCGGTCCACACCCTTGCCCTGTACAGCGCGGGCGGTGCGGCAGCTTTCCTTCCCCGTCATCAAGCCACCCACGCTGTTGTTGTGGCTGCCTGACCACTGCGAGCCCGCCGTGGCCCGCATCTTCAAGCAGTGCGACTCCATGTCATACACGGCGGGTGAGTCAAGGGTGTCGCCAGAGGCTGTGGAAGGGGCTGTTCCCGACGTGGCGGGTAGGTGCAAGATCACGGCAGGGCAGGTACCTTGGTGTGGAAGAGGGGGCACATGGGAAGGATGCATTTCCCGCACCCACCCGGTTGCACAGGCGCGTTGCACGGGCCCAACGCGGAGAGCGGGCTTCGTGTTGTACGGCGCTGGAAGCTGAGCACCACCTGGGCCCCATTTGGCTGGATCCCCGCAGGAGCCCTTGGCGCTACAGTCATTGTGTGCGGCGGCGAGGCTGACGAGACCTCGCCGTACAAGTGAAGCAGACATGGTTTGCACCAAAAACCGCCATCCGGGGGGGGGGGTCGACAGTACTGACGGGCAGCTATGGACAGGGTGGACAGGTACGGGCGCTCGCCCTTGACTCTATCGGGTTGGTGCTCTGTGTTAATTTGGCGTGAGTTAGTTTAGTCGCTGCTTTCGGTTGCTGCTTTCCTTTAGTTGGTAATTCTCCTGGGTGGGCATGGCTACCGGGCGGGCCGGCCAAATCAAGCGGCATGCACAACTAACCTAGCCCTGCTTGACGCGTGTGAATTACCTCGTCACTGGTTGCAACAGCTTCATGCCAGGGTCTGTGCGACGGTGCTGTTGTGGCTCTTCTTGAGGATATGCGCTGGCCACCACGGTGTAACATCACTGTGCTTGTAAGCTCCATAGTAGCACAAGGCGGACGAGACATCAGATCCTACCTAAACATTGATACCGAAAGCGCGGCGCACGAGAGCGAACTTGTAATCACCCATCCATTTGCTTCACCAATCAGGTACACCACTTCGGCGCACCGCACCCACCGCATGGATCGCGAGCCGCAAAAGCTGACCGCCGCAGAACGCATCGGCTCCCAAACTCAACGGCCATACATCCATGCATCTTCCGATACGCCCGCTCTGCCCACAAAGCGAGCACATGACGACCTCGATAACAAGTCAGGTTCACGCATGCTTGGGTGGGCACGTATACGCTACCGCCTAAAGGAGATGCGCCTGATCACGCCGCCCGCTGACGATGAACTCAAGAAGCTAATGAAGGCCATTCATTCTTCGCGCCAAAAGCCTGTGCGGCACCAAGCCTGTCCAGTCCCACACGAGTAAGATGGACGACAGCATGTACGTCAAACAACACCATACGGCCAACGCCCATGCCAACAACGTATTGCCCTGTCATTCAGTTGAAGTGCCTCTCTTGACCTAGATTAGATGCAGCTGCTACGGTAGTATGCGCCACGCGATTTCCCATGCTATCCTACTGGCACTTCTTGCACTTGCTTCCATCCAGGAAGCCAACGAGTCAATGGGTCATCAGTGCACCGTCGGAATGCTCCCACCGCCGCCGCCAGCCTTCACGTGGCTCGCAAATGCCAGTGCCGTCATGAGGTCAAATACGCAGAGCTCACACACCTGCCACGCCAATCGCCGTCCTAACACGAACACGCAACAGACTGCCTCCACAACCCAAACCGAACAAAGTCTGGAGATGTCGTCCGGCAGTACGGATCGAGGGGTTGCCGCCATTAGCAATTCATAGTGCAAAGCGTGTCCTTCAGACACCCGAAATCAGATACAAAAGTTTGCTGATTGTAGCATCTGGGGGCACGGCTCCGTGCCCTTGGGACATGATGGCGCTCATCACTCGAGACCCCCGATTCACTCCCACGGCCCATGCGTCACGCGACCCTCCCACGCACACACGAACACACACAGAACCAAAATAGTTTCCCGTACGCAACGCGTCGCCGCGCGCGCATGCCCCAAAGCCTTACCAAAATCCTTGCAGTTGCCACACCGTAGGCCAAGATTGACACTGAGGCGCCATGCGACGGACCTGGTCCAACGCGTTAGGCACGTTCCCGGCGTCCACACGCTACGCCCGACACACCTTGCGCCGCGGCCCCACACAATGCCCGCCGGCTACCCCTCCATGTCCTCATCGTGCGGCAACCGCCCCTTAACATACTCCGTTACCTTGGTGGCAATGGCGCCGTTGGCCAGCTTCCGCGCAAAGGCCGAGTTGCCAGACGTAAACGACCGCTGGCTGGCCACGCTTGGGCCGCTCCCGGCGCCGGCGGCGACGCTTGCCGCCGCGGCAGTACGCGCGAGCGCCGCATCGCTGCCCAGCCGCGCCAGCTGGTGCCCATCGTCCCCGAGCACGCCGTTGAGATTGCGGTTCACCAGGCTCTTGGTCTTGCCCAGGCCGTTGCCCTCCCGCCCGCCGCTGTCGGGCCCGTCCGCGTCGCGCGCCGCCAGCGCCGCCCGCCCAACGCCCGGCACCTTGCCCGGCCGGTGGTAGACGGTCATGCTCTGCTGCGAGAGCTCGTCGCGCAGGTTGATGCCCCCGCTGCTCTTGTGGGTGGAGGAGGAGATGGAGCTCTCGCGCATGAGCGGTCGCAGGTCCTCCGGCGCCATCATGCGCACGCGCGCGGCCGCCGCGCTGCGGGCCATGGCCGACGCATTGGCGCCGCCGGAGCGGCTAGTGAAGCTCGCGCCGCTGCTGGGCGACACCTCCAGCGGGCCATCCCGGTCGGCGCCGCCACCGGCCGCGTCCTTGCTGCCGGGCCAGAGCTTGCCGAACATCTTCCCGGCGCTGCCGCCGCCGCCATGCTTGTGATGGCTGCTGGTGGAGACGCGCGTGTCGTCCATGGCCTGGTCCCCGTAGTCTGGGAATGCGAGCAGGGGCAGCGGAGTAGAGGCGTGTCCCTGCAGCGCCGCCAGCTGCGCCGCCGCGGTCGGCAGCGGCGGCACCGGCACCGCGCCCGCCTGGCTAACGCTGTTACGGCGGCTGTGACTGGGGCTGTTGAGCCGGCTGCTGGGCCGCGGGGCGAGAAGCGCAGCCTGTGGTGGCAGGAGGGCCGGTCACGAATGGGGCATTCGGCGTGCATGCGCAGCAGCGAGCGCCAAGTCACGGCCCGAATCTTGGCCACGCCCAGCATATGCTGTAGACGAGTCGAGAGCAACTGTCCTTTTGTGGCATGTTGCGCTCATTGCTGTAGCCGACAATGATGTGAGCTGATTGCAATCATCGTGTGTGCGCGCACTGCCTGTCGTCAGGAAGCCTACCTGCAGAGGGCTGAGGTGTTGTCCGCCGAACGACATCGATGGAGCGCGGGCGGGCGGGAGGAACGTGTCGTCCGACAGCACGCCGCTTGCCGGACGGTGGAACCCTGGCGCCACCTCCTCCCGCACCAGCGGCTTTGGGCTCAGCGGTGGCGCCGGCATCCGCAGCGACGCCGCCGCTCCACTAACGCTGGAGCTTACGCTGGTGTTCACCGGCGGGATAAAGCTCGCCATGCGGTGCCGCGGGGGCTGCGGGGTGCCGGGCCCCGGCGGCATTACCGGCGGCTGCGCCGTGACCGAGACTGACGAGGGCCGGGCAAGCCCACCGCTCGTCCCGCCCCTCGCAGTGCAAGCTGGAGACATGGGCATAGCGTCGCCGTAAGGACCGCCGCCCGCCGAGGTATCGCTGGCATCCAGCGGCTCCAGCGACAGAGGCGGCGGCGAAGGCCGCGGGCTGATGGGCCCTAGGCGTGAGGCCAGGTTTCCTGACGGCCCAGCCTGCACGGATGAGGACAAGACAGGCCAGCCAAGGATACTAATGAGCAAGGAAATGAGGGGTGGATCCGACCTTGGTGTAGAAACTCGCAATCGCCTTGCCGACGCTCGGTATTTCGCATTGCTGCAAGGTCTGGGCTCACAGCTTGCGGTCCTAATGTTTCGATCCATGCAATGTGCGCGTTCACGTGCCTTGGCTGTGGGCATACGAAACCTGACTGACCATGGCTTCGCCGTGGATGCGCTTCTCCATGGCCCGTGATGTTCCAAACCTCAAGATCCGCAGCGCTGGGGATACCATCGAATTTTCACTATGACCATGTGAATTCTACATGATTGGAAACATTTTTCCACTTCATCCACCGTGTATGGCTGTGCCCAGCTACAAGAAGCAGCGACTTACCGCCACGGTTCGTGGTGGAGCGCCTCCCCCGCTGATGCTCGCGCTGCTGGCGACGCTGCCGCTGCGCTCCATGTCCGCCCCGCCCCCGCTGCGAGGCCCCGTGCCGAGCCGCAGAGACGCCGCAGAGGCGGCCCCCGGCGGGTGCGGGTTCTGCGCTTCGAAGGAGCGAATTGTGGGATCTGATATGGAATCATGCAGCCTGCCGTCCGCGCCCGTAATTGGCTCCTGCGAACCCGGCATGGCCTGCGGTTGTAAGCTGGCACTGGTCTTGAGCACAGCGTTTTGCGGCGACCGCAGCTGGACGGGCGGCTTTGGGGGGGCGCCGTCCTGGCCCCCGCCGTGGTTTGAGTTCACAGAGCTCTGCTGCATGAGCGTCCGGCTCGCGGCTGGGGGCACGGGCGCCATACTGGACGATGAAGTCGGCGGCCCCATGCCGTTCACGGAACTCCGCACAGGGCCGTCCCGCTCCTCGCTCATGAGCGAGACGCTGTTGCGGAGGCGCGAGGGCCCGGGGTTTGTCGACGCGCCTGTTGATGGCTGGCGGACCACATAGGGCTGCACCCACGCGTGCTGCATGAGGTCAAAGATCGTCGGGCGTTGCGAGGCGTTCTGTGGAAGGGAACGGGGTGGGGAAGGCCCGGAGGGGAGGCAGCTCAGAACGGCTTCCAGGCACGAATCGCGATGAGAGGCCAATGCAAAGCGTTGTTATATCAAGCAATACGCAAACACCCCGGCCCGATGTTGCTTGAGCAGCACAAGGACCTCACGTGAGGTTAGAAAATCTGAATCTGAACTCTGTCGCTCGCGTACCTTGCACAGAGCCAGCCCGATGAACTTCTTTGCCTCCTCCGTCATCCAGCTGGGGTACTTGGGATCCTTGTACATAATGTGTTCATACGTGGCGGCCCGACTTTCTTGCTCGAAGGGCGGGTACCCGACCAAGAGCTCGTACGCAAGGATGCCCACAGCCCACGAGTCCACCTGTGACGTGTGCGAGGCGGCGCACTTTCAGCCTCCCGGTTCCTACTAATTGGCAGTTATATGCGCTGCTCTAGTCCGCCAACTCCTTGTATAAATGTGGACTAGCAAGGCAGGCAGCCATGGCTACCAAGCGCTCTTGGTGCAAGAACTTCCCCGCGTGGGGTGCATGGAATGCGTCTGCTAGAACGACAGCCGTCATCCAGGACCGCGGATAAGCGCTTCGGGCTAGCATGCTCGGAATGCGCCTTGCACGGGACTGCAGAACTTTGGCTTTACAACTCCTGCCCCCCGTACATGTTGCATTGCCCCCACTGCAGATTTTCAGCAGGCGATCGCCCATGGCGGGGGCGGGCCGTGGCGAAAGACGTGCCGCCGGGTGTACAGCTCATCACTTGCCTGTGCCGTGTACCCCAAGAGCACTTTGTCCTTGTTCTCCTCCGGCCGACGCTTGTCTGGGCAGACCAGCACCTCCGGCGCCATGTAGTCGAGCGCTACAAGTATGCCAAGGAGGTGCAGGTTAGGCATGCGCATGGACGGAGTTCTCAACAGACGCTCAATGGCCGCCAAGCACCCGACTTACTTCCTGCGCGCGTCACAGGCCGCTCGTGGTTTATATTTATCGAGAGGCCGAAGTCCGCGACCTTGATGGTCTTATTGGCTCCAAGGAGGATGTTCTCCGGCTTGATGTCCCGATGGATGATTCCCTGGACAGCAAGCATCGCGGTTAGTCCCTGGACCCAGAGGCGACATGCCCACACATCCACTGCATGCCTGCTGCCTGCCTGCCCGTGTGCGTGCCCACCAGCCTGCCCCAGCAGCACCGACCCACCTGGCTGTGGAGGTATGCCAGGGCTGACAGGAACGGCACGATCACGTCACGCACGGCGTACTTCTCCTTCAGCTGCCCGCCCCCCTTTTTGAGGTCCTCAAAGAGGTCGCCGCACACGGCGAATTCCTGAACCATGTAGACGTGCTTCTCGTCCTCGAAGGCCGCAAAAAGGTGGATAATGTTTTCGTGGTGCAGGTTTATGTGCAGGCGGACCTCCCGCTCGACCTGGTACCTGCGTGCCGGCCGCGTGGGTCCACTCGGGCTTCAAGCTTGGCGGGGAAAGCACGGGTGGGCGGCAAGCACAGCGGTGGGTGCTGGCCCATGCTGTGAAACCCAGCCCAGCGATGCCAGAACCGGCACGCCCCACAAACCCTTCCTACCGGTTCAGTACGCTGAGCTTCCTCTTCCGGTACAGCTTCAGTGCAACCTGGACGCCGCTGATACGGTCCGTGGCCATATACAGGAGGGAGGTCTTTCCACGGTACAGCTCCTTGTGGAGCTCAAATTGCTCAACGTGCCTGCAACGGGTGGCGCAGGGAGGGCTCGTGGGCCACCACCGTGAGCCCAGGAGGGGGTTCGCATGGGGCGCACATCACTCGGCTTACCATTCGCCGTTGCTGCGCACCATTGCGCCGGGCAGGTGGGGCGACACGCATATCGTCCGCTGCTCCGGCCCGTCCGATACATAGATGCCGTCGTTAGGGCGAAAGACTGCAAGGCAGTACCAAGCCGTTCAGTTCAGCGGCAGGCGCCGGGCGAACGGACAAGGGTGGCCGTAGTCTTACAGTGCAGGTTGGCCGTGTTCACGCTCTGCTCGCTTCCTTCGTCGGCCTGGCTCCGGCTCGGCGATTCGGCCATTCAGCAACCCCGCCTCCACTCCCCCAGACGGGAGGGCAGAAGAACCCTATCAATAAGCAGGCATTATCTGTGGGCGTCCAGGGGTTAAGGGCTTTCTCGTCACGCCGCGGGCCTTAAGGACAAGGCGCTTGGCCACACGACCGCGCATACATGCAGGCTCATGCAGAAGAAGCATTAAGGAAAGGACAGTTTTCATTGCCAAGCCCAACACGGGCCCGGGAGGAAGAGGCACACTCGAGCGGTTTGCGTCGCAGAGCCTCAGCGACCCACCTTGTTCCTGCTTCAACGCTGCTATCCTCAATCGCGACTCCACTCAGCTCGCAGGCTCTGCCCAAACCAGGAAAGAGTTAGATGCCTTAAGGCCCCTGGTCCCGCGGCCCCCTACTACGCCAGCCTGCTAAGCATAGAAAACTACGTCCGTAGACCACGGCGCGTTGGCGTACGTGGTGTGGCAAGCGAAAAGGCGACCCCCCCGGTTAGGTTGGAGCACCGCTTGCTGTAACTCTATAAACTTGAAAAGAACAGTGATACTCCTGTCCGAGAAGCGCTAAGCGGGCCGCGGAGCCGCGGCACAGGTGCGCACACCAAAGCCGTACCGTACCAGCACCGAGCACGTAGCGCTGCGTTGCCGGTTGCCACAGTGGCATGCGTCATGCGAAATCTTGTGCAGTTCTTGCTGCATGAAAATTAATTGAGTGCTGCCCTGCACCATGCTGAGGTTTAAAGGCTGCCAGCACTTCAGGCAGCGCCTAGTTTGCTCAACGCTTTCAGGTCGACCGATTCGAATAGATGATATTCGCGCCGCCGACCCCGAGAGCCCAGGGCTTAGGGATTTCGAGGCGTCGTTTCTGCGTCTGCTGGAGAAGCTAACAAACGGATGTGTGGTTGAGATCAACGAGACAGGTGCGGTCGTCGCACATTGTGCTCCGGCGGGCATATTCTGTCGTTCCGACGGCTGAGCCGACGGAGGGGGCGGCGGCGGCGACGGTGCACGCAACCCCTTGCGTCACCCCAGGCGCCGCTGAGCCACGCGTGTGGGGGGCTCATGCGGATGCTGGCCCTGCAGGCAGGCGGGCGTCGAGGGCGTCGTTAGCGGGTTTGCCAGGGCTCGGCGCCAGGCACTTCGGGCCATGCGTCCCCGCCGCTCAGCGGGAGTTTACGAGCCATCCCCAGCCTCTTGCGCGCCCTGAACCAGGCATCGATGCAGCGCGCCTTGACACCTGCAACTCATTTCCTCCGCCCCCCTCTGCCCTTGCAGGCACGTCCCTGCGCTACCGGCCCGGCGTCGTTGTGTGCGGCATGGGGCTCTCCCACGACTGCGGCACCAGCCGGGGCATAGGCTACTTTCTCGAGCCCCTCCTGGTGCTGGGCCTGTACGGAAAGAAGGTAGGGGCTTGCTGCCATGAGGAATCGTGGTTTACCCTCGAGCCTGCAGTAGTGGTGGTTTGCTGGTTCCCAGCATTGCGTCTTGCGTAGTGTAGCCGGGGCCCCGCCGCAGGGAGGGGGTGGCAGCAAGCAGGAAAGTGAGTCTTCTGCGGGGAATGGGGAATGGGGGGGGGAAGCCCAGAACCGTCGTGGCATGAGGGCCTGGCGCAGCGGGCGATGCCGAGGGCCCACGTAATCTGGACAGCGGTTACTGGCGCTTAATGGGGACCAGGCTGCCCATGCTACCACGGGGCCTGCCCCCTCCGTGGGGTGCGTCGGCCAGCCGTTGGGCGGGTTGTGTCGAACAACGCTGCGGGGCGCATGTTTGGGTCGCGGCACGCGGGGCATTACCCCCATCGCTGGCAACGAGGAGCCGACTCCACACGGCCTGCCCTCCGGCACCCACCCACCGCCCGACTGCAGGCGCTCTCCATCACGCTCAAAGGCATCACCAACGACTCCACGGACCCGGGGGTCGACACCTTCCGCACCGTGACGCTCCCACTGATGCGAAAGGCGCTGGGTGAGCCCCGTGGCGGTGCGGCAGCGCGCACGATCCGGGGACGGCTTGATAAAACGCATTATTTCAATGTGAATGGTGTTCCGGTCATGCGGCGAAACACAGCGCATCCCGCGCACGTCGCACCTGGTGGCTTCCTTTGCTCGCGGGCCGTCCCATTCCGGTGCCCAGGGCTGGAGGCCCCCTGCTGGCAGTGCGTCGTCGCCGCCACGCTCGCGCCCTGCCCATTTCCCTTTACGCGCGCCTGTCACCTCTCAACGCTTTCTCCTGTTACATGGATCTCTTCCAACGTATTCGGTCTGTCCTGTCGTTCCATGGCTGGAGGACGGCAGCAGTAATCATGCGCCACAGTCGCCCTCACCACGAGCCCCGGCAAGCAAGTTGACGCGTAACCCCTGCCCTGCGGTGCAGGGTTGGAGGACGGCCTGGAGCTCCGGGTCGTGTCCCGGGGCGCCGCGCCAGGCGGCGGGGGCGAGGTGGTCCTTCGGGTGCCCCTGGTGAAGGAGCTGGGGCCCATCAAGCTGGTGGATGAGGGTGGGTTCGCCGCGGCGGGGCAGTGCGAGGCAGTGAGGCAGGGCGCGCGGGGGCGCACCCGGCGGGTTCGGCCATGTTGAGAGGCAGCGGTGCTGTGGTTAGCCGACTGCCGGAGTGCGGGACCTCGGTGGGACGGGCCGCTCGCGGTCTGTCGGAGCAGGCCGGGGAGCGGAGCGGGGTTGACTGTCGCGTGTGTTTGTTGACGGGCCAGCGTCTCTGGGCCAGTGCTTCCCAAACCTGAGTGCGGTCCCAAACCTGGTTTCATGGAGCTGCACGAGATCTGCCTGGCCTTATGTAACCCGCCAGCGCACACGTGCCCGCCCCTCAGGCATGGTCAAGCGTATACGTGGTGTGGCGTTCAGCATGAAGGTGTCGCCCCAGGTACGCGCCGCCTGCCCGCGCCGAATGCTGCTGGCTCCCAGCCCGCTCCTGTGAAATCCTGTCTTTCGGAGGCCCCCGTCCCGTGCCCTCTTTTATGCACCGACTGCCATCCCTGCTGCCCGCTCGGCGACCGCGGTGCCTGGAGGGGCATGCATCGAATGCTGCTGGCGGCCAAAGCGGCTGCGGGGCAGTTGCGGCGCCCGGTTTCCCGTCGCGGCCAACTGCGCTGCCGCAGCCGCCGCTCGTTGGCTTCTGCACAACCGCTATAATAGCTGCATATGAGTCACGGCCCGGCGTGGAGTCAAGGTGCCGCAACTGTCAACTGCTCCCTCTTCCTCCTGCATTCCCTGCAGATCACCAACCGCATGGTGGACGGCGCGCGCGGCGTGCTCAACTCGCTGCTGGCAGACGTGTACGTGTTTACGGACGCGACCAGCGGCGCGGCCAGGTGTGCTCGCGTCGGGAGGCAGGAGGACGAGGAGAAACGGGCGAAGGGGAGTAACAAGACGGGGAGTATTCATTGGGTTCGCAGGCGTTACCGTGGGGGATTGGGAGGGGTCAGGCGCGGAGGTACGGAGCAACCGAGTGCACACAGCGAAAACGGCTGCCTTTGCGCAGGGCGGGAGTGGATGCGATGCAGTAAGCGAATTTAAAGCAACGCGGCGGTTGGCGCTGCCCCGTCGGCGCGGTCGCAGCGGGGTTTAGCCCGTCATGCCCCAGTCGAGGTGGGCGGGGCGCAGGCGCTGGTGCTGGCGGTGTCCCCGCCAGGCCCGGCGTAAGAGCTGAACACCTGAAATCCGGCTGCGTTTCTTATTTTCGTATTTGCTCCTTCACCCTGCAGCGGCAAGAGCCCCGGCTATGGGATAACGCTGGTGGCTGAGACCACCTCGGGCTGCCTCATCAGTGCAGAGGCCTGCCACTCGGCGCCACGATCACAGGTGTGGCTGGCAATGCTATGTACGGAAGAATGTGTGTACGGGAAAACTTGTAAGGCTGGGCGCAAAGCGGGACGACGTGCCGGCGACTAGTAGCGTTACGACCCTCGTTCGCCATTCCATGGTTTCCGGTTTTCCATCCTATGTACGCGCAGGAGGATGTCGCCCCGCAACGGGACGCGGGGAGCGCGCAGCAGGTTCCCGAGGACATCGGCACCACCGCGGCGCACTTGCTGCTTGAAGAGGTAAGCCTCGTGAGAGGCTGGGGCGGCGCTGCGGGAGGAGGCGCCGTACACACAGCACCACATGTATACGGCGTTTTGAGGCGACGCACCCGCATGCTGCATATGCCTACGTACCCTTGCCGTACCAACTTGTAAACGCCATGGGCATCTCGTTGTTTTTGAAGTTTCTCCAGTCCCAGGGTGACGGGCTCCGGAGCCAGTCCCAGGGTGACGGGCTCCGGGGCCCGCTGCCCGACGGGAGGAGCCGGGTGACGCAGGGGACGCGACAGCTGCGCCGCCGTTACCGCTGTAGCGCCCGATCGGGTCGCCAGCGGACCCCGACGCACGGTCGCAGCACCCGGCACTTAACCTGTTTACGTAACCTTCCTCCCCCTCCCTGATAACCGACAATGAACGGACCCCCCTGCTCCGCTGGCAGGTCCGGCGCGGCGGTGTTGTGGACGGCAGCCACCAGGGCCTCATGCTCCTACTATGCGCGCTCGGGCCGGAGGTGTGTGTTCCGGGGTCACCGGCATTCCGGCCTCCGACAGCTGCGTCGTGAGCGCTGCGCCACGCGCGGCCGGAGGGTCAGGCTGAGCAGCGATGGGGCGTACGGGCAGGCGGGATTCCGTATGCGTGTGTGCGGTGGGCCGCCAGACCTACCGGCGCTGGCGGCCTGACGCGAGGCTCCCCTGGAAAGCGTCTGGCTCGGTGGGATGTTCTTTTTTAGGGTGGTGTCCTTGTGCTGGTGCCATGTACCAGATATTGCAATTTAGGGGCTGCACGCAGACGGTACACCTGTGTTGGGTTGCTTGTGGAGGCGCTCCGTTGCCCGTGCCCGGGTTTCTATGTAGCTTCTCCTGTGAGCCACGGCCCTCGGGCGTGCCCTTCCTGCACGTGCGAGCGCCGCCCTTTCCTCCTATCGACCTATCCCCTCCCCTTCCCTGCGCGCTCTAACTGGTACTCCCCTCCCTTGCCCTGCCCTCGCCCTGTCCTGCAGGAGGCCAACTCGCTGCGGCTGGGCCCCCTCACCCCACACGCGGTGCGCACGCTGCGCCACATCCGCGACTTCTTCGGCGTCACCTTCAGCCTGCGGACGGAGCGGACCTCCAACACGCTCTTCGCCACCTGCGTGGGCGCCAACGTGCGCAACGTCAGCCGCCGGGTCACGTAAAACGTGCGACCCCGGGGGAGGGCGTGGGGCGTGGCCCGAGGGGCTGGCGGGCGTCGCCCGAGCCCCTGCGCGGTCGTGCCACGCGCGTTTGGCCTAACCGTTGTGGCCTAACCAAGCGCTTGCTGCATGGTTTCGGGAATTTCAACGAACGAGCGGTCTTACGGGGTGCGTGTTGCGCGCGCGGGTTGGCGTCGCTTGGACCATTTGAGGGTAGGGTTACCTCGTTTTACTAAGAGCATTTCTGCGGAGGCGGAGGCGTGAGGTGTCCTGGGTTAATCCGAGGCTCCGAAGAGCGGCATGGGATTGACGCCTGGCGGCCCCGGGCCCCACTTGCCGCAGCCTATGGCGCGGCGGCCAATGCACGGTTGCCTCTAAAGTTTTTCCGGTTCGTTTGTGGTGCGACCGGCAAACCAGAGTGAGAGAACACGTGCACTCATGACTAGGGTGCCGCTGTCTGGCTAATGACCCCGCACTTCTGTTGCCGGACGTTCCATCGACTGGCAAGGTCTTTCTCTGGTACCTCCTGGCCCCCGACCTGTGAGGCGCGCATGTTGCGCTCGTGCTTGCGGCCGTACATACATGGCGGGCCTGAAGCGGCAGAGCCTAGCGAGCAGAGCCTAAGGCGCGAGGGGGGCATGTTTGGTATGGCGTTTGGGCGTGGCGTTGTCTGATAGATGCAAGTGAATCGCGGCATGGAAAATGCCCCTGGCGCGCTGCTGCCCGAGATCCAGCGCTGGAGCTGCGCCACGGCCACGGTGCTTAAGGCCCCAGGCTGCAGCTTGATGCTGTCCCCGGCGGCGGATATGTGGGTAGAAGGGGCGGGATGGTTTCTGAACTCTGGTAACCCTCCTTGCGAGGCCCACGGCTGCAATGTGGTTCTGTCCCCGCGACATTGGTGGACGCATGGCACGCGGGCACAGCTCGCAGACGGGTTTGCGCAGTGACGAAATGCCGCAGGCACCTCTGTAAGTCGAGGTGTGCTGTTGCGACGGGTTATAGTGACTGCCGGAGGCGCACTGGAGCTCACGTGGGCGGGTCATGGCAATCCCACAAAAAAACGATAACCAGAAACGGGGAAGGCAGCCTCTACGGACATACACACCCGAGGGTGTGATGTTTCCAGCAGGGCGCCGAGTACAGGGCATGGCGGGCGAGGTATACGAGCAGACGGCCCCCCCCCGCGGTGTTACCAGAATAGTTACCTGACGATAAGTAGAGGGTCCGGCAAGCGGTCGACGAAGGGGCCAGTCCATCGGCGGCTAGCGGTTACCATTCGCGGGTCGCCCAGCCCGCATCCCCGAACCGCCGATCGGCATAATACAGACCTGGAATGGATGAGAGAGAGAGAAACACGGAGTCAGGAACCGTCGGCGCTCGGTGTAGATGATCACCCATCACTTTTTGCGCCCCGCGCCCGCCGTCCTTTAACTTGCGCAAAGCGGGCTGTTAAGTGGGCAAGAGCGGCGGCAGCTGTCCGTAACTGGCCCCCACGCTCGCCACCAGCGCCATCCAACGCACACGTCGAACCAGCTCCTAAGGCCCACTTCATTCTGGCGACACCCATCCATGCTGCCAAGTCCTTCTGACGGCGTGGAGAGGCAGCTCGGCCGCATAGGCGCACAGCCGGCCACCGCAACCGTCAGTGCGCATTGAGCGACAAGCCCAGCGGAGCTCCGCTGTACCGTGTAGAGTACCGTGTGCTCTCCGCAAACGACGTGGCTTTTCGACAAAAGGCCGTTTCCCATATTACCCCCCTTACTGCGAAATTACGAGATTCCGACCCCTTACGCATGCAACGACATTGCGGCCACCTCGGTGCAAGCGGGCTAACCGCCCTAAAGAGGCTGCAGAGAGGACTTGTAGAGGAATCTTTCCCGGTAAATAAATTATGAATCGGGGCAGTTTATGATTTACAGGACGACTTCCCTGAAGTTTCCCATAATACCCTGGGCCATCTGTACTGCAGCTCACTAAAGGGGTTTTGTTTGCAGGGCGTCGCGATGGCCGTCAAGTTGTGGGCCAGTACATAAAATTACGTTATGCACCTTTGCCTATAGGCTTGGATAGGCGTCACATCCCAGTCGTTCCTGTTTTCGTGCGCCCTGTGCGCCTACATACTTCTGCGGCTTCCGCGCATATCAGCTCATGGCAGACCCAGCTCGGAAGCGAAGGTCAGGGGCTGGGATAGAAGGAAGCGCACAAAAGCGGTGGTCGACTGGTGGATTCGCGAGCGTCCAGGATGTGGAGAGTTTTACAAACCTCTATGGCAGCTGGTGCTCCGTCAACCCCAGAAACATAACCGGGGGCGTGTTTGGGCTTAATTGGATTAAGTTGCCGGGTGCTGACGGTTCCCAGGAGGAGCAGGAGGCAGTGCTGCGCCCTATCGTTAAGGATTTCTTCCTCGCTCGTGCCTTCATGGTCCAGCCGCCCGACGCGGAAGCCCCAAATTACTTCCAGGTGCTGCAACCCGCACGCAACTGTCCCGGTGCCTTTTCCTTTTGGGATTTTAAATATAATCCGTTAATGCTGCAGTTCTGGGAGCTCTCCAAACAAGTGATGAGCATGCAGCTGGCGGACAGCGAGTGCAAGGTGGTGCTGAGCCCGCCAGCCTCGCTCGGTGCCGATACCTCGACCCACACAAAATCGGATGAGGAGGAGGACGAGGAGCCCGATGTGCCGCCACGGTTTGCCGTGTTTGGACACGAGGCTACGCTGAAGGGCAGGGTGATGAACGGTAAGTGCCTCGATGCTCGGTCGCGGCATGAGCAGTGATATATAATGAGGAACTGGTTCGGATTCCACAGGCAGGTCGGAGTTTGTGATGGCGCGTTCGAAGGCACTGCCTCTTGCAGTGGACGTGCAAGCTGCCTGCACCAACGGCACAGCAGAGCCGCTTCTTGTCGGGGAAGTGAAGCCGTTAGCATCCTTCAATCTTCACATTTGGCAGCCGCTGGCATACGCTCTGGAGCTGCTGGAGAGCAGCGTGTCCGCAGGCCCGCTCTGGTGGGTGGTCCCAACAGGGCTGGATGGGCCGTTGTGGGGTCATGGACGGCAACGTGCGCGTGTATGCTTGGTACGCGTTCCGTCTACACATGTCCGTTTCAGTGCAGGGTGGTGCTCACGGACATGGCGAGGTGGGACTTCGTGCGCATAACGCACAAGCCCCGTCGCAGCAGCGCTGGACAGCCACGAGGTGTAACGCTGCTGTCTAAACGCATTTACACTCTCGAACGGGTGCGTCGCTCTGATTTTGATACTGACCGTCTGCCTTCTTGACCATCATGGCGGAGGTCTGTCTGGTCCGTACCTCGTAGGGTGAGACCCTGTTTGCTGACCTGCGGGATCCCTGCAAATGCGGCGCTGAGATCCTTAAGGTGCGTGCGGTTGCTGGCAGCTGTGCGGTGTTGCAGACTTTGTGCGGGTTCATTGAGACCTGGCCCTGCACGTGCAGCTGGTCTCGTTCTTGTACTCGCTGATCTTCCCGGGGCGCTCGCCTTCTGAGCAGCGCGAGCTGAGGGCGGCGAGCGACAGCTACCTGGAGGAGAAGGCAACGGAGTGGATCAAACGTGCATTCGCGGAGGTAGGGAGTTGGGGTGGTGGAGGGATGCAAGGACGCAAGCGAACAATGACGTCTTGTGCACACGTTCACACGAGTTACAATACATGATTTCGACCAAACGGTGGCAGTGATTTGTGCTTGCCACGGTCTTACTGAGGTCGCAAGCCACTTCAGTAGCGCTTCATTCTTCGCTTTTCCTATGTCTTGTAGCTTCGCTCATCCGATCACCCTTGTCCGATTACAATGTCCCTGTCGATGTGGCCGCTGTTGTGGTTTGCCAGAGGAAGCAGCAGAAGGCGCTGGCAGAGGCGAAGGACGCCGAGTCGGCCCTGTCAGAAGCTGCCGCCCGGGTCATCACCAAGATGGAGGAGGTCAAGGAGAAGGAGGGCAAGGTCGAGATCACTGAGGAAGGATTGATGGCGGCCAAGGCGGAGCTGCAGGCGGCCCGGCAGGAGTATGAGGCCAAGAAGGTGGCGCGAGAGGAGCTGCAGGCTGCGCAGAAGGCTGCGCAGCTGAAGGTCGAGTAATGGGCCTAGTTCGGACTTGGAGGTGCGTCAAGTGCATACCCCTGATGCCCTGAAGTGTGGGCGAGATGTGTGCGTAAGCGTTCGGGGTGCTTATTTTTTGCTGGGCCTATCCGCGAACGTCTCTGTTCATTCTCTATCTGCGGTTGCTATCACATGCGGAGGGAATGTGTCGTGTGCTACCGCTGGCACCGGCAGATCTTGGTACCACCGTCCCCTGCATCATGTGGGGGCTGCGCCACACCTGTACGGCAGCGTGCGCCTCAGGGGCGTGTGCCGGTTCGCCATACATGCAGGCGGATCCGGCATTTCCCATCTTGCAAGCATACCCAGCCTGGCCAGGTGGCCGGGTGGCCGGCCGGGCGCCGGGCTGTGTGACACATGGCTCATCACTGTTGGTCAGTCAGTGTGAAGCAGTCAGTGTGAAAGGATACTCCTGAAAAGCGGTGGAAGGAACTTGCTGCTGACTTTGCATGGTACCACATACGTAGCGTCACAGCTGCCGTACTTGTATGTGCTGGTCCGCCTTACTTGTCTCGTTATCTTGTCACGCCTAACTCGTCTCGTCTTTCGTGGGGCTTAACCGTCATTATCCATCCCGCCCTTCCAATGTCAGGCCGATGAAGTCTTCCATTAGCGGTAGTGCTATGATGTTGCTCAGTTGCAGCGTGCGAGGCGCAGAGAGGCGCAGAGAGGCGATGGGCGCGCCGGTGGTCAGGATGTTGGCGGCGGCAGAGGTGTTGGCCAGCCATGGCGGGAAGCGGGCTACGACGGCGCATGCAGGCGGTGAGGGAGGCTGTGGTAGTGGGGCGCCGCTGCTGGCACTGCCGCCGAGGCGGCGGCCCTGGCGGCGGCGGACGGCAGTGCAGGGGGCAGGAGCACAGCATCAGCCGACCTGTCGACTGCAGCGGATCGTATACAGCGACCGCAAGGGCAGCCCTGTATGGGCGCGTCTGTGCGGTACGAGCTGGCCGACAACCCGACGAATCCAATAATCTGAAGCTTTCGCTGCCCTCACTGGGCATATTTAGTTGATCGTGTCTGTAGGGTGATTCTGCCCGTTTTTCACCATGACTCGAGGCGGCAGCGTGGTTTCATACGTGGTACGGAACAGTTGATTCAAGCAACTATCATGTGCACAGTGCGGCTACTGGTTAGGTAAGGATCAGCGGATGGCATATAGTAGTCGGCAAATGTCTTTGCCGCAGCCTGGCCTGTTATGCGTTGATCCGTTCTGTAGTAACGGACCTTTCCTTTCTTTTCGTCTTTATGCCTTCCTGTTCTGTGGTCTTTAGGTTCTTTGCAGGGTTCCTTCTCTTCTTGTGTGTGCCGTCGGTGTTTGGTCTTGGCCGCCGTGGTGCGCTGTAGTTAGGGCAGGGTTTCGGTGGTTGCTAGTGACAAAACCAAAGTGTCCGGGAGGGCTGCATGTCCCTCCCGTTGTCTGCGCCCTTTCTCGCCTCTCCGCCTGTAACCTTTCCACAGAAAAAAAGTAAGACTTTGGTCTCTTGGACTTGCGTGCATATGGAGTTTATTTGCGCTCCATAGCCATCTTGGTGGCGGACCGTCTTGCGGACTGGGGTCCAGCTTATGTGGACGCCACTACGTCTCGTACTTTTGTACTGCGCTGTGCAGACTTTTCATGATTACTCGCGCTCGTACGCCACACTTCCTGGGTTGGGATCGGCCTATGCTAGGCTGGCCTTCAGTTGAGTTCAGGTGATAGAGACTTTGAAGGGAAGGAACCGAAGGATGCCGAGTACCGGTACCACGCCACGCTTGCTGAACTTGCTCCTGCCAGGTGCAGGGTTCGGGTCAATGCCCGATGCCAGGTAGAGGTGCCGAAGGCCCGGCGGACGACCTGCCAGCCCTCGCCCCCGTCAGTGAGGCCCCACCCCTGGCCCCCGGCGCTTCACACCTGCGAGTGTGGTTTGAGCAGCACCGCGTTGCCGGCCATGAGCGGGGCTCCCAGCTTTGATTGGAGACTGTAAGGTGATGGGGATTTGGAAGGGAACAACGGCGGAGTACCGGTACCAAGCCAAGCGGAACCTGGTCGCGCCAGGTGCACGGTCCAGGTCGGTGGTTTTCAATGTCTGAGGCCAGGTAGAGGTGCCGAAGGCCCTCTCACGAGGCTGACTGAGCCAGCGCCATGCGGCCAACATGAGGGCATGCACCGATTGAGGAGACTTCCCTGGGACTTTGAAGAGCCAACGCAGCCTCCACCCTTGTGCAGTGACGACGTGGCTGCCAGGACTCTGCTGCAATGCGAACCACAGGCCCACGCACGCCGTGAGCAGCTCTTAACAGTTAGCGCTTCCCTTGTCCGAGAAGCATCAGCAAGGATTGGCAACTTCGGGGCCTACCGGCACTCCCACGCGTGCAAACATTTACATGGTCAGTCCGCTCGAAAGGTGCGGGGGTACCCAAACCCACAGCGCACCCTCGCCGGAGTTGCCGCATGCAACTCAACAACGCGCAGCTGCCGCCAGAGGCCAGACCACGGGCTCCTGCCGGCGCGCCTCTGCATCCAGCTGAAGGCCAGCAGCCTAGCATAGGCCAATCCCAGTCCAGGATGTGTTTCGTAACAGCGCGTGATAATAAAGAGTCTGCATTAGTCCAGAGTCCACAAGTCTGCGGAATGGTGGCGTCCACATGAACTGGACCCGAGTCTGCAACATGGTCGGCCACCAGTCTACGCGCACCAGGGATGGCTATGGATCACGCGATGCACGCAAGTCCAAGAGACCAAGGTCGTACTACGGAGCGGATCAACGCACAACAGGCAAGGCTACGGCAAGGCCATATGCCAACTACCATCTGCCATCCGCTGATCCTTACCCAAGCAGTAGCGGTACTGTGCATATGATACTCGCTTGAATCAACTGTTCCGTATCTTGTGCAAAACCAGGATGCCGCCATCAGTCATTGTGAAAAACGTGCAAAATCACTCTACATAAAAAGTCAGCTTACTCAATGCAGCAAAAGCTTTAGATAATTGGATTCGTTGGTTTGTCAGCCAGCTTGTACCGCGCAGACGCACCCATGCGGAGCTGCCATTGCGGTCGCTGTACACGATCCGCTGGAGCACTGCGCTCCTGCCCTCTGCACTGCCGTCCGCCGCCGCCAGGGCCGCCGCCTCAGCGGCAGTGCCAGCAGCGGCGCCCCACTACCACAGCCTCCCTCTCCACCTGCATGCGCCGTCGTAGCCCGCTTCCCGCCATGGCTGGCCAACACCTCTGCCGCCGCCAACATCCTGACCACCGGCGCGCCCATCGCCTCTCTGCGCCTCTCTGCGCTTCGCACGCTGCAACTGGGCAACACCATAACACTGCCGCTAATGACGAAGACTTCATCCGCCTGAGCGTGGAGGGACGGGCGGGATGGATAATGACGGTTGGCACCCACATAGACGAGACGAGTAGGGCGAGACAGTTTTTTAGGCGACTACAAGTAAGGGGGGCAAGCACATACAAGGACGGCAGCTGTGAACGATGTGGGCTAAGAGGGAATATGCAAATGTGTGAGACCGTGTGAAGTCCTTGGTAACAGCTGCCTATCACCGCCTTTCAGGAGTATCCTTCACAGTGACTGCTTCGCACTCACTGACCAACAGTGGTGAGCCATGCCCTCCGCATGCGACAGCAACAGCAGATATACATGAAGAGAGAGGATCGCCGATAGACCCAGCACCCCGAACGCTTACGCACGCATCTTGCCCACACTACTTCAGGGGTACGCAATTGACGCACCTTCAAGTCCGAACTAGGCCCGTTACTCGCCCTGCAGCTGCATCTCCGCCGCAGCCTTCTGCGCCGCCTGCAGCTCCTCTCGCGCCACCTTCTTGGCCTCCAGCTCCTGCTCGGCCGCCAGCAGCTCCGCCTTAGCCGCCGCCAATTCCTGCTCCGTAATCTCGTTTCTGGCAAACGTGCCCTCCTTCTCCCTTATCTCCTTCAGCTTGGCGATGACCTGGGCGGCAGCTTCCGACTCGGCGTGCATGGCCTCGGCCAGCGCCTTGGCCTCCGCCTTCTGCGCTGCCGCCTTGGCCTCTGCCAGCTCCTTCTGCGCTGCCGCCTTGGCCTCTGCCAGCTCCTTCTGCGCTGCCGCCTTGGCCTCTGCCAGCGCCTTCTGCTGCTTTCTCTGGCAAACCACAACAGAGACCACATCGACGGGGACATTGTAATCGGACAAGCGTGATTGGACAAGGGAAGCTACAAGACGTAGGGAAAGCGAAGGCTGAAGTGGCTTGCGACCTCAATGGTACCGTGGCAAGCACAAATCACTACCACCCGTATAGCCGTTGGTCAAAATTGTGTTTGGTAATTTGTGTTAACGTGCACACAAGACGCCATTATTGTCCGCTTGCGTCCATGCAGCCCTCCGCCATCCCAACACCCTACCTCCGGGAGCGCGCATTCGATCCACTCCGTTGTCTTCTCCTCCAGGTATCTGTCACTCGCCGCCTTCAGCTCGCGCTGCTCAGAAGGTGAGCGCCCAGGGAAGACCAGGGAGTACAAGAACGAGACCAGCTGCACGTGCAGGTCCAGGTCTCAATGCAACCGCACAAAGTCGCAATACCACACGGCTGCCAGCAACCGCACTCACCTTAAGGATATCAGCGCTGCGGTTCCGGGGATCCCGCAGGTCAGCCAACAGGGTCTCACCCTACGAGGTAGGGACCAGATAAAAAAGAGAACCAGAAACGGGGAAGGCAGCCTCTACGGACATACACACCCGAAGGTGTGATGTTTCCAGCAGGGCGCCGAGTACAGGGCATGCATGGCGGGCGAGGTATACGAGCAGATAGACCTCCACCATGATGGTACAGAAGAAAGATGGTCAGCGTAGAAATCAGCGCAACACACCCTTTCGAGCTTGTAGATGCGTTTAGACAGCGCAGGTACGCCTGGCAGCTGTCCGCCGCTGCTGCCACGGAGCTTGTGCGTTATGCGCACGAACTCCCACCTCGACATGTCCGTGAGCAGCACCCTGCACTGAAACGGACATGTCTAGACGGAAGCTTACAGAGCACACACGCGCACGTTGTTGTACGTGACCCACGATGGCCTATCTGTGTTCATACCACCCACCAGAGGGGGCCTGCGGACACGCTGCTCTCCAGCAGCTCCAGAGCGAATGCCAGCGGCTGCCAAATGTGAAGATCGAAGGATGAAAGCGGCTTCACTTCCCCGACAAGAAGCGGCTCCGCTGAGCCGTAGGCGCAGGCAGCTTGCAACTCCATATGAAGAGGCCGTCCGTCAGAGCGCACCATTACAAACTCCGGCCTCCCTGTGGAGTAGTACGCACAAACGTCACTGCCCATGTCACGCACGAGCAGCGAGGCACCCACCTCTCATCACCCTGCTGGTTAGCCCTGCCTCGTACTCCTCCGCCTCCTCATCCGCCTCCTCGTCTGAGTCTTTGTAGTCCAAGGTATCGGCCCCAAGCGAGCCTGGCGGGCGCAGCACCACGTTGCACTCGCTGTCCGCCAGCTGCAGGCTTAAGATGTTCTTGAGGATTTCCCAGAACTGCAGCATCACAGGATCAGGTATCGGGGCCCGGAAGCGAAAGGCGCTGTGCGGGTTGCAGCACCTGGAAGTACATGGGGGCTCCCACGCAGGACGGCTGCACCATAAAGATAAAGGCCTGAATGAAATCTTTGACAATAGGGTGCAGAACCGCCTCCTCCTCGGATGCCTCAGCAACTGGCACCGGACAGCGCCCAAATAACGGGCTCGCGATCATGTTTCTGGGGTTACCGGAGCACCAGCTCCCATAGTGCTTCATAAAAGTCTCCACATCCTGGACGCTCGCGAGTCCACCAGTCAACCGCCGGTTTTGTGGGCTCCCTTCTGTCCCAGCGCATGACCGTCGCTTCCGAGCTAGGTATGCCATGCGCTGTACAAGCGTCAGTCGTGGAAGTATGGAGGCGCCAGCTATGAGAAGAAAACAGGAACGACCGTGTGACGATAGCCCATAGGAAGGTGTGACGTGCATAAATCAATGTTATGTATTGGCCCACAACTGTCGGCCATCGCGACGCCCTGCAAACCAAACCCAGAAGCGCTCTGCAGTACAACTTTTTGGCATCCGTGACAAAACCAAGCGGCGACAGCCACCAGGGAGCCGCTGCCAACGACGTCTACCTGAGCACCATTCCCCGTAATGTGTCCGGCGGCACTGTCCATGCCCTGTCCCTACCCCACTAGCACTTGCAGCCTCCCCCGGGCCCCACGCAGCCGCCCGGCCCGAAACGGCCTCTCAGCGCTTGGGTACAGGTCAGGATAGGCACGGGCATGGGCCCTGCTGGTTGGCCCTGGCTCAGGCGCAGGTGCCGTGGCGCAAGCTCACGGACGACTTAGTGCGTCGCCGATTTCTTAGGTCCCGCTGACACCCACACGCTGCGTCCCCTGGGTGCTCAGGTCCTTTCATTCTCAGCTGAACACCATGTGCCTGCCATTCCCACCCTTCCCCCACCCGTCCCACCCAAACCCCTGACGCCCCCAGACCGCGAGGTGCTGCGCAAGATCACGTCTATCTGAGGGCGTGTTCCTGGAGGCGTTAGTTTTGTGGCAAAAAAGGA